>OY728143.1:2001738985-2002359777 GCA_963277665.1 Viscum album | reverse complement strand
AGATGAGTCCAGATTGTATTTATTTAGCTGAGAGACATAGAACACATCATGGATCAATGTCAACAGAGAGGGAAAATATAATCGATATTTCACCATACCAATTATATCAATGATTTCAAAAGGTCCCACATACCTTTTTGTTACCTTCCATTGCTTACCAAGATGGCGATGATCCAAGGGGGTCCCACTTTCATGGATACCCAGTCACCCATGGTAAAATCCAAAGCTCAATGCCTATAATATGCATAAGACTTGTTCTGAATCTGGTCTTTCAACAACCATTTTATAATCAAATAAACCTTTTTGTATGTCTACTTCACAATACTCGGAACCATCAGTGTGTTATAACCCACCTCCACCAATCACAATAGAGATCTAAACTGCCGAAAATAAGGCACCTCGAACATTGCCATATTTATTAAGGATTTGTATCTATTGTTATAGGAAACCTATACCAATCCCAAATGGAAATCCCATGAACTAATGATATACAACACACATGCATGAAGCATTTCTTCTAGAATATAATTATCCTGCTCTATCTAACCATAAATTTGAGGGCAGTTTTCCTTACTCAACTTAATATGTTACCCTAGTTCCTTCTGAAGGGAACTTCAAAACAGATAGGTAAACGCGGGTACCTATCCAAAATTATGGCTGATGGAACACCATGGAGCCTCAAAACATCTGTTACATACAACCTTCCCAATTACCCCACTTTGGTCGAATCAATCATCATAATGAAATGGCCAGATTTGGTAATACGATCAATCACCACCTAGAAAACATTATTTCCCTAAGGTGTACGAGGAAATCCAACTATGAAATACATGGAAAAATTGTGCCACTTATAGGAAGGAATGTGTACTATCTAATTCCATACAGAGATATTTTGATTCTCTACATTCCCCTTTGGATAATTGTGGCTTCTCGAAACAAATTCTGCTATGTATTGTCTTATTCATGGCCAGTAGAATAGGAGACGATCATAATAATTCATCTTGGTGGCACCATGATGGATATCCCACTAATATCATTGCCTTCCATAGTAAAAAAGTAACAACTAAGAATACCTTTAATCACAAGATTCCCTTGGGGGATAAATACCAATCAGAAGACGTCTCCCCCACATGAAGAAACTAACTTAATCGCTGATAGATCTCATCACCAGGATACTCTCACTGAATAAAATCCACAAGAGAATGGTTCAACTAAATGATTTCCAAGAATGCACCTCCATTGTGCTCCTTGATCTCCACATGTATATGAGAGAATATCCCCATTAGAGCCCACTCCTAAATAGAATTCCAAAAATCTAGCACCGATACTCTTCCGCTCAAGGCACCAACCACCATGTTTCCCTTCCCTAATGTGTTGTCAATATCGAAGTCGAACCCATACAAGTACTCAATCCAATGCCGTAACCTTAGGTTATGATTCTTCAGTGAGAAGATTAAGTAAAATATATTTTGATTATGATAGACTACAAACTTCTCCCCAAGGAGGTTGTGAGTACACTTCTTTAAAGAATACATCACAAATGCTAGCTCCAAGTTGTGGGTTGGGTAATTATTTTCTTGTGGTTAGAGTTAGTGAGATCCATACACCACCACATGATCTTCCTTTATAATCATGCACCTAAGACCCATACCTGAATAATCCCAATACAACACCTAACCCTTTCTAGATTTTGGAATGATCAAAATGGGGGTTAGTAGTCAACTACTGCTTTAGATTCTCAAAGGATTCCTGGAATTATGGGACACAAACAAACTTCACACCCTTCATAGTGAGCACAGTCATGGGCATAACAATCCAAGAAAAATTCCACAAAAACTACTTCTAGTATCCTTCTGTGATGAGGGAACTCTTATTCTCGAATACATTCTCGGGCTACTCCCATGATATAACTACACTGATCTTCTTAGGATTCAGTAAAACTCCATGCTCTAAGATCACATGCCCCAAAAACATTACCTCCCTGATCCAAAAGTTATAGTTGAACAACTTTTCATAAAGGGGCTGATCTAGTAATATTCCCGACATACTCAAATGATTCTCATGCTCCTCCCTAGATCCAGAGTAATCCAGGATTCCATCCATGAAAACCATGAAAAAAGAGTTGAGATACTGGTGGATTACCCAATTCAGGTGTTTTATAAAGACTTAAATAGTTTTGGTCAACCCAGAAGTCATGAAATTGTACTCAATTTTGTAACCCGAACACATGTCCATAATTGAAAACCACTACGTACCCTTCAACTGATCAAGCAAGTCACCTATTCAAGAAAAGGATATTTTTTCTTGATGGTTAACTTGTTCATATTTCGATAGTCAATATACAATCAGAGGGATATGTCGGCCTTCTTTACAAAAAAGGATAAGATAGGACAAAAGAGAGACACTCAGGAAATTGAATACTTTGGATTCCAAATCGTCCAGCTATAACTTTAATTCCCTAAATTCAGTGGGGGCCATACAATATGATGGAAGAGGTGTCATTTGTGTTCTCGATGATATATCAATAAAAAAATCCATGTATCACTCTAGGGGAAAGCCTAAAAATCATATGGGAATACCTCAAAAAACTCATCCACTACAATAGGTAACCCACCCTCAGAATCATAACCATCATCCTCTAGCATGAGAGACGATGACAGTAATATAAGATTTCGCAACTCTAGGAGTGGAGGCCCTGCATGACCCGACCGTGGAATCCATTCCACATGAAAACCCCATGGAATGAAATTAGGTACTTTGTATCTCACTCTCCACCTATAGTAATTGATGTTCACTTGAAAATTAAATAACCATCCATGCCTGTGATTACATCATAGTTATCCATATTCAAGACCAAGTGGTCCCACTACATCTCTACCCAAGACACAATAAGTGCACATGATGGAAACCTGAGACCCTGCTCTTTCTTCATACCTAGTTTCGTCACCATCTCCATCACAACATATAACAACTTAGTTTAAAAATTCATCATCCTCACAAAATGGGAAGAGATAAATGAAACCAAAGCACAAGTATCGAAAATATAAACAACTATAGAAGATGAAATCAAGATTGAACCTTGAAAGTTCAAAGTCCCCACATCTGATCCCACTAGTGCATGCTCCACCACATGAATATTCCTACACTCTTCCTGAGAACAACTGATAACCTCTAGCTCTACCATGAAATGGATCGACCCAAAAGAAAATCTAGTACTACCGGTCCTGTAGAAAAACCAATATCGCCCTGTCCTAGACTGCTCTGACAGAGCTTTCACTCCCATGGAATCCACTGATACTGACCCACTCTGGAGTGGATGTTCCATCTAGAAAAAAATATTCAGGTGTCCCAAACCTCCACACCAAAAATTGGGTTTCATAAAATATGTGCTTACTAGTCGGGAGTTCCCTATCCTCCCTCACTGGTGAAACAAAATGAACCTTGAATCAGAATCCACTAAAGAAAACTTCTTGGAAGGTTTACATAAAATACCACCTTCTTTCTTTCCATGCTCATATTGAATTCTTATATTCTCAAAAGAATTTATCCTACCCATCCTTTACACAATTCTTGATAAACAAGACCTACCCTTGTGGTAAATATCAACTAAACAAGCCCGATCAACCACCATGGTGTAAGACATCAACTTGAAAATTATGAACAAGGAACATATCTCTCACTGAAAACCCCTCTCAAACTTCAAAGTCTATATCTGTTCATTGGATACCATTTTCAGAGCATACCTGACCAGTTCATCCAAAATGGTTAGCATACACCATCAATAAATGGTCCCCATAAACCAACTCCATAAACTATTGGGATCTAACATATTCCAAGAAATCAGGTCAGTTCTGGTGGTTGAAGGTAACCTTGATGTCATTATAGCTCATTTATTCATGCTTCCCTACTTGTAGGTCTAATTCACACCACATGCGGCTGGGTCCCTCTAACAGAAATGAAGAACACATCACCTTGACCTCCTCAGGTTTTTTAAGAAACTCGAACATGTGATGGACCTTCTTAAGGCCCTCTTTGACTTCCTGGTGTTCCATGATGCCTTTTAAAGTGGTAGGATTGTTCATTAGGAACTCTTGGGATTTTTACTTCCTTGGACCATAATCCACACTCCTAACTGGTGAAAGAGAGGGGTATTCTCCCTGTCCTAGGTCTTGGAAAAACTTTTCCATAGATTCTACCATCCTTTGATCAATCAGTGAGGGATAACACTCTCTGGAATACTCCTAGGGGTGCATGAGAGCCTTCTAGGGAGGCATATTTCTAAATAAGGCAACATCACAAAATAAATAATCAGTACAAAAATTATAAAAAATATAAGCAATTACATCAAATATAGATAAGTCAAACACATCACACCAATTAAATAAGAAACAACATTACTCTCACCTGATGTCCACAGGCAGTCTTTTGTCTGCACATCCCACCTGGAAGAGAAGCCAAACAAACAATACCAACATAACATGGTAACTCAAGGTTTTTAATGAGTCATATAGGACAAGAACCCTACTCATTACCATTACTATGATCCCTAACAGACCTAGATCCATTCTAACCTGACTCACCCTAAAATAATAATATGACCCAAAACTATAAACCTGCCTCTAATACCATTTGGATACGAACCAAATATGGTGTCCATCATAATTGACACCAAACCTATTCCATTAAAATTCTTGAAGGGCGTTTCCTATCCCCACGGGCTGGCACAAGTTCACGGGTATCATAAATAATGGTTAAGAATGATTTTTCTGAATTAGGATACCTAAAACAACAAAAAATTACAATAAATTGAATATAAAAATTCATTAAAAAAATCCTTAATTAAAAACTCAGATCTATATAAAATGTTTCTAACATGACCCAAATGGTCCCAAACTACAAAAGTATCATAGAAAACAACCCAAATATCTCCACATGACAAGAGGTCATCACCCACTAGCTATCTCCACAACACCGCACTACGGAAGCAACTAGCAACCTGAATCGCCATCTTCAAAATCCTTTCCCTTACATGTGTAAAACATAACCAAGTATAATGACACCCAAAGGTAAAAGTATGGTGTGATCCTAAGCCCAATAAGATACCGAACAAAGAGACCATGTTACAATAATTATATGATAAAAATATTTCATGTTTTATAAACTTGAAATAGCGGTAATAATTTCTAAAGTTGAAACATTTAAATGAAAATATTTTTGAAACTAAGTTTAAATAAAACATGTATGATACTGAATTTTTCATTCAAAACACACCATAATCCAAATAAAAATACCCAATAGTCAATGAGAAGTCAGCGTGGGAACACCCCTAGGAACTAGTTAGTTGTGAGCACCTAGTACCTCTAATCTCAGTGCAAAAATAACCAAAAAAATATATATTCTCATGCACATTCCACTAGTAAGGGAATTAACTGTAAACTAGAGCCCCCCAACAACAACATCATCATAGTTTTTTTAGGGTTGTCAACATCATTCTTTCTAAGTGAAATAGGGACAAAACCACCCTGGATCACTAGCATGCTAGTTGACATCCTCCCACCTAGATACCTCGGTTTCCCTCTTTGTTATCAAAATAGTTCCAGAAGCTAATAAATTCCATTTATAAAAAAAACTAGTTATAGACATACAAATTCAAAACTATAGTTAAACATTCTTTTCACCATCTGTATAACTCAAATAAACACTTATAATATCCATAAAAAATTTTCAAAAGTTATAAAAAAACATTGAACCTTAAATCCAATTAAAACCCATATTTAAAATTAAAATTCATACCAATATTACATCATTCCAGAATTTGTAGAACTAAATTTGTTTTATAAATTCGTTCCATGAATTATAAAACAACGCTGATTTATACATCATGGAATGCAATAGTAAAATGCCAATTTTCACACAAGAGTGGCACTTAAAAATCAATCGCTGAACAAATTCTACCTATAATAGTTTTCGCATAAAAAAGGAAAGATGAACATAAAAATGAATATAAATCCATCATGATAACTCATTCTATAATGTTTAAAAATTGAATCTCCTACTATATCAGTTTTAACCCTTAAATCCTGGTGTGTAACTTAAACTACACCACCTCCATATCAAAAAGGAGTGAAAAAACCTAAAACCACATTATTGGTTCAAGGAACTCAATAAATACCCTAGGTATAAAGACCCAAATTCTAGATATTTTGGGTTTCTAGAAAAGTGGAAGAAACCCTAAGTAAATGGAAGGATCAAGAGAGGAAACTTACATACTTGAGAAACATTGAAACAATCTCCAAAAATACAATAGTAGTTGAATATCTAAGAAGACAACATTTATATGAAGGTTCTACTAAGGTTTAGAAGGTTAATTGAGGACTGAAATGGGGGGAAAAGTGTAAAAATATAATGATTTATGAAAGAATAAAATTACCATTTCAAATCTAGATGATTGGAGAATGCTTTATGAAGTTCTCCCTAATCCCTAATAAAGATGAGATCCAAATAGGGACCATAAAACATGGAGGTGTGCCTAGGGTTTTTGGGCTTGAGTGAGAAATTGAATGACTAAAAAATATTAAAAAATTAATGATGTATAAAATAAATAAATTATTTTTTAAAAATTGAAAATGGGCTCACAGGTTGGACCAATGGAAAAATAAATCACCCAATCCCATCATGTTTATTAGTTCCTAAGGGGTCCAAATGGATATGGTCATTTGAATTGATCATGGGAGGCCATGTAATAAGTTTAATTTATGAAAATGATAAAAATTTAAGGATTTATAGAAGGAAAAAAAAATTTGTTTTTAAATTTAGAAATGGGCACACGGTTTTGGCCCAAATCATGAAAACCCGCCGTTTGCTTAATAAATGCCTTGGAAACCCCAAAAAACAATTATAGAATAGAAATTAAATGAAAAATGACCTTAAAATAATTAATGTATGTGAAATTTCCCCTTATAATAATTTCCCATTAATTCATGAGTAATTAAAAACTCACCATCATTGGGATCATTATCCTCAATAAACACTAGAAGATGTCATTGGAATTCAAAATATTTATTATAATTTGACAATGCTTCACATTACCCAATTTAATATAAATTTTGAATATATAAGCTACATACAAATCAAACCTATATATATTGAAACATCCCAAAAAAACAATAGTTTCATCCCTAACATAGTTCTTTTAATAACATAAAAATGTATCCGATTACACATCCTCATCACTATCCAATTTTATTCATCAATGTCATTAAGTAACCTATGAACAAATTTATTAGAAATTCCCTTCCTACCTTTCCATATCACCAAATCATCATGACATGATGGCATAATTTAGGATAACACTAAAAACATCTAAACTAATATATGATGTTATAATATTGAATTATGGTTTAAATCTAAGACTAAGTCTTACAATATCCAAATTCACCATTGGTCTCATCCGAGAAGCACTGACCCCTCGATCTAAGTAACTCCCAGAACACACTAAATTTAGCCTTGAGTTTAATAACAACATAAAGAATATATCCACCACTATATTTGATTTTAAATTCATACATTTTAATATGGAAAATATAAATTATAATCTAAGTACTCACTAATATTCAAGTATAGTTTTAACAATACTCAATTCTCTCTCCCTACATTTATGGGCCTTATCACATGGGAATCATACAATCATGAATGACTCAATGTTCCCCAATATAGATGTATAATCATCATTATCCAACTGATTCAATATTCTATATATATATATATAATCATGTACCATAACAATCATAATTTTATAACATGATTGACAAAATAACATGAAACAATCAATGAAAAATAAAAACCCATACATATTCCCGACTAACCTGTAATTTCATCCATGTAATTAGAAAAACCACCCTCTAAATGGTTTTCACACTCTCTAATTACCAATAATCCATTTACCACAATATGGATTCTTTTATTCAACTGTATTAGTACCGTGTTGAATAGATTCTATCATACCATATTAGCATGTGTAAATTGTGTAAAAGTATTTATTTCATTATTGTGAAAACTCCAACATATCGATCATTCTTGGTTTATTTTTAAATTTTCTTTTTTTAATAAATTTTCTGAAAATTATTTCCCAAATGATAAAAATTGATATCAGTGTTTCTTGACATTTTCTTATGGTGATCAAAAAAATGATTAAGTCTTTTGAGGTATATTTGATGTATTAGGTCATAGTTTCCCAATATGGGTTGTTATAATCATTTATCAATGCTATAATTTTAATATTTTAATTGGAAAAAATGTTAGAAATAATTTCATCAATACAAAATAAGAAGGGTTATAATAAATTTTTACCCATTTTATTTCAAAATGATCCATGAGGTTCCAAGGGATGTTATATATGTGTAATTTGTGAATCCTTTGAGTTTTTTTTGAATTTTTATCAATTTATATGTGAAATTAGTTTTATATGTTTTTTAAATAATTAAAGTTTAAATGATAATGGGAGGAAATACCAAGGGTGCACATATTGGGGGAATGATCTAAATTTCAAGCTATAAAATAATTTAATACACCTTTAGTGTCTAGTAGTGTTTTATTATTTGGAATAGAGATAGATATACTAATAATAAAATTAATGTTTTTTGGAATTAATGTTAATTTTTTTAATTGTTTCTTTTGATAACAATATTTGATAAAATAATTAATTACATTTTTTTTAACATGATGTCATTTTATATAGTTTCATGTAAACTTAAATATGGTTTATGAAATTTTATTTCTCTTTTTTATTTATATTGTTATTTAACCATAAGTAGTTCATTTAAATCCTACAAATAGAGTTGAAAATAATTTTCCATAATCCAATCCTCAAGTTGTTTAGGTAAAATTTGATATATCAATTCATTTTATTTATTATTTGAAACTGTGAAATGGTCCTGAAAAACAACATGTAAGAGATGGATCTTGAGAATTTCAACATTATAAACCATATTTTAAGAGAATTTGTATAGACACTCATTATTTAGAGCATAAGAAGTTGTATAGACACTCATTATAGACACTCATTATTTTGAGGCTTTGGCCCCAAACTTTAAAAAAAAATATGTGATGTGTAAAATTTTCATAATTGAGGGACATAATAGTAAGTGGTGGGAATCTGTATTCCATTGTATGATTAATTAGAATTTTTTTGGGAACTCTCTTATTAAATTAAAACACATTACTATTATGGTGTTAAAATGATTTTATATAATGAAATGGAGTTTATGTATCCAAAAAAATGTAATTACATAATTTAAGGGTATGAAACCAAATTTAATGAGCTATTGAAATTTTTACTATATGTTGAAACTAATTACATAGAGAATACTTGATTCATGAAATGAATTTTATTTTTGATATTCATTTTTTAAAATTTTAATTCAAACTACTATCTTATATATATTTGTGGTTTAATTGATTTATAATAGTAATAAATCATCTAAATTATAAGGTGTAGGGGGTAAATAAATTTCCCCATGTGTTATTAATTTTGGAACCTTAGGTAATATGTGAAAGTATGATTATCTCAAATAGGGATGTTGTCAATTAACATAGATACCATCCCAATTTGATTCATTAGGTATTTTTTTGAATAAATATATAACTTATTATCAATATGTCATGTGGTTATATTAT
The DNA here is from genome assembly GCA_963277665.1 of Viscum album. Taxonomy (NCBI): domain Eukaryota; kingdom Viridiplantae; phylum Streptophyta; class Magnoliopsida; order Santalales; family Viscaceae; genus Viscum; species Viscum album. Next base: position 2,002,350,102 of record OY728143.1, on the reverse strand, counting down.
CATAAATAATTTTTATATGTAGATAATAATTTTCAGTCATTCATTCATATAGGTCGTACCCAAATTATATATATGAAAATCCATTAATATAACTATGTTTTTAGATACCTATACTTAAAATAATCCATGATAAAGTATGATGCTTGTAATGAAATTGAAACTCAATAATAAGTGTGTTCTATTAGAGGAAACTCTAATTGTGGAATGATTTTACTGATAATAAACCATTAGTTTTTTGGTAGATCACATACATTTCTAGAATTTTTTTTCATATTTATAGAAATGTTAGAACCCTATAAATTTTATTATGTCCCTACTATTGTAGGTGATATTTAAATTCTTACATAAATTATTGTTTTTGAGCTATTTGATATGTGTTTCTATGACTCACAAATCTTTTCCCAAGTTGTGGGATTATTAAACATTCAATTTATGTTGATGATTTCTACTAATGATTTTTATTACTTATTAGAATAAAGAATGCATAGGGATTTAATTCTCCACTATATTATACTACTAATTATAATGTTTTTATTTCTTTTTATTATCATGATTTAAGATATAGACTGTCGTAATCATTAAAAAATGGTATATAAAATGATTTAGTTTTTTTACCAACTATGGATGATCATGATATCTTTTTTAGATAAACACCATCAGTTTCAATGTGAATGGTATCCTATAATAAGTCATGTTAGACCTTCACTCTATAGAGTGGGTGAATTCATAGAAAAGATATTATACCCTATAATTAAATATGGTTATTTGAATTCATGGAATAATAATTTCATCATTGGTAATGGATTTTCCAAAAATATTTCCAAAATGTTTTTAATAAGATTCCACTATAATAAAAATTGGTGTAATATATTTATATATTTCATAAAATTAGTTTCATATCCTTTAATTTTTTATTAAATTGATCTTTTATTATTTTAATAGATAAATATTCATCCTTTTATTTATAATGATAAATTTATACTTTTTCATGTCTTTACCCATGATAATATTGTGTACTATATGAATAAATATCTATCTGAATTCTAATCCTTTGAATCAATTATTTAAATTTATTTAAAAATATAAATTCTAAAAATTATATTCTCTCAATCGTAAAATAATATTTAAAGATAGGATTTTAGAATTTATAATGAATTTATTTATGATTTGATGCCTCCTAGGACTATAAGATATTATTAGAAGTTCATAATTTTATCAAGGATTTTATTATGTCTGTAAATGGATTCCACATGGTAATGTTTTTAAAGAGACATATTATTCATTTTGTATTTAAGATGTTGATTTGAAATTTGAAATCAAATTGTGTTCTTATATTTCATAAATCATTAGAAATATATGTTATATATTTAAATATATTAGGTATGCGTTCTCATTGAGGGAATATAGAGGAGGAACATGTGGTGGTGTATGGTTCTCACTAATTATACCTCCTTGAAAATTTCATATGAACACATGATGAAAAAATGGTAATATATAGGATTGTAATAAAATATTGTTGACTCAATCTATTTTGTGAAAGGATTATGTTCTATTATAAGAATAAAATTTAGTGTTTTTTATTTCCTAGATGTATATGAAACTAAACAAAAGTAATTGGCTAATTTACCATCCATTATATTATATTAACCATTTCTATAATTTAGTAAAATGTAAATATGTTTCTTATTTATTATGGTGAATGAATATTTTGATTAGTGATAATTTCTATGCCACATTCATGATTTCCAACACGAGGTGAATGGGGGTAATTCCATTTGTTTTTTATGAAATATAATGATTATAGCTTCCCTTTATGACTCTATTTTTCAAAAGTTAAAAAATAATTTTGAAAACATAGATATTCAAGTACTTTAAGATGTTGGGGATACCACTTGTAAGAACCCAAAAATTTATAAATGAAATTCTCCTTTAAATGAATAAATACCATATTATGTAATTTATTTATAGAAAACACAAGCCCTAAATCCCTTTTTTATTATGTACCATTATAAAATATATCCATTAATTTTTTATCAAGATTATGATACCAATAAGAATTATAACAACTATTAATATATTATTTATTTATTTATTGATATGATTATAACATATTATGTTTTTTGATAAATTATAATTTACATAGAAGTAAGAAGTGACATCCTCAAAAAGTATCATTTAACCATATGAATACCATTTAACGAAGATTCTAGGGGGATGCCTTCACTTGGGTTTTCCCTTGATTATTCCTAATACTACATTCAACAACTAAAATATGAGTGAAAGCATTTACAATGAAAGTTCAATTTCATAGATATCACAAAAAAACCATGTTCTTTGAACCACCCTAAAAAGAACTAGTATCAAAAACATTATCTTTGGGAATATTCTTGTGTTACAAGGGGTTATATATCTAGGTTTAAACAACAATAATTTTAATTTTTCTTATTTTTAATAAAATAATTCTTACATTTTCAATATTCCATTATAGATAAACTCAATTATATAATGATTTTGATAAATATTATATTTTGATATGAAGAAATAAAAATTAAATTTTTGAGATATTATTAGTTAGAATTGGAGTACAATTTTTGATGAAATCATGAATTTTAGAAATAATTATTTTTTAAACAAAATAGTCTTAATAAATGAATAAAATTTAAATATAAATTATTATATAATTTAATGAATTACGTATTTATTTTTATATAGCCTAGAATATTATTTTTTTCAATAAAACTAGTATTTTTCAATAAATAAACATTCTAATTAAAAATTCAATATTATAGTCTATTGAACATTACATTGATAAAATAAATAAAATTTTTAATCATTGTGTTGAATTATATAATAGTGAATATTTCATATTTTTAGAGACATTTAATTTATATGGAAGAAAATTATAAATGATATATATACACATAATTTATTATGACAACATAGTATCCCAAAAGATTTATAATATATATTATAATAGGAATCCATGAAAAATATATTTCCACTTTAAAATAATCTTTGTTCATGATATTTTATTAAATTTATAATCCTACAATGAATCCTATAATTTAATTTCAAATTTTAGAATAAATTATTTATTAACATGAATAATTTATAAACAATTAATTATATTATTTGAATGAGTTTAGTTATTATCAATATAAAATATTTAATAGACCACATACTTTGATGAAACCATGTCTAAAAATCATGGTACAATTTGAGGTTTGGATTATTTTGTTACATAGAGTCCAAAACTCTGTATAGAAATTAATAAATAATTTCATATTTTTTATTATTACCCACCCAATATACCATTCCGCGTCACTAAAACCCAAATTAGGTCAAATTTGTGAACACTATATCTCTATTAATCTATCAAAATATGTTCCTATGATCAAATGAAACTCCCCATATCTTTTAAAAGAAATCTCTCAAGAAAATGGTTCTCTTACTTCACTTCATTATTCAAGTGCAATTGTTGTATTAAGCCTTTTGATATCTAGTTTTTAATGACGAAATATGTTCTTTCACATCCCTTTACGAGACTTTTTATTCCCAATAAATGATATACTACCGTTCAATATCATTATCCATTCTATGAAACTTTATATGCATCATTGTTTTTAAAAAATTATCCAATTATTTTAAATATAAAAAATTCGTGTTGTGAATACACATACCCTTTTATAGTCAAAGGTATTCACCTAGTTTTGTAAATCATTCATTGACCGAAGACTTAAATATATATAATTCATACTCATCAATCATGGTATTAAATGTGAGAATTGAAATTCTTATGATGTATGATTAAGGTTTCACACTAATCCATGTACATTATATGAATGTGACTAGTAAGGAAACAGTTATATTACCCTCCAATGCATTGGTTAATACATTTATCTCACCAGATACAACATATAGTTCATGGGTGTTTGATCTTAACAAACTATGTTATTATAGATTTTTTGTTATCCTTTACATATTAATATTATTTAAATTTAATGTTGATTCCATATTCATATGAAGTGATGATGATGTCATATTTTTTATGCTGCTGTGATAATGTTTACAATTAAAAACATTATTGTCACCAATATAATTCTTTATATATTTACATAATTGATTATTCCATTTTTGTTCTTTGTGGGTGACCCCTAACTTTTTTAAATCCCAAGGATATCCTATATAGTCTGAAATGATCAATGGAATCTTATGGGATTGTATTAGAGTTTTTAATTAATGTTTTTGTATTAGAATTTCAATTTAATGTGATATTTCTCTAATTAACAAGAGAAAAGGACTCATAATATATAGGTATTTGTGTTCTATATCATATTGTAATAAATCATTAAGTGAGGTATATAAAAAAACTTAGTGTTCAATGTTAGTATTAAATAAACATCTAGTTATTTTTTGGGAATTTGGACTACAACATGTATTAAAAAATTTAATGATAGGATAAAATATTGAACAAATACCCACATTTTGGTAAAGTATATAGAAATTGGTTTTCATGTAGTTTAAACTATGTATTTATACTAAAACAATATGTGTCTCTGGAAAATTTGTAACTTAGGGTAATAGTCTTAAAAAGGATAGTTGGGTTTTTACAAAACTTGTTCCAAGTATATGAAAAATAAACCCTTTTATTCACCCAGTTATACAATTATAAGGGAAAGTGTTTATTAAATTCACAAGATATGTATGAAATATTTGGAAAATAATAAAGTTCCAATGAAATTTCATATATGTAAATTGATCATGGGTAACATAGATTTAAATATATAAATTAATAGTTTATGGAATCCTTGACTGTAAATTATTATTGCATCAATTATTATCATTTACCTTTTAAATGATTAATAATATGAAAATAATAATCCAAAAATATCAGTTTATTTTATTAAATATATTGAAATTAGTGGAATCATGTGAACAAACAATGGGAAAAAAAGAGTGATGACTATAAAAAATGAGACACCTAACATGATGGGAGCTAATGAAATATGTTTTCATATGAAAAAAATATTTATAAATCCTAAATTATGATTAACAAGGGGAAGATAGTAAAATATCTAAAAAATTAAAATATGTTGAGATTGTAATATCATGGAATTGTATTTGATAATTATGATAATGGAAATATTATTAAGCTTACTACACATGAAATAATTAAAATATGGACCAACGGAAATTCCATAAAGGAACAAAGTGATGTTTTATATATTGAGAAAATCAGTCTAAAGTAGGCAATTGTCCAATAAAAATGAGTAATTCATTTTATATGATGAATGGAAAAACATTAAATCTAATATAAAATTATAATTATCAGGACATAAATGTTGGGAACATTGGAATTATCTAAGATAATACATAATTATATAGGATAATAAGATTGATGAACACAAAAAATCTTGAATACATTGGGAACATGGATACTATTATCATATGAGAATAAATAATATTGAATATGATTATTTATGTGCCCAAAACCAATACACCAGAGTTCGAAATGTATTATTTTATTTCAATTCACACAGTACTAGAATATGTAGAATGTTTTCTTTGAAAATCTAATCACTACAACAAATTTATTTGATATGATTGGGGAAATTTCCTAATATTACTCTATCATGAGTTTTTTTTGTGTGAATGTTCATTAAAAAAATATAATTCTTATCCCTTTATTTTAATTTTATTAAATCCTTCTTTTGGATTACATTTCCTTGTATATTTTTAAAATAAATGTTCAAGGTGATGAAATCAACCACCAAACCATGAATCACACTATGATTTTATGCATGTGTAATGATTAGGATAGATCTATTTTGGAATCATCACCTCAAGAACATATATTATATCCATATGAAAAAATTTAACTGTATTAACTGATTTAGATGATGTAAAATATCATCAATGGTTGCATTCCAAATATAAGAGAATACATCAAGGTGCTCCACAAATAATTACATAGTTTTATCCTTAAATAAGAGGCTGTGTTTTATGTAAAACACATTGTTGAAAAATATACATTCACTGGGGTGTGTTATCACTAATAAATGAATATTTTTAGAATGTTTCAAGAAATAATGAATTTAAGGGTAGCCCATAGAAAAAGTTTTTATAGAGATACAATGTGTCCATGGATTGACTTGGTAATATTAATTATTTTTAGAGACATCTCACAATTTTAAAACCCACTTACCAAGATTACATGGAAAATAGTTATTTATTTCTTTAATTATGAATTCACAGAAAGATTTAAATATTTAAATAAACGTATAGTCACTACACATGTTCTATTATTTTACACTAATGTGGTATGATTTTTTATCTACACCAATTCTGCCAAAATGGTCTTCGGTTGTGTAATACAGATTAATTAAAATGTGAAAGTATATGTATCAATATAATTAATGAACCATGAGATGAAGTACCAAATGACTAATATTAATTATCTATAGTGAACTTATCCTCTAATATTTGGATAGAGTTTCTGAATTTGGAGAAGAATGACATACACCCTAATCATATTATCCTTTAGTATAATTTTACAAAAATGGGGCTTTGTATAGACCAAAAATGGTGGTTTGAGCTAATCAGTGATTAGAAATGTTCAATCCCTTACCACCATTATAATGTGAATAAAGTCATATATTATACTTCTATAATGGATCCTCTGACTCTATCCCATATAGGGATTTAAAGGGACCTACTCTACATGGGAATATAATGGATTGAAATGGGAATAATAATATTAATATATTCCAACATATCCTATATAACTAATCATCCATATATTTCTGAGAGTATCATGGGGGCGCTAAATGATGATACATATCTATATATAAATTTAGTGAATATTTATGTTTTTAACAATGATAAATATATAATTATTTTTTCAAACCCATATATCTATCATGTAAAAACCTTAACACTTGAGGGAAATTTTTGATGATTTCCATAAACCATTAATCAATATTTATCTTGAAAGAAATAAGATGTATTGGGATGTGTATAAAATCATCTTTTGTTATGTAATGAAGTAATAGATCAAAAAATTTGTTTCTCGATGTTTGGTATGGCAACACAGAATTTTTGAACTACATAAGTTACATTGTATGATTAATGAATTTTTTATACTAGTATAGAAATGTGTAAACATAACCATGAATTTTTCTATTGTAAACACCATTCCATATAATGAAAAAAATATATTTTAGTGTTAGTTGGTAGACTTATAATGATAAAGAAATTCATATATCTCAATTATCATTTATCCATTCAACAACTAACAATGATATACATAAGGGAAGTTGTAAGAATCAATGTAGGGACACAATATATTTTTTATTTGATAGATATTGGAGTTTCAGCTCATGATTCTGAGTAATCCACCAAGAAACATTCACTATAGCGAAATTTTTTAGTAATGCTTATCATCCTTTGGTGGATAGTCAATCTAAGAGAACAAATGTAACTATAGAGAAGAAACTGAGATCATTTCTTATCGATTTCAATGGATTTTTGGATCAATAAATCCCCCCAGTATATTTCGAATATAAAAAAATCTACTATATAAAATAACTAGAACCTAATATGGTGTCTTATGTGAAGAGTTGATATACTAAAAAACACTTGGATGATGTAAAAGACAAAATTATAATGGGATCTAATTTTATACATGATATAATAGTGAAGTTTTATACCATTTTTTATTATATGAAATCAATAAAAATTTATCTCAAAAGATATAATTTATTCATATAATAGATACAAAATTTTAGATTCATGATAAGGTGTTCCTTTATATATCGACGTGGTATAAGATCATGTAGTTTAGGAAGAAGGTAAATATGACTACTAGTAACAAAATATTAATTAAATTATATTATTTAATTGAATATTGGTCCTATTTACTATCACTCCAACATATCATATCTCAACTACATGATTTATTCTTATAATTTACATTCTAATCCCCTCACATTTACATGATCTAGATGTGGCATAGTTAGGGATAAATTTTTTATATGAGTTGAAGTAGGTTAAGTCCTTATATTTTTTAGAAAACATTTTAAAAAAATTGATAAATCAACTGAATAATATACTATTAAGTAACCACAAGTTATAGTATGAAACATGAATACCACAAGATGTGATCAAATAGAAGTAAACTAATCTGTTTTTGTGTGTGCAGTATAGTTTTATGAATGATATTTATAAAAGGGGAAGAATTTAATGAACAAAACATTGAAAAATTATATGAAATTTTAAATCCATAAATACCCCATTATGTTATGTTATAATTGAAAACTCATTGAATATATTTCATTTGTTATTTTTGATAATAATAAAATATATTAATAATTTTTCTAGTGGTCTTAAAAGAAATTTTTCCATCACAAATAATGTTAATATATTTTTACTATAGTAACCATTAATAATTTTATATATTAATTAGTATCATTAAATATAATTGACAAAAAATGATGATGTGATAGACTCTACTAGTTTAATAATAAACTCTAAATCTTATTTAATAGGGCACTAAAGGGATATATCAATAATGGGATTTTACATTCACTAATCCCAAAATAAAATTGAATGGATAAGACCCAAATGAATATTTTTATTAGATAATTTCATGCTCATAGAGATCACTAGTCAAACCAGGTTTTGCAAAACAAAACATGAATGTACCTCCATCAGACAAATTATCTATATGTAGTATTGTAGTATAATAAGTGGTAATGAATTTATATTTTTTAAATTTTTTTATAATTAATAATAAATATGTATTTTAATTATTAATTGAAAATGAAATATGATTATAAATTGATATTCATAAAATTTAAAATTTTATATGTTGAGACAAAGTGTATTTTTGGGAAATTTATAATTTTAACCAAAGAAACATTTTTGATTAGTAAATTAATTTTTTAAATATTTTTTTCATGAAATAGTAATTATAAATAATATTTATTAAAATATAAAGGATAATATAATTTAATAAAGTCCAATGAAACATTCGTATGGGTCAGAATGTTTCTTCTATGCTAAAAATAGATTTCATAATAACAAATTTATTATTATTTCAAACATAAAATTATTATATTTACATCCTTATTTTTAGAAACTAAATATCATTTTGGGAATTAAATAGTAAAAAAGTTATAATTTTTGAGTTTTTTATAATGAAAAGATATAGAAAAATTATTAAATAAAAATAAAATGTATTAAAAATATATGCTATATATTTTGACATCACAATTTTTCAAATGTTGTTTTATACAAACTATAAAAATAATAAATGACCAAAAATACACATCTTCATTAAAAAAAATTTATTTTTAGTTGATATATTTTTCAAAACTATAATAAATACACCAAAACATATGTTATATTTTATGGTTTTAAAATTATATCATTATTAATATTACTCGGAAACACTTTATTAATTGAATTATTTTAATAAATTCGGGTCTTAAAATATTTAAATATTTACATTCACTACCATTTGATTTAAAAATGGTCAAAACCCTATGGAGGATTTCTATTTTTATTATTTTAATAAATAGATTAAAATCATAAGTTTATAACATAAAAAATAACTCCCATATATGTATTTATAAATACCAACCAAACCCCCCATTTCTATTGACTCAAAACCCATTGAGTAGAAATTTCATCTCTCTCTCTCCCTCTCTAAATCCATTCAATGTGGTTCCCATATGAAAAACCTTATATTTAAAATAAATAATTTAGTGATTTTTTATTTATTTTGTGATTTATTATATGAAAAAATATTTATAGTAATTATAGAATACTTTAAAGCCATCGATATTTAGGAATTAGGTATAAAGAATATCAATAAGAAATAATTATATGAAAAATTATTTAAAACTTCCATAACATGCTTCTAAAATTACATAGATTCTAATACAACACCTGAAAACCTTGGGACACACATAATAATATGGTGAGATATAATGCCTTGTAAAATAATAAATATATCATTTCATGATAAATGTTTTACATGTTAGTCAATATTATTTTTTATAGGACATAAATGGTTTGAGAATCATAATCTTTCATAATGATGCATGATTCAACATGACATCATAAATATAAATTTGTAATATGGAAACAACATCTAATAAGACATCAAAAAATTAGGTCATGTAAGACATTAAAATCATCCTTATATGGTGAAAGAATTCCAATAGTTTAATATCTTAACTCCCTAATACCATACATTACAACTCATGAGACTAAAAAAATTACATAATACAATGGATAACCAAATAAACACACATCACTTTAATTTTTGGTACATGCATAGGTGTGACACATAGATCATTCGACATAGGATCATATTTCATCACATTTAATCCCAAGATAAAGAAGTATTAAATAAATACATTAAGGTAAAAAAATTAATAGGGGTGGGTATAACTAGGTTAATATTCCTGAGTGGAAATGGAGATAGTATTAATAATATGAAGTTTTTTTATGGGAAAATCACAAGATAATTTCATCTAAATAATAGTATATATAATGATTACATAGATGGATTAATAAGAGTGAAAGGGTATATCATCACATTCAAAACCTATGGGAAGTAATAGGGATATTTAAGAACATAATCCAACAATAACAATTGGGAATGAAATGGTATATGTCAAAAGGGTTCTTAAATAAAATTAGGAAATCGATAAATTATTGGATAATTTTTCCAATAGAACAAGGTTACTATCACGAAATGACTTGTTCAAGATGTGGGAGGGGATAAAAAGATGTCAAACCCTCCTTCCTAAAGATGAAGAAGTGATAAAAACCCCCAAGTCCTGCCTCCAATAGGCCCTGGGGTGGTGACTAACACCAAGGGTATGAAATATCAAAAAAATGGAGGCATTAACCGTTTTATATTAACTATGATCAGGAGATAAGATGTATCAACCTCAAAAAACTCCATGATATATATATAGACCAAATAACATCCCACATGCATGTTTAAAGTAAAACATATAGAAATACAAGGAAAACTCAATAGTAAGTACCATAATTAAACTATTCAGCGACACAACAACCATCCCCAACATATGAGCATTTGAGGTACAATATATTCTGTATAATCTACCAAGAAACGTGCAAATAGTTTTATATATATAAGGTGAGAATCCAAGAATACTCAGTATGGAAAACACAAAGTTTCCCACGTACAAGTGGGTGAACCATACTAATTCCCCTATGAGAAAACAATAGAAAGTCAATAGAACATAAAATTATATACTATCCACTTCAACCACAAAAAATCATTCTCACCAAATAACACAAGTAATGTAAAGTAAATTTGTAAGAAAATCGTTATTTGGGTACCCCAAACCACTTCCCACTGGTTAACTACTCATCGCTAATGAAAAATATACTAATGCAAATATTATCTTCCACAAGCTCCATTGTCACCACATGCCCTCATACACCTTAGCCACACACCACATCACATCATTCCCACAGACACCTTAGACAACACAACCACACGTCTTACCCGAAAATAAATTTCCCTCATCCTAAAGACACCTGGGTAACAAACCACCTTTCACATAGTGAGTTCCATAAATCTAGTATGAATCCTCAAGCCATTGCAAACTGCCCTTCAAGTCTTGGGTGATAAATTCCTAGATAGGGAGTAGGGTAAATTCAGAAAAAAATACCTCCATCCACCCACTGGGATGTTGGGAATGACACCCACCCCTATAATAATGGTGGTGTTTGGCACATATTTCACAACATGGGGGGGGGGGGGTGCATACAAAAATCACAAAGAACAACATGTTTATATATGTATGTAAACAAACACTCATCCCATCTTATGGTTTTCCAAAAAAAAACAACCCACAGAAAATAGTTTTTTTCTAATACCCCAACATGCACAACCACAATCAAAACATTCAACCCACTCATTTTATTTGACCACTAACAATTATTTATTAAGATGTACTCTTATTGAATTCCATCACTAAATGAGAAACTTCTTACCATAGCCCTACCCAACACATTCAGTAACATAAACAACACAAAACAAGATTGAAATCCCACAACATAACATTGTACAACAGTCATAATGCCCCCCAGAATTAGTCCCAATGCTCTACATGTCCATAAATTCAACAATAAATCTTTCTCTCAACCAGAGATTCCATCACACCTCCTTCACCACCTCATAAACAAAGCCCACAACATCCACCAACAAAACCACAACTCTAATACACACACATACCACACCATTATCACTAAACTAACCTATCTACACACCCACTTTCCCAAATCCATGATACTAACAACACCACTATATAACAATCATAATTCACAAAACCAAAAAGTCACACAGATTACACATCCACACCAAAACAAGCTGAAAGCATTTATATTTACCCAACAAATTCTCTTTAATTCCACTATGAAAAAGAGGGTTGATCACAAATCAGTATTGATCTAAGGAAATCTTTTTTATTTATCCGGGTATATGTTATTAATCCAATTTCATGTTTATAGTCATTTAAAGAGTGAATCAACAACAAGTATAATGAATCACGAGTGCAAAAGAAAATACCAGCAATGAAAATGATTTTCAGAGGGATAAAACCCATATAATTCACATTTCAGATCAAAGATAACAGATAAAATTCAAAATCATCATCATTTACATCATCCTCCTTTTATGTTTAAGGTAATAATAAAATTATAACATAACACCCAGAACTATTGGTTTTGACTGTCATCAAGAGGTGACATGAATATACCCACCCTGCATGATACACAAACAAGGTAGAGTCAAAGGAAATATCTAAATAGAACAAAAGGTGACCAAAACACCTCCTGGTTCCAAAACAGTGGGTCACATGAGCAGGAGACTCCTAGGAAACGGAATAGGGGGATAAAATATATGTGCAAAACTCTTCTCAGGAAGAATGGTTATGGAGAACCAAGAGAAAACTGAAGGATTAAAAGGAAGATAATATTTAGCTTTAAAAAGGCCTGATCCATATCAAGTGGAGGGGAAATGGTTTTAAAGGACAATAAAGTCATATCATGTCCAATACCATGTTGTTTGAATATTTAAATGTCCCCAGAGAATTATGATATTAATGATATAATTAATATCCATTGAAATTCCATTAGAAACTTCCAAAAAAGGCTATAAAAGTGATTTACATCAAAGGGGAGGAACTATAAAAACTAGGAATAATTGAAAATATGTCACTGATGGGTGATTAACCGAAATCAATCCACTGATATAGAGCCACCAACAATAATTCACATATGCTGAGTTACCAACAATGAGCGACCGACATGGAGCTACTGACGCTGAGTTACCGACACTGAGCCACTAACAATACCTAAAAACACCTAACTAACTAACACCCTAACTCACGGATACCCAAACTCACTGATGTCTGGACTCACTGATGCCTTGAGTCACCGACGGCCTAACTCATAGACAACCTGACTCACTGACACAATGACTCTCTGATGCCCTAACTCACCAATGCCACGACCAACTAATACCTCTACCTACTGACCCCTCGACCTATTCATTCCCTAGACCTACCAACGCCCTAACCTACTGACACCTCAACCTACCAAAAACCTTGAACTACAAATGACTATGACCTACCAGTTCCTTGACCTACCAATGCCTTGAACTACCAACACCCTGACCTACTGACTCCTTCTACCTATCGATGCCATGATCTACTGACGCCTCGACCTACCAATGCCTTCAACCTACGCACACCTCATCCTACCGATGTCTTGAAAAACTAAACCCTCTACCTAATAACGTATTGATATACCAATCCATCAACCTACCAACACCTTGACATACTGACAACTTTGACTTGCTGGTGTAAAAACTAATTTGTTTTGGAAAACTATGGAAATGAGCTATTATTACCTCCTAGAACACCCCAAACATTAGATTTTGATAATGTGATGTACCATGGAGGTCTGAGACATTACATAATCTACCTCTAAAATTATTCTCACCCTCAATATTTCTAAACCAATCCCTGAAGAAAGAGGGGTCTAAAGAACTAGGCTGTAAGATACCTATCAAGGACAAACCACCTCGTTGGAGTGAAAACTCACCATCGAAGAACAAATTCTATAGGATTTTCCAACCAAAACTACCATAAGAAATACCAAACAAGCACCTAAATTCACAATTCCCAAACTTATAAATCACATAATTCTTTCCCCTATGTCAAGATAATATCTGTTTTGGGCAGCACCGACTCGCCCGCATGGGATTAACCACATTCAAATTAATGTATTGTGATTAGGGTTCAGGTCCTCCCATCACCAGTCTTAAGAATGTTATCATATGTTACATAATAAGGAAACATATCATTTTATAGAATAAATCATCCAATCATTACATAAAAAATAAAAAAACACGTGAAAAACTCAAAAACAAGTTCGGGTAATGGGTACACATCTTCATTCTCTCTCCCATGTAATCTCCTCGAACCCACCATGCCTCCTGAAAATGAAATCCAAGAGAATTTTCCCTCCATGAAACACATTATCCTGAAGATCCTCTATCTCCACTAGTCACTTCACAAGTGTTTTTTCATCCTTGATATTGAGATATCCCCAGTCATTGACATGGGGGTCATTTTGAAGATATCAGCAATGTTATTAGACATGAAATATATCATTGAACCTACCCAACCACGGTGGAAAGTTCAACTAGTATTCCACCTTTCCAACTCATCCCAACACCTCAAATGGTTTGATGAAACAAGGAGAAAGATTTCTCTCTTTGTAAACCTATACTTCCAACATCGAGGGGAAACCTTCAAGAATACGTGGTCCCTAAACTAAAACATAAAATGACTTATCCTACGATCAGCAGATGACTTCATCCAGTCATGTGCTACCTTAATCCTCTAATGGACAAGCTACACATTCTCTATCATACTCTTCACCACATTCGGACCAAGAACAGCTGCCTCCCCAACATCTATCCAGTCCAAGGGTGAATGACATGTTCTTCCATTTAATGATTCAAATTGATCTATGGAAATGTAAGAGTGAAATATATTATAATAATAAAACTATACAAAGGGAAAATTTCAATCCCAAGACCCACTAAATTCTATAACACATTCTTACAACATGACCTCCAACATTTGAATGGTTCTCTCTATTTTTCCATCCGTTTATGGGTGGAAAGTAGTGATGAGGAATAATTGAGTTCCAAAGGCATGCTGCAATCCCCTCCATACTCATGACATAAAACATGTATCTAGAACTAAGACTATGAAATTAGGAACTCCATGAATCGACAACACCTCATCCACATAACTACATGATAAGGTATCAACAATGATCGACTCCTTGATCGATAAGAAGTCCAATTTCGTCAATCAATCCACTTATACTCAAACAATCTCACATCCTGCTTGAGCCCTAGGTAATTCTAGGATGAAATCCATTTATATGTCATCCCACTTCCACTAGGGGACATCTAGTGTTTGAAAAAAATTATTTGTAACATGGTGATCAACCTTCACTAATTGGAACACTAATCACTTTTCCAAAACTCCACCAATGCCTGGTTCATCCAAGGCCACCAGAAGTATTCCCTCAAGCCCTGGTACATCTTGAAAACTACTAGGTGTACCACTATGAGTGATAAATAAAACACATTAAGAACATACTCATGAATTTCCACTAGAATAAATAGCTTCCCACAGAACATTATCTGATTCTAACCATCCTCCAAACATTCTTCTAGAGCATCGCCCTGATAAATTTCATCACACATCACCTCTACCTCTGAGTGTTCCCACTGAGACTCCTCACCTTCTTCATCAGATATGACTATACAATCTTCTAAAATAGATGACCTCTACTGCCATTCATTCTCATATCTATCTGCATGGAAACCAAATCATCTATTTCCTTTCAAGCATCTACGGATTCTTGAACCACTTATTTATGTGACTTCATGCTCAAAGAATCATCCACATCATCCCCCCTTCCACAGGTGCAAGATATATCAAAATAATAATCCAGGAGAAACATCATCCAAATCCACTACCACAAGTTCAGGTCTTGCAGAGAATATATGTACCTCATTCTATTGTGATCTGTAAAGACCACAAAGTTATCCCCAATGAGGTAATGTCACTAGATCGGTAGTGCGAACACATCCTCTGCTAGTTTCAGATCATGGGTGGAATAGTTACATTCATGGGGATGTAATATCCTAGACCCATACAAGATCTATCCTGAGTTTTCTTAATCAATTAGAGGGACGGTACAAAAAAGGTTTCACAACCTTCCTTATTCATGTTTTGAAGACATATAATAACCCCTGAGTCCCGTCTTCAATAGGCCCTAGAGTGGGGAATATCATCAAGGGTATATAATCTCACCCAAAATAAAAATCATTACCATTTTTAATGAAAACATGAAAAAGATATAAGAAGGTAACAATCCCAAAAAACACAAAACATGTATATAAATTAATCCAAAGTCCAACCCATTCATTATTTGAAAATAAAATATGACAAAAGTACAACCAAAACACCAAATAAAGTACAAAAAAAGTGATTATATTCTGGTGCTCGATCTAGTAAAGTCTAACATGGTCCTCAATTTCTTCTTAGAAATATGAAAAATGTTTTATAATATATGGTGTACATAAAAGTATACTCAATAGGGATACCAAAGTTGTAGATACCCAAAGCTTTATGTACATGGAAATTACATTAATTTTGAGGAATACTTAATACATAACAAAAAAAGACAACCAAGGACCGTAATAGTTTAGTGTCTTTGGAAACTCGGAACATAATCTTCTAATCCTGGTGAAATAGATTCAACATCTCCCATAATGATCTTCCACTTTTGTTTTCTTACCTAAAACCTTTATTTATATCCTAGGGAAACAAAAACATATAAAGGGTGAGATCAAATTCTTAGTAAGGGTAAGCATAGAGAAAATAAAAAAACCATATACATTTGAACTTAAAAACATTAACATAATGTTTAAACATCAAAATCTTGAGTTGTGAAATAAATCTTGGAATTACATAAGGCATAGATCATAAAAAACATTAATAATGATAAAATAGCTTGGGAATAAAACATGTAATTGTGGAATACATTAATCACATGATATGAATTCTATAGTAGTGAAGGCATTGTTTCCAAGACCATCATAGTTGACAAAGTCCATTACTGAACCGAGTTTACTTGTTGTTCCAGCCCTATATTACTGAACCAAATTCACTTGTCATTCCAGCCATGTCTATCTCATGAGATATAAATCTTGAACCAATGCATTGGAGGTATTTATAGGTCCCACCTATCTCATAATGAAACCATTCTTATGTGTGCCACAAAATCATAAATCATACATCATAGCATAACCCAAGTAATAAAAATGGGATTCTTAAACATCATGCCATCATAACATAATCAATATAAGATAAAGGAATTAATAAAAATAATTCATTAATAAAATAATGAAATCAATGTAATAATAGGAATAGAAACCTAACCCTATATCATCTTAGATGAAAAATAAATTTGATAAAACACTTTTACTCAGTTCTTGAGTAAAATATCCATTCTTCTTCAAAATCATTTTCTTTTCTCAAAACGAAATAAAATTTTAAAGAAATGAATTTTTGTAGAAAATAATCATGAAATATTGGATAGGAAGCTTAATGGAAATAATTCATTATTAAACCGTAAAAATACGTTCATGCCGTATAAGTTAAAAAAACAATCTTCTCATACTTTAGTCAGAAAAGTCAAAAAGTACCTCGTATGGTTAACAAAAGAAATATTCCTTCCATAAGACATAGTAAAAGTCAAAAAAGGGGTAAAAATGAATTTAAACATACATGCACGAATATTAAATAATTTATGAAAACAATTCTATAAAACATGGAAGTGGATGATAAATATAACCCCAGTAAATACTTATAAATAAACAATCTAAGATAAAAATGAGATAGCAAAATTATCCCTTACCATTTATGATCAGTGAAATCATACGTGTCATAAAATTAATAAAATTACATTTATATGTAAATATAATATCATTCATAATAAAAATCATAAAACATTCATGGGTAGAATAAACACCATACAAAATAAATAAATGGTGATTAAGGCATATGTCTCACAGAAATAAAAGTGAGACGAAATAATCCCTTACCTTAGGTCCAATTTCTTCCATACGTGTTCGAAACTCTTTTATAGTGGGTTTGAACATATTATTAACTTGTAATAGAACCATAATAATATTTATGATATCATATATTATTCACTTATGACTTTATATTACCCGTTCTTTTGTTAATTCCATGTTAAAGCAGCGTTTTGGGTAAAATCGTTTCATTTACCGTACGTGTTTGGACTTGTTGTTATTGATATTATTATTAATTATATAATTATTTCCTTACTTCCAGAATGTAAAACATGATTTATATATCATATATATTCAGTATATATATATATATATAATATATATAAATGAAATGAAATACACCGTTCATGGAGACGGTAGACCGTACGTACGCATTAACGCTGTTTTCGTTTCCATATTGAATTGAATGGAAGTAAATTACATATATATATATATATAAATCTAGTTACATTATTATTTCATATATTTCATGATTACTGATTATATATAGTTTATAATCATTCTTGAATGGTTAACATGGAGAATGAATCTCATCGCATCGTGGAGATGGTAATACGTACGTATGCACAAGCAATGATATCGCTCCCCTAATTATTGAATGGAGTGGGAGTGGATGATATAATATATCATAATTAGAATAATGTTATAATAATCATATATAGTTATTATTTCCACCATTATACCCATCCAAGTAAGGTGGTGGTGGAAAAACAGATTACACCACGGCGTGGAGACGGTAAGCCGTACGTACACACACGCGGTGATTTTGTTTTCCGTAGGATGGATAGAAGGTGAAATCGGGTCATTTCATATTTATAATAACATATCAGTATATTATATATACTGATGTTATTACTTTATAATGAAACAAATAATAAGGAGGAAGTAGAAGTAGAAATAAATTAGAAAAAATCGGTAAAGGATATTACCTCATCTTTGACGCGCCTCTTCTAAATCTCCTCTTAGGACACTAAAGGTTGTCTTTTGAAAAGACCAGAACCTATATAATGTCACTAGAGAGATTGAGAATAGTAATTGATAGGGGTTGTTCGATATTGAATGCTCAAAACTGAATGAAGATGAGAGGGAGGAGGTGCCCCTTTATAAGAGAGGAGAGGGGTTCTTTTGGAAACCTGTAAAATATTAATTAATTATAAACCCAAAACCCACATAAAAACATCCGAAATGACTCAAATTATAAGATGAGATGATATAGGGTTGTAATATAATCATCCAATAAAATTTAGACATGTTGGAAATTTATTTTAAACCTTTTCAACTTGATTTATCCTTTTTTAATCTATTTAATTTTATTTGTGGTAATAATATTCTAAATTTTAAATTGCTATAAATCATTACTTATGTGTTGTGAATAGTCCATAATTGGATACTTTATGAAATTTTAGACCATGTAAATTTCAATTTATAAATTTTAAATATTTTTGTGATTTTTAACAATTTAATAGTATGTTATTTTTATAAAATATCAATAGTGTCAATTTTGACACTATTAATTTATTTTAATTTAAATAAAATCCACATAGAAGATATATTCGAACAAAAATATTTAATATATTTATAACATGTCATATTCATCTAAAAAACTCATATAGCACATTAAGTTGTTCATATAATATTTATTTTAATATTTTTAAAACCACTTATTTGATATTTCTCTTAGTAAAATAATTACTACAACATTCTGTATAATTATTTAATATACTTATTTGTTGCATAAAAATTAAAAATAAAATACTATGATGTAGATAAATATAATATATCATTATAATACTTTTACTCGAATTTATAATCTTAAAATAATAGCATTTATATTGTTATATTTATTAAAGTATGAAGGTAAAAACTTTGACATTATTTAAAATAAAATAATATAAGGTTCATAATCGCTTTTATAAGTCTCAAAATGGTCAACAATTATTCCATTGGATGATTAGGTTATATATATACTCAACCAATAAGGTTTGGTCAAGTTTCAGGTCCTTTTGATGGGTATTATTATTTTAATAAAAACTATATTATTGATTTTTCACTAAATAAATAATTTTTGCATCATTAATGTATAAGCTATTAAGGTAATTATATATTTTTTAAAAATAAGAAATAAATTACAATGATAAAGAAAAAAATTTATATTTCAAATGATTATTTATAATCAAATTTATATTATGTATAACCTTATATTAAAAATAATCTAATTATTAAAGTTTGAGTGAGACATATTTCACTTTCCATTTAATAAAATAAATAAAAGGTCTTAATCAAATACCAGTGGGTTCCAATAGATACGATTTCTACCCAATAATATTTTAGGACTAAATATAATCATCCAATTATATTAAGACAAGTTTTAGGGTAATTTTATAATATTATATTTACCCTTAATTACTTGATTTACCTTTAACTATGGTAAATAAAATTTACCGTAGTTACTATTCATAATGCCCAAAAATAAAAAATAGCCTATTAACATAATTTGGACCTATTAATTCCAAATATGTAATCAAGTTTTCCAAAATTCAAGACACAGAAGTTGCAAAAATTAATTTAAAATTTATCCAGTTGTCGAAAAAACGGGTTTTTGTTTAAAAAATTGCAAAATATTGAAATGATTTTTACTATGAATTCAATGTAAAATTAATGATAATGACATAAATTATATTAAATGGTAAAAATATATTCTATTTATACTTTAAAACCATTAAATATTATAATTTAACCATATAAATTATCTAGATGAAAAAATGTGTTTTTAATTAAAATTTAGCGTATTTTTACTATTCATTAAAATAAGAAACTTATCAGAAAAATATCAAAAATTTGTTCAAAGTAAATTTTTATATCTTGATTTCAAATAATAATTTTATTTTGTCAAATTGAACTTATAAACATTTCAAAAACTAGATTTAAAATGGGTGTGCCATCCAAAGGTGACAAAACTGCATTTTTTTGAAAAATACTAATTTTACCCAAAAAATTTATTTTGTTCTCATACCATGTTATAGAATATATGTAATATGAATTATAATGTTATAAAAATAAAAATGTGGTTAATACTATTCATAACGTCTAGTTCATAATAATATTAGAACAATATATCGTTGTTTACTGAAACTCGGTATTGCGTACAACACACACTATTGAGAAAGGTTGCTCTTGCGTGCAACACAAGCCAAGAATAGTGTTTGCATATATTACAAGATAATACGGTGTTTTGTATAGCGCAATATAATATTGGTGTATCATACAACACAAGAAATCCCTAAAATTAAAAATAATCTTTATCATAAAATATCAGGGTGTTACATTCTACCCCCCTTAAAATGAATTTTGCCCTTGAAATTCGTCGGGGTTATAAATGGTTTACTAATTGAAAGTTTCTTTCATAGAAACCCACATCATAAAAAGGAATACTATAAAATAATTTTAAAAACTAAAGTATGAAATGTAATGGTTACCCAAATTAACTCATCACTGGGTTTCCACATAAAAGAACATAGATGAAAATATGGATAAGGAAGAGAAATCCAACAATAATGTTCTGATGGAGAGTGGTAGAGATCATGGATATGAAAAATCTAACAATCACAAAGACATAAATTTTTGATGATCTAAGGTACCATTTGATTCATCAGATATGAGGGTACTAGGAAAAACTTTTTGGTTTTTAAGATCCTTTCCATTAATTTGAAAATTTTGAATTAGAAGAAATACTTACTTGATTTTGGAACAATCTCACCGTTGGTCGTTACTTGAACAATTTCCACTTCATATCATAAATAAATGCAGTTGAATTTTTCATTCATGAAGTTTTAGAAGATCATGTGATAGAATTATGGGTCATTCCATCTATCTCTATCACAAAAAGGTTAACACAAGTTATTAAATATACATAAGTCCATCTATAGTGAGATTAATCATATATGTTTCTTAAAATGGACTTATACTTCATCTATCATACTGCTTAATATAATAAATCTAATTTATACAAACCAGGGACTTCCTGTAGGCTAGTGGTAGGTGATAAAGGCCTGCCGCACTTCAGTTGGGGGTTCGATTCCCACATCTTTGTCCGACGTGACAGGTTGTCGCATGTCCTGTAGATTTTAATTTTTCTAAAACTATACTATTATAAAATTCTAGAAAAAGGTTTTATCCTTAAATAATACTATCTGATGTCCAACTTAATCCATTTCAACCTTTAGGCTTATCCAAAATACTTATGTCCAATCTCATAGTATAAAGAAAAAGATTACTAGAGAGTTCTTATATGAAGTATTTGATTACCATCATTTATCCCCCATATATCATAAGATATATCTTATTGGTCATATTCCAAACATGTGAATACCTTAATCATGTATTCTCTTGAAACATGAATTAACATAGAACATTAGTGAAAATATTAATGCTGTCAAAAGTTAACTCTTTCCACATACCAAAATCCCAAAATTTCTATATACTGAAACCATGATGTCACTTTGTCTTTATATTAGTCATGAGCTCATTAATACTATAAAACCTTTCATTATCTCTTTAAACCTTTATTATGCGCATATCAACTGCTTTCTAAAAATATTTAAATCACATTTCATGGTTACTGGTACCATTCAACATATACTTTTAAATAATGAAGGAAAAACAATAGTGTAACAATCCTTATATTTTTCTTTATTCCATAGTACCATACATTATTCTTGATAAACATGAAATCATTCTACTACCTTCTTAAACCATCGACCAAGATTCATCATTTTATTTCTCAACACTTCTTTCATCTCATATATCATTTGTGGTCTCTTCATCACCATCAACATAAATACTACCCATACAACCATGATGATTCTCCTCCTGAGATTTTCTCTTAGGGAATTGGTTTGCATAATGCCCGTACATTCCACATATAAAACATTTAACTATTGTTGATGTCTTAGAAATACCATTATCCTTGTCCATTGTGTTAACTGAACCTTTTCCTTTGAAATTACTAGATTTGTGTCCTTCTTTTCCACACCCAAAGCATCTTCCAGTTCCTTTGAAACATTCTCCCTGATGCCTCTTCCCACATGATTTACAAGAGGGAAATTGAAATTTCTTTCCTCTGTGATCATCATGAAACTCTATATTTCTCTTATTAGATGAGTCAGAAAACTTACCAAAGTTGAGATTATTGATCATATTATGAGATTTCTGATTAGGCATAATAACAATGTTTGGACTTCCAAATCCAATTTCATTTGGTTTCTCATGAAGAATATCATTCCATTGTCTATCATATTCTCCATTATTGTGAATCTTTCTGTTTCCATCCATTTTCTAAAACCCAAAAGGAATAGTTGAGAAGCAAAACTCATACTAGGAAAATAACCTAATCATGGGGAGTACATTCATTCTATAAAATCTTATGATTAATAATAGGTTATTCATGATTGTTATCATAATTCTAGGACTGTAACCTATAGTTATACTAAACCTTACAGACATCCCTAGACATACCTTAAAAATATCTCTAGGGATCTTACTAAAGTTTTCGCATCCTAGTTTCCAAAGGTAAACTAAAACTTTTCTCTAATACCAACTGTAGAGACCCAAAGTTTGACATACATGGAAATTACATTACTTTTGAAGAATACTTAATACATTACAAAAAACAGACACCCAAGGACCATAATAGTTTAGTGTCTTCAGAAACTCGGAACATAATCTTCTAATCATGGTGCAAGATCTTCAACATCTTCCAAAAATATCTTCCACTTTGGTTTTCTTACCTAAAACCTTTATTTATATCCTGGGGAAAAGAAAAAATATAAAGGGTGAGCTCAAATTCTCAGAAAGGGTAAGCATGGAAAATATAAAACAACCATATACATTTGAACTTAAAAACATGAACATAATGTTTAAACATCAAAATCTTGAGTTGAGAAATAAATATTTACAGCATGTAAGGAATAAATCATAAAGGAACATTAATCATGATAAAATATCATGGGAATAAAACATGTAATTATGGAATCCATTAAGCACATGATATTATTTCCATAGTATCCATGGAATTGTTTCCAAGACCATCATAGTGGACAAATTCCATTACTGAACCGGGTTTACTTGTCGTTCCAGCCCTGTATTACTGAACTTCATTCACTTTCCATTCTATCCATGTCTATATCGTGATATATAAATATTTACCCAATGCATTGGAGGGAGATATAGGTCCCACCCATCTCATAATGAAACCATTATTATGTGTTCCACAAAATCAAAAAACATACATCATAGCATAACCCATGTAATAAAAATGGGATTCTTAAACATCGTGCCATCACAACATAATCAATATAAGATAAAGGACTTCATAAAAATAATTCCTTCATAACATAATAAAATCAATGAAATAATAGGGATAGAAGTCTAACCCTATATCATCTTAAATGGAAAATAAATTTTATAAAACACTTGAACTCAGTTCTTGAGAAAAATAGCCTTTCATCTTCAAAATCATTTTCTTTTCTCAAAATGAAATAAAATTTTAAAGATATGATTTTTTTGTAAAAATAATCATGAAATATTACATAGTAAGCTTCAGGGAAATAATGATTTATGAAACCGTAAAAATCCATTCATGCCGTATACGTTAAAAAAACAATCTTCCCGTACTTTTGTCAGAAAAGTCAAAAAGTACCTCGTATGGTGAACAAAAGAAATATTTATTCCATACGACAAAGTAAAAGTAAAAAAATGGGTAAACATGAATTTAAAATTACATGGAAGAATAGTAAATACATTATGAAAAAATTTCTCTAAAACATGGAAATGGATGATAAATATAACCCTAGTAAATACTTACGAATGAACAATCTTAGATAAAAATGAGATTGCAAAATTATCCCTTACCATTTATGATCGGTAAAATCATACATGTCATAAAATAAATAAAATTTAATTAATATGTAAATATAATATCCTTTATAATAAAAATCATAAAACATTCACGGGAAGCATAAACACCATACAAAAGAAATAGATGATGATTAAGGCATATGTCTCACAGAAATAAAAGTGAGACGAAATAATCCCTTACCTTAGGTCGAATTTCATCTGTATGTGCCCGAAAGTCCTGTATAGTGGGTTTAAACATATTATTAACTTGTAAATTAACCATAATAATATTTAAAATATCATATATGATTTACTTATGACTTTATATTACCCGTTCTTTTGTCAATTCAATGTTAAAGCAACGTTTTGGGTAAAATCGTTTCATTTATCGTACGTGTTTGGACATGTTGTTATTGATATTATTATTACTTATATCATGATTTACTTACTTCCAGAATGTAAAACATTATTTACATATCAGATATATTCAGTATATATATATATATAATAGATAGATAAATGATATGAAATACACCTTTCATGGAGACGGTAGACCGTACATACGCATGAACGCTGTTTTCGTTTTCTTATTGGATTGAATGGAAGTAAATTATATATATATATATATATATACATAAATCCAGTTAAATTATTATTTCATATATTTCATGATTACTTATTATATATACTTTATAATCATTCTTGAATGGTTAACTTGGTGAATGAATCTCATCGCATCGTGGAGGCGGTAATCCGTACGTACGTACGAGCGATGGTATCATTCCCATAATTATTGAATGGAATGGGAGTGTATGATATAATATATCATAATTATAATAATGTTATAATAATAATATATAGTTATTATTTACACCATTATACCCATCCAAGTAAGGGGGTGGTGGAAAAACAGATTACACCACGGCATGAAGACGGTAAGCTGTACGTACGAACACGCGGAGATTTCATTTTCCATAGGATGGATAGAAGGTGAAATAGGGTTGTTTCATATTTATAATAACATATAATTATATTATTGATAGTAATGTTATTTATTTATAATGAAACAAATAAATAAGAGGAAGTAAAAGAAGAAATAAATTTGAAAAAATCAGTAAAGGATATTACCTCTTCTTTGACGCGCCTCTTCTAAATCTCTTCTTAGGACACTAAAGTTGGTATTAAGAGAAGAACAAAAACTCTATAATGTAACTATATAGGTTTAGAATAGGAATTTACAGGGGTTTTCTGAGCTTGAAGGCTCAAAATTGAATGAAGAGGATAGGGAGTAGGTGCCCTTTTATAAGAGAGGAGAGGGGCACTTTTGGAAGCCTCTAAAATATTAATTTAAAATAAACCCCAAACCCACATAAAAATAGTAAAAATGACTCAAATTCGAAGATGAGATGATATAGGGTTTTAATATCATCAGAAAATAAAATTTATACATGTTGGGAATTTATTTTAAACCTTATCAACTTGATTTATCCTTATTTAATCTATCTAATTTTATTTGTGGTAATAATATTCTAAATTTTAAATTGATATAAATAATTACTGATGTATTTTTAATTGTCCATAATTGGATACTTTATAAAATTTTAGACCATATAAATTTAAATTTATAATTTTTAAATATTTTTTTGATTTTTAACAATTTAATAATATGTTATTTTTATAAAATATCAATAGTGTCAATTTTAACACTATTTGTTTATTTGAATTTAAATAAAATCCACACAAAATATATTTTCAAAAAAAATATTTATTAGATTCCTAACATGTAATATTAATCTAAAAAATTCACGGACCACATTAATATGTTCATATAATATTTATTTTAATATTTGTAAAACCATTTATTTGATATTTCTCTTAATAAAATAATTACTACAACATTTTGAATAATTATTTAATATACTAATTTGTTGCATAAAAATTAAAAATAAAATAATAAGATGTATATAAATATAATATATTCCATAAGAATACTTTTACTCTAATTTATAATCTTAAAATAACTACATTTAAATTGTTATATTTATTAAATTATGAAGGCAACAACTTTGACATCATTTAAAATAAAATAATATAAGGTTCATAATCAATTTTATAAGGCTCTAAATGGTCAAAAATTAGAAACTTGGATGATTAGGTTACATATATACTCAACCAATAAGTTTTGGTCAATTTTATGGTTATTTTGATGGGTATTAGTATTTTAATAAAAACTATATTATCGATTTTTCCCTAAATAAATAATTTCTGCATCATTAATGTATAAGCTATTAAGGTAATTATATATTTTTAAAAAATCACAAATAAATTACCATGATAAATAATAAAATTTTATTTTTCAAATTATTATTTATAATCGAATGTATTATATGTAAAACCTTATATTAAAAATAATCTAATTATTAAAGTTTGAGTGAGACATATTTCACTTTCCTTTAAATAAAATAAATAAAAGGTCTTAATCGAATACAAGTGGGTTCCGATAGATACCATTTTTACCCAAGTATATTTTATAACTAAATATAATCGTCCAATTATATTAAGTCAAGTGTTAGGGTAATTTTATAATATTATATTTACCCTTAATTACCCGATTTACCCTTAACTGTGGTAAATAAAATTTAACGTAGTTACTATTCATAATGCACAAAAATAAAAGTTGCCTATTAACATAATTTTGACCTATGGATTCCAAATATGGAATCTATTTTTCCAAATTCAAGACACAGAAGTTGAAGAAATTAATTTAAAATTAATCCCATTGTCGAAAAAATGGGTTTTTGTTTAAAACATTGAAAAAGATTGAAATGATTTTACCTATGAATTCAATGTAAAATTAATGCTAATGACATACATTATATTAAATGGTATAAATATATTATATTTATACTTTAAAACCATTAAATATTATAATTTAACCATATAAATTATCTCGAAGAAAAAATTTGTTTTTAATTAAAATTTAGCATATTTTTACTATTTATCAAAATAAGAAACTTATCAGAAAAATATCAAAAATTTGTCCGAAGTAAATTTTTATATCCTGATTCCAAATAATAATTTTATTTTGTCAAATTGAACTTATAAACATGTCAAAAAATATATTTAAAATGGGTTCTCTATCAAAAGTCGGTGAAACTGCATTTTTTTGAAAAATACTTATTTTACCCGAAAAATTTATTTTGTTCTCATACCATGTTCTAGAATATATGTAAGATGAATTATAATGTTATAAAATTCAAAATTTTGTTAATACTATTCATAATGGCTAGTTCATAATAATATTAGAGCAATATATCATTGTTTAGTGAAACTCGGTATTGCGTACAACACACGCTATTGAGGAAGGTCGCTCTTGCGTGCAACATAAGCCAAGAATAGTATTCGCATATACCAAAAGATAATACGGTGTTGCGTATAGTGAAATATAATCATGGTGTAGCTTATAACACAATACATCACTAAAATTAAAAATAATCTTTATCATAAAAATTCGGGGTGTTACAAAAGTAAATCGTGCACAAGTGGGAGAAACATACTATTGCCCATATAAAAACAATAGAAACCAACCGAACCTACCAAGGAAAAATACTAACCATCCCAAACTCACTAAAGAATTCTCACTAAAAATTCAAGTCAATTAAGGGAGTTATATAAGCACATCGACGATTTGGGTACTCTGCACCTCTTTTCCCACTGGTTAACTGCTCATTTCTAAAGAAAAAACTTGATGCCACCGTCCAAACTGAAATGCAGTCGCACTTACACAAGTGTTTGCAAACTCCTGGTCTTCAAACCACACATATCCCACCTGCAGACACCTAGGTAAAAAAAATTACACCCCTAGCCTGAAGACACACGTGCCTCATTCCAAAGACACCTGGGATAAAAACATATACCATATACAGATGTGCCACTCATCCACAACAAAAAATGACCAAAGGATCATATGATATAGTAAAACTTGATTCGTTACTGCTTTCTCAAATACACTCAAGAGTTAAGAATCCATAAGGGGATGCAAGGAAGAACTTAAGTAATGATCCATACATCCTCCCACCAGGATGTTGGAAAAGTCTCCCTCCCTTATTAAATGGGGGTGTTCAACAAGTAGTGCTCAACATGGGTGGGGAGCGTGTTGAAAACACAAGGAACTAAAATTTATACATATAGGTAAATTATAACTCATCCAAACCTATGGGTTTGAAATAAACATCCATCCCACACATAACCATCTTTTCTGGTACCCATATATGCACAACAACACAAAAACCACCACCATAGCATAAACCAAACCCCCTTTCCATTTAATCATTGGTCATTATTTATTTATAGGATCACTGTAATTAATTCTAGCACTACCTAGGAAAACCCTATTTTCATCCCTTCTCAGCACAAAAAGAAATTCATTTTACAATCCAACTATACCAACAACACATAACCACTTTTCAGTCCCACTGAAAAACATTTCTCAATGACCACACCACAAACAAATGGAGTCCCACTGCCTACAAGTTTATCCATTCCAAAAATCAAATAATATGTCTACCATAAATTCAATCACACCTCTTATACCAACGCATAAACAAATTAGTTCCCTCTATCCTGCCCTATACCAGTAATAGGTCTACAAAAAAACATCATACCCCCCCCCAAAAGTACCAAACCCAACCAAAAATAGCATTCAAACACACCATTAATCCATGAATATTCAAATTTAAAAAGAGGGGTTCAATAATTCCATATTAAATAATAGGGTAGATCATAAGACTATTTTGATCCTGGGGAATCCATCTATTTAACAATGTGTATGCAATTAAATGGATTGATATTTGTGATTATTCATAGAGTATCAACAACAAGAATAGGAACATCCCCAGTGCAACAACAAAGGCCACCAACGGTGATGATTTTCATAAGGCCTTATAGCCGCAACAATTTATAATAGGAAAACAAGTATTATAAATTAAAACGGTGCTCATCATTCATCCATCTTATATCCCCTGACTGTTATCATAATAGGTCCTATTTTATAATAGTCATCACCTTCCCCGTTTATTTATTACACTTATTAAGGAAAATATTTAGTCGTTCTCACCCTTGAATAATTACTACAACCACCCTACAAGATACACTATTAAAGAGAGACAATGGAAAATCCAAACATGGATGAATAGGTGCTCTTTGCATCAAATGGGGGGTCGTGCAAGCAGTAGGATACTTTATGGAAATAGAATCTGATAGGGCTCTATATCACATGAACATGACACTTTGAGGAAGAGGTACCCCAAGTGAAACAAGAGAGAATAAAAGAGTCTATGGAAATAAAAGATCTCATATTAAGAAAGCGTGATTTCGTAATAACTAGGGAGTTGATTCCAAAGTGCATGAAAATTGGATTGCAGTATGACCACATGGCTAGGTGGTACAGGGTTTTTTGGGAATTTATAGATATTTATAATTTAATTAGTTTATTCAGAGGTGGTTTAATTTGAATTAAAAGGACTAAGAGTTTATAGGTTCTCATTTAATGATGAAAAACACATAAGAGGGGAGAACTAGAAAAAACCTGAGAAAACTGGACATGAAGCTAATGATGATGTCGATAAAGATGTTAATACTGATGCTAACACCAATGCTGATGTTGACGTTGAAGCTGACACCGATTCCAATTATGAAACTAACACTGAAGTCGACACTAACATCGACGCTAATGGTGATCCTGATGCTAAAGTACAAAAATTACAAGCCAACGCCGATAGTACAAAATGACTCACTGACACTGACCTTGAAAAAATGACTTACTGACACCGACAATACTAAATAATTGTCTTATAATAAGTATACAAAACAATAATTCAACATCAAAAGTTCAATATGAAATGCTAATAGAGACAATTTAAAATGACATTTGGTATCGATAGATCAAAAGGACACGCTGACACCGACAAGTCAAAATGACTCACCGAAAACAATAGTTTTAAAAGACATGCCGACCCCGACAATTCAAAATGAAAAGTCTACACCGATAGTTCAAAATGAATCATTGAAACAAATAGTTAAAAATAAATTGTCAACACTGACAGTTCAAAATGACACACCATTAAAAAAACTGGACTTTTGGGTAAACATCTTGGAATGAGTCATTGATATCCACCCAAACTCCCCAAACAACTGGATTTTTACAACGGAATGGACTGCAGAGGTCCATTCCATTACATAAAATAACTCTCAAAACATTATCATCCTCATGAATTTTAAGTCAAACAAAGGAAAAAAATATGTATCTAAAAAACCACCCCACAAGATTCCTCCCAAGGATAAATCACCCAAAGTTATTCGAAAACTTGAGTGAAAAAATCGACATCCAAGAACACCTCCCAAAAAACGCATACCCCAAACATCCATTGATACACCAAGGGTCACACGATCAAGATAAATGGATTAAAGAATTTATTTCCCCATGTCAAGATAATATCCTCTCTGGGCGGCACTGACTCTCCCATATGGGTTTAATCGCATACACATTAATGCGTCTTGATTTGGGATTGGGTCCTCCCTTCCCCTTATTTCAGGACTTATCACACAACATAGAAAAGAAATAAACTCATTTCATAGAAACAAGGTCAATTTTTACAACATAATCAAAGAATAAAAAAACACAAGATAATAACTGAAAAAAGATATGGGTACTGGGCGCACATTTGTGCCTACCTCTCCCAAGTACTCTTTTCAAAATACCATTCCTCCACAACACATGAACTAAAATAATGGTAATTATATGATGAAACATATCCTAATGGTTCTAGATCTCCACCATCCACTCTATGAACGTTGCATCATCCTCGATATTCAACATTCCCCTATCAATGACATGGGAGTTTTCATGTAGATTCCAAAGAAGCTGAGAGAAGTGAATGATGTTATAGTTCCTCTCCAACCATGGTGTAAATTCCTACATATATTTTACTAGATAAACTCATCCAAACACCTCAAAAGGACCAATTAACCTTTTAGAAAACTTTCTTCCCCTACTAAACCTCTACTACCAATTTATAGGGGAACCTTCACGAACATATGGTATCCAATCTCAATATCCTAAAGAATCCTCCTATGATCATCATATAACTTCTTCCTATCCTGAGCTACCTTTATCCACTCACACATGAGATGATCCTTATTTTCTATGCTCTGCACCACCTCTGAGAAAAGAACAAATGCATTACTGACCTCTGTCTGACTCATAGATGAATGACACGACCTTCCATATAGGGATTTGAATGGTTCCAAACCATTGGTAGAGTGATTGTTATTAATTTAAGAAAACTCTACTAGAGGTAAGTTCCATACCCCTGATCCTTCTGAGATTATAACACATGGCCACAACATATCATCCAATGTCTAGATGATCTGCTCCATCTTCCCATCCCTCTATGGGTGGAAAGAATTTCCAAGGCATAGTTGGGTGCCAAAATAATGTTGTAATTCTCTCTAGATTCATTTGGTAAACTGTTTATCCTGATCTTAAATGATGGATCTCATAACCCCATGAAGCCACACCACCTCATCCACATACACTTATTCCAAGGAATTCACTATGATCGATTTCCTAATCACCAGGATGTGAGTTGATTTCATTAGTATATCCACCACTACCAAGATAACGTCACATCCTCCATAATTTTTTGGGAGTCCTGTGACAAAATCCATCAGGATTCTATCCCAAATCAACCCATGGAGATCTAAGGGATGAAATGGACCATTGGGAACATGGTTCTCAACATTCACGTGCTTGCACACAAAGCACTAATGAGAAACTCTTCCACTAACTACGTCACCCAGAGCCACATAAACTACTCTCTTAGGCCTCAATACATATTTTAAACTCCTCAATGTAACACTAGGGGTGATCTATGGAACTCATGGATAACATTCACACACTTCTCCACTAGGGAGAACATATTTCCATTGAACAACATCTGATTTTGACTATCCTCTGACCATCCCTCTAGAGAATCACCCTATAAAATGCAATCACACATCACTTCTACCTCTGATGCTATCCATTAAGACTCCTCCACATGTCGCATCAGATAAAAATACACTGTGATCTGAAATATACAACCTTTTTCATCATCCACTCATGAATCTAGACGCAAATCGGCCAACTCATCCAGTGCCTTCCAAGAATTCGTGGATTCCAAAACTACCTCCTTCTCCGATATCCTAATCAAGGCATCAGCCACCACATTCCCCTTTCCTGAGCTGTAAGAGATATAAAAGTTGTATTCCTAGAAAAACTCCACCTTCCTCTATTACAGAAAGTTTATATCTCGCATGGATAAGATACATCTCAAGATATTCTGATCCACGAAGATAGAAAAGCTCACATCCATGAGGTAATGCCTCCCAAATTTCAGCACAAGAATGACCGATATAAGATCTAGATTATGGGTGGACTAGTTATGCTCATGGGGACCTAACTGTCTAGACCCAAAATAGATCACTCCTCATTACTGCATCAACATGAATCCCAAACCTAAGCTAGATGCGTCATAGAAAACCTCAAACACCACCCCTTCCTCAGGAAACCTAAGCACTAGATCACTGAACAACCTACCCTTCAGATAGATTAATTCTACCTAACACTTATCACTACATAAAATGGTATGGTAATTCTAAGTATAGGATTTAAAAGTAGCTACAAATCTTCAAAGGATGGGTACGAACCTCTGTTAATATCATATCAGAACTTGGAAGCTAAAAACATCTACCACATTCTTGAGTGGTTCCCCAGTAACATCCGCTTCAACCCTTGAAGGGACCAATACTATCCCATGTTGAGAAACCAATTTTCCAAGGATGTGCACCTCTCATTCCCATAACGTTCACATGGACAACTTCCCATAGAGGGTGTGGCGTCAGAGGACCTCTAAGAAAGTCCTCATATGCTCAACATGCTCCTCCGCTGACATTGATTAGATCAGGAAGTCTTCGATGAATATGATGATGAACATGTCCAAGAACACACAAAAAATAGAGTTCTGAAGACCCGTGAACATAGATGGTGCATTCGTGACACAGAAAAACATGACCATGAACTCAAAGTGACCATAATTACACCTAAATGCATTAATTGAGATGTCACACTCCTTCACCCTCAACTGGTTATATCCTGACTACAAATTGATATTATAGAACCAACCTTATCCAATCAGATGGTTAAAAAGTTCATATATTCTCAAGTGAGGGTAACGATTCTTGACAGTCACCTAATTCTGTCTCTGATAGTGTATACACACCATAAGAACACCTTCTTTCTTCTTCCCAAACAAGACTAGAGCACCTCACAATTACACACTAGGATGAATAAAGCAATTTTTCATTAGATCTTCAATCTGAATCCATGTCTCTTGCAACTCATTAGGTTTTATATGATAGGGAGACCTCAAATTAGGATATGAACCAAGTTGTAATACTATCCTAAACTCGAAATATTGTCAAGGGTGCAGAGCCAAAACTACCTTAGGAAAAACATCTAGGAAGTCCCTGAAAACTCTTGGAACTTCCACCATCATAACATCCACCAATTCCACTAACAACTCATCCATCATGGAAAGGAGGGTCTCCACACACCCACCACCCACCTGAAAAATTCACTCACCAAAAAAATCTACATGATAGCCACCCACATCTGATAGCATGACTCTCCTATAGAGGTAGATGACAACAACCTGAAGAAATAATAAACAAATGATTCTAAGGATGTCTTAATATGGTTACATCTATATTAGAAGAAGATCCCAACTAAACTAATGTGACCCCAAAATCTGTCTACATCCCCGGAAAACAAAACAAAAACTGGATTGACTTCAAACTAGAATTCTCAATACCTAGGGCACATAATTTCTCTTTATGTATTATCCAAAAGCATGGTCTATATTTGGTGAAAAGAAAGAGTATGAAGCTCCTGAATTAAAAAAACCACAAAAAAGAGTGATAAATAGACTGATTGTACTTCAAACAACCTATGGACCTACTGGGACAACTACCTCTGTGGTTTTCTAACTACCCACACTCTGCTCCTCTATACCATAGTTGTTGGCCACCTCCTTGACCGTTCCCTTGTTTAGGTCCCCGAGGAGAACCCCGATGTTGCACTCCTCCTTAACCATCTTCCCTCAGTGGAATGGGAACTGATTGTTGCTTCTTCTAAGAAGGTCTTGACAAAAACTGTTGCTGAGATGGATGCTGAACCATCCAACCTCCACCATACTAAACTCAAACTAGTAACATGCTTATAATATTTCCATATCCTCCACATAAAAAGCACCTCGGTCCCAATAACATGGAGAAAGGATGAGGACTAAGAGACTGGAACTGGAATTGATGAGGCCTACTATCCATTGGCCACAACCTGGAAGGCACTAACACAGAAGAATTACAACTAACTGACATCCCCTTAAAAGAAATCAGCTTGAAAGCAACTTGTGTTTCACCTAACCATGAGTGGATCCTCTTCACTTCCACATCCTTCATCTGAACCACTATATATTTCATTAGATTGATGGATGTTACTGTATACTAAACACAAGGTTGAAGGGCCTCCTATAAAGATGTTAATCGATGCTACTCTTCAAAAAAGATGTCTGGAGAAAAACAGAGGTGATTCTTGAAATTGTTCCCTAATTACCCAACCAACATACACCCTTACTGAAGGGAGAGCATATCGTGTCTCTTCTAAGCCTTCATCGTCGAGGAGAGAAACATAGCCAAAAAATCCTTCTCAAAGTCGGCCAATGAAACATCAATCACCTTTTTCTCTCCAAGGCAAAGAATCCACCACTGATAAACCACTCTTAACATCTATATCACCTCCAAAATAACGTAATAATATATCAAATAATAGATCAAAATAAAGGTGATTGCTATATCCCCATGCCAACCATCCATATATAGGTCTGAAATGATTCCTTCGTACTCTTACAGGGTCTTCCATTGGAATGTATGAAGGGTATTCTGCCACAATTTTCCATCCTATTCTTGATAAACCATCTGCCGATAAACTAATCCTACACGTTGGGCTTCAGCTACATGATCCACCTACATATGATGTCTTGGATCCATAGTTGAAAAGTAAACAATGAACTCATAATCATGGGTAGTATGGAATGTATCTTATAATTTTATTTAACTCTTTATTTATTTTAATTTCATGAAAACACACCAAGATGAGAAATAACAAAATTCATTATGATACATGTACTTTTCATAGGGTCTCTACCCTATGATCTGTGTAGCCTTGCTTGGTCATTCTTTTGGCTCAAAGTTGTAGCATCAGAATACAGTGGGCCCTAAAACCCTATGTACTAGAAATTATTCCCTAGCCTATTTCACACACCATGAATTCCTAACCCTATTTCCCTACCATCCCATGCAATCCTCACTTTACCTACCTCTAAACTCCATCATATATCCCTACCATCAGCATTGATACCATTATATCACAACCAACTATCTTCAAGATGATTGAAGGGACAAAAAACTGCCATGCCCTTCATTCATCATGATGAAAGAGTGATAATGACCCCTGAGTCCCTCCTTCAATAGGACCCATAGTGGTCCATAGAACCAATGGTGTAGAACATACCAAAAAATGGAAGGCATTACCCTTTTTAATGAAAACAAGGCTAGGAGATAATATGGGAAAAATCCAAAAACAATACCAAAAAATTATACAATGGAAACCAAAATTCAACCAATTCATGATTTAATCATAAAATACATCAAAAATACAATAAAATAACCAATGAAAGTACCAAAAAATATAATATGTTGTATCACAACAACTATCCAGACACCCATGATAGTAAAGTCCAGTAAGGTCCTCCATGTCCTCTTAGAAATCTGAAAATAGTTTTATAATGCAAGGTGAGTATACTTGTATACTCAGTTGGGAGACCAATGTAAGTTATGAAAAAGTGGGATTAGCATAATCATTCCCTTGTGAAAAAATAGAAACCTGCCACAATTTACAAGAGAAAACACTATCCATCGCAACAACACCATGTATTTCTCACCAAATAATTCGAGACATGTACGGTAATAATATAATCACAATGATGATTTGGGTACCCCACACAACTTTTCCCATTGGTTGACTTCTCATTCCTAATAGTTAACCTATTGATGCTACAACATTTCCACAAATTTAGTCCCCCTACCGCAACTTCCCGCACAGACCTGAGCCACAAACCACACATATCCCTCCCATAGACACATGTGTCACAACAACCACACTTGTCTCCATAAACACTCTGGGACTCATTCTGAAGAAACCTGAAAAAAAAACTAGGGCCCTCATCCACACCCCAACCAACTTGAAGGATCAAAGTCTATAATAAACCTCAATCCATTACAACCTTCCTGGATACAGTCGAGTGGTATGAAATTAGAAGGGGGTGAGAGGAAAAAAGTTAGTAACTATCCATCCATCCTCCCAAATGGATGTTGGGAAAGATACCCTCCCCCATGAAATGGTACTATTCGGTAGGTAGTTTTTATCATGGGTGGGGAGCATATTGAAATCACAAGGAACTAAAAAGTATACATATAGGTAAAAAATAACTCCACTCAACCAATGGGTTTCGATCGAACATCCATCCAACACAGATCCACCTTTGCTGCTACACCTATATGCACAACTACACAACAGCCAAAAACAATGCATAAACTCAACCCATTTTATATTTTTTCTCTGGTTATTCATTATTTTGTGTTTCACAATAATTAATTCGATCACTACCCAAAACACCACTATATGACATCATTCTCAAAACTATAAGAATGTCAGGTTTTAGTCCCACTGCACAAATATAACATAACCACATTGCAGTCTTACTGGACAACATCACTCGACATCCAAACACAAACAATGCCAGTCCCATTTCCAACAAGTTCATCTAATCCTAACATAAAACAATCTCTCAACTTGAGATTCAATCACACCTCCTGTACCACCACATTCACAAATTCATTCCCTATGTGTACCCCTGTACCCATAACACAATTACAAATATCAACTTCACACAACCCTCATGAAGTAAATTACCAAACCAATCCCATAAATCCTTGGGTCAAAAAGGGTGTCATGTGAGATATAGGAGAATCCAAGGAAAAACAAACTGGGAGGGTGCTACGACCCATGAAAATGACTCTTGGAAGAAGAGGGACCCCAATTTCACCATGAGTGAAAAAAATAGACTAAAAAATAGGAGATCTTAGCTTAAGAAACTGAAAGATCCGAATTACCAGGGAGACTATTTCAATGTGCATGAAAATAGGATCATGGTTTTACCACACATATAGGAATGTACAAGGTTTTTTAGGACATTAAAAATATTGGGAATTTAATTATTCTCTTTGAAGATGGTGTAAAGTGCATTAAAGTGTATAAGAGTTGATAGGTTCTCATTTAACAATGAAAAACATGTAAGATGGGAGAAACTAGTAAAAAACCATAAAAATTATAACTGATGCTGATGTTGACACCAATGTTGACACTTATGATGAAAATGATGCTGACATCAATGATGATGGTAATGCCGAAACCATCACCGACATTGACGTTGATACAAACACCGATGCTGACAATGACGATGACGCTGATGCCAACACCAACAGTGAAAAATGAATAATCGACACTGATAGTATAAAATGACTTTCTAATGTTGAAAGTGAACAAATGAATCTCCAACGCCGACTATAAAAAATGACTCACAGAAAAAAATAGTAAAAAACAACATGATGACATTGACAGTTCAAAATGATAGGCCAAAACTGATAGTTCGAAATTACACACCGCCGCCAACTATTCAAAAGGACTGGCTGAAACTGATGTTCTATATTTATATACCAACATTGATAATTCAAAATGACACACTGACGCTGACAGTTCAATATGAAATGCTGACACCGATAGTTCAAAAGGACTTGCTGATAAATATAGTTCAAAACTACACACCGACACCGATATATGAAATGAAATGCTGATAGAAAAACATGTCTTTTTGGGTAATATTTTGGGAATAAGTAACAGATATCCCCCATAACATACAAAACACTAGACATTAATAATTGAATGGACCTGAGAGGTCTGATAAATTACAATACTACTCTCTAATGTTGCATCAACAAACACCTCTGGCCTAGAAAAAATGTTTTACAAAACACCTCGAACATCACCCCTTCCTCTTGAAGCATAACCACTGGAGAACTAACCAAAATCCCCTTTAGATAAGACAATGATATTTGTAATTTCTAACCCCACACCAAATATCGGCCTTTCCTAGTAATAACCATCCAAAAAGATACTACTTGAAAGAAATGATATATGAATCTCATGTAGTATCATTCCATACCGAGAATGATAAAATCCTCTACCATATTCCTGGGTACTGCCTAAGAAACGACTACCTTGACCTTCGACGAGTCCACTTCTACACCCTGTTGAGACACCACATGTCCAAGGAAGTCGAACCCTCATGTCCAATACATGAATTTGGAAAACATTCTATAGAGAAGGTGGTGCTGAAGGACCTCTAGTATAGACTTGAGATGTTCAGTATACTAATACTTTCGATTATAGTAGATTAAGATTTTATCGATCAATACAATGACTAACTGGTCCAGGAACCCCAGAAATATGGAGTTCATAATCCCCATAAACACAGCTAGTGAATTTGTAACCCCTAATGACATTACCATGAACTCGAAGTTCCCATTCCTACACATGCAATCAGTCTTCAGAATTTCACCCTCCTTTACCCTTAGATGGTGGTACCCCAACTACATATTGATCATAGAGAACCATCTTTCTCCCATAATCTGGTCAACATGATCATCTATTCATTGGTGTGGGTAATGGTTCTTGAATGTTACCTAATTCAGTCTCTGATAATCTATGCAGATCCTCAATCCACCATCTACCTTCTTTAGAAATAATACCCAAGCACCCCATGATGACACATTGGGTTAGATGAAACCCTTATTCATTATATCATCAATCTGAATCCACAACTTCAGTAACATAGAAGGCACTATCTGATAAAGAACCATCAATATTAGATTATCACCAGGATGTAAGTCTATCCCAAACTCAACGTCATGTCGAGGGCTAGAGTCACATCCTCCTTGGAGAAAAAAGAATTAAATCTTCCAAAATCCCCAGAACATTCACTATTAAAGAATCAATCAATCCCACTAACATTTTGGATAAACAATGAAAAATATTTTACATGCACCAGCTGCTAATGTGACAACTCCACTCACCAAAAAAGTGACATTATGGACATTCACATTTCAAAACATCACTCTACTCTAGAATAATTCAGTAAAACCTAGCATAGAGTACAAATAGTCGATACCAATGTTAACATCATATGGATACATATGTAGCGTATAGAGATCCCCACTAGAATAATATGTCTCCAACATCTTACTACATACCCAAAAAATATAGATCAAGCTATTCTAACCTCACACTAGTGTACTAAATACCAGGGGAATGGTCTGTCTCTCTATGTCAAGTCCCAAGTAATGGGCCACACTGGGTACCATGAAGGTTTTTTAATATCTCAAATAAATCAAGGTGAATGAAAATGTACTTATCAAACCAATCGTATCTCTAATGATCTCCTGCCATTTATAAATATCAACCTATGTGGAATGAAATTTCCCAACCCCTACTCTTATACCCCTTTCTTTTCTACCGCCTCCCAAACAACGCCTTGGTTGAGGTCCCTAAGGAGAACCATGAGGTCTTCCCCATCCTACACTATCATCCCATGGTGCACTAGGGACCTGATGTCCCTGAAACTGGAATGACCTAGCTAGAAACTACTGTTATAGTGGGCGTTATACCTGTCCACCTCCAACATATTTTCCTAGAGTCAGTCATTTTCCTCGGAGGTGCCCACTGGCTCCACAAGAAAAACACCGTAGCCCTAGTCCTATGGCAAACGTTTGAGGACCAGAGGGTCGGAACTGAAACTTCTAGGGTCAGATCACTGCTGGATAAAACATGGATCTCCCACATGCTGGAGAATTTAATCTAACGTCTATCCCCTTTGAAGAACTCTGGTGACTTCCATATTGTGGCATACCTTCTCATGAGTGCATACCTTCTACTATCACAACCCTCTTCTTAACCTATATGTATGTCAGAAGGGTGAAGGGATTAATTGTATACTGAATAAAATGAAAAAGTGCCTCCTCAATGTGCCCCTCCCAAGACTCCACATCTAGAAAGATATACAAAGAAAACCTTAAAAGATCCTTGAACTGGATTCCCAACTCCCTAACCTTCATACTCCCATGCTGGAGGGAGAGTATCTATATACTCTTCTAGGATTTCATTGTTAAAAGTATGGAATACCTCCAGGAACTCCTTATTAATGTCAACCCAAAAAATATCATCCTCAT
This sequence comes from Viscum album, assembly GCA_963277665.1. Lineage (NCBI taxonomy): Eukaryota > Viridiplantae > Streptophyta > Magnoliopsida > Santalales > Viscaceae > Viscum > Viscum album. The sequence continues at coordinate 2,002,308,470 of OY728143.1, read as the reverse complement.
TCCCCTCCTTGAATTAATTCATCCACAACTTACATGTTACACCATACATCTAGATCACCACCAAAAGAACCCGACACTATGTCAGACCCCAGATCAAGCATAAAGTGCTCCCTAGCTCCCCAAACAAGCACTCTTTCTCCAGCTCTGTGACACTACCCTCATAATTTTTATGATTCTGCTACTGGAACGCACAAATCATCTTCTAGAACTGATTATCCTTTCCCATTGGGTTAACCCTTCTCCATTCAGTCGGGTCAGCCTACTGACCCTCCACTTCTCATACCACACGCAAGTGATGCCCGATTACCATATTCGAATGAAAAATAAAGAAATCATAGGTCTGAGTAGTAAAATTTCTTTTAGGATTCATTTTATATAATTGTTTATTTTAATTTCCTAAAAATCCCAAAAATAAATAGGAACACAAGTCATCATGATACATGTACCTTACCTAGGGTATTTACCCCATAAACAGTGCAGCCTCACTTGGTCATTCGGTAAATTCAATGTACTTGCATCAGATTAGGGGGGCCCTAAAATCACATGTCCTAGATTGACTTCCCTAGCATATGTCATGAATTAATTTCACCTAACACTATTTTCCTACCTACCCATTAAATACTTAATATGGATAACTCAAAATTTCATCCTACCTCTCCACCATCACATATGATACCATTTTGTCACAACCCGCCTTCTTCAAGAAGAGGGAGGGATAAATAGACGTTGAGACCTTCATTCCTCAAAATGAATTAGAGATAATGAACCACATAATCCTTCCTCTAAAAGGCTCTAGGGTGGAGACCAAAACCAAGGGTATGTAAATCTCACAATAAATGGGATGAATTACCCTTTATATAGTAACTAGGATTGGGAGATAATTTGTGTCAACCTCAAACAACTCCAAGACACACACACACACATATATATATATAAGGAGACAAAAATCCATCCCACCTGCACGTATGGAGTAAAAATTCTAGAAATAAAATGGAAACTCCCATTTAAGTACCCAAATAAATCTAATCTGGTAAACATCAATAGTCTCGAACATCTATGAAATTAATGTTCATCACGATATATGTATTCTCCCAGGGAAGATGAAAATAGATTTATTTACACAAGGTAATAATACAAGCATATTGAGTATGGAAAAACAAATTCACCCATGCACATGTGGCAGAAGTGTACTAATTCCCCTCTAAGAGAACAATGGAATCTCAAAAGAACCTAGAAAGTTATACTGTGAACCCCATCCACAGCATGGTATCCTCACAATATAATGAATATAAATTTAAGTAATGTAGTATGGAAATCGATATTTGGGTACCCATCCAAAGTTCCCACAAGTTAACTACTCATGTGTAATGGTGAACACCATGACACTACCTCACTCTTCCACAATCCCCACTGTCACAACTTACCCGCATACCGCTGAGCCACACACCACATCACATCCTTCCCATAGGATGATGTACCACAAACACCACATGTCTAACCCGAAATCACTTGGGCTTCATCCTGAAGAAACATAGGAAACAATACACCTCCCAAAAAACCAAAACTATAAATCTGGTATTAAACTTCAAGCTGTTATAGCCAGCCAAAAGGGTCTTGGCTGGTAAATTCTAAGAATAGGTAATAGGGTAATTTCAGTAACCAATCATCCATCTATCCACTAGGATGTTGGGAAAGACCCCATCCCCATAATAATGGGGGTGATCAACACATAGTTCTCAACATGGGTGCAATGTTTATAGAAATGATATGGAACTACAAGTTTATACATATAGTCAAACAAACACTCAACCCAACCTATGGGTTTCAAAAAAAAATCAGCCCATCCAAAACTACCGTTGTTGCAACCCCTACATGCACAACCACACAAAAGCCACAACGAAAATATCAACCCAGCCCTTTTATTAAACCTCTTATCAATATTTATTAAAAAGTTTTCTTATTTCATTCCAACACTACTGAGGAAAATACCAACCACAACCCTACCCAAAACATTTAGTAACACAAACAACACACAACCAGATTGTAGTCCCACTACACAAAACTTTACGACATCCATAACAACACCCATAAGTAGTCCCACTTTTCTTCAAGTCCATCCATTCCATAAAAATTCTATCTCTCAACTTCATATTCCATCAGACCTCCCACACCACCTTTTACACAATGCCCACAACAACCACAACACAAACCAAAACCCTGCTACAAACACATAGCCAACCCTTATCACATAACCAAACCCTCAACACAACCATGTTCTAACATCAATATTATAAAAAAAACACCATATAACCATCATAAATAAAAAACCCCAGAAAACCCCATACAACACAAAACCAAACCAAAAAAATATGAATGTATTTAGATTTATCCATAAATGGTTATTCAACTACACTTTGGTAAACATGGGTAATTACAAGTCAAGTTTGATCCTGGGGAATCCTTTTTCATTTAACTGGGTATATGTGATTAATCAAATATCATGTTTATGGTCATTTAATGAGAAAATCAACAATATGTATAAATAGTAATGGGGGTTCAAGGAAGTACCCCCAATAGGAATGATTTTCAGAGGGACATAACCCATATAATTAACATTACAAATTAAAGATAAAAGATAAAATAAGTGATCATTAAAATATCCTCCATCCCCCATTTATGTCTATGGTTTCAAGAAGATTATATTGTAACATCCATAACAATAGGTTTCAACTATGTTCAAGAGGAAACATGAATATACCAACCCCGCATGATACACAAACAAAGTATAGAAAAAAGAAATCCCTACCTATAACAACAGGTGACCTAAACTCCTTTCCCTAAAATAGTGGGGTCTCATGAGAAAAATACACCAAGGAAAAACAAACAAAGAGATACAACATAGGCGCACAACTAGTCTAGGAAATAATGGGTCTTAGAACACCATGTGTAAATGGAAGTTCTCAGTGTTAGAGAATATTCATATTAATAAATGCCATATCTGATATCAACGGAAGGGAGAATTTTTTCAAGGGCCATTAATGTCGAATTATGGTCAAGACAACGTGTTTTGACTATTTCAAAGTCCCCAGAGAATTATGATATTAAATATATAATGAAAATACTTTGAATATCCTTTAGAAATACAAAAAAAAGGGTTTAATATCAATTATCATCAATGGAAATGTCAAAGGGGAAGAACTGGAAAATTTTTTAAAAACTAGAAATGAGTCACCGATGGGTGAGCCACCGATAACTAGCCACCAACAGAGAGCCACCGACAATGATTCACCGAAACTGAGCTATCAATGGTGATCCACTATCCTGACCTACCAATTTCTAACTTACTGACTCCCTAACTCACCAATGCATCAACCTACTAATTCCTTGAACTAATGACACCCTTGAACTACTAATGTACTTGACTTTTTGACACCTTGACCTACTGACTCGTCGACCTGCTGACACCTCGACCTACTGACACCTTCAACCTACTTGCAACCTGATCTATCGATGCCTCAACCTACTGATGCCTTCGAACTATTGATGCCTCTGCCTATCGATTCCTTGATCTACCAACACCTCGATCAAGAAATTGCTATGACCTACAAAAACCTTGACCTACCATTACCTCGACCAACTGATGTCTTCGACCTACCGACACCTCGACCGATGGATGCCTCAACCTAATTATGCCTTGAACTAGCAACACCTTTTACCTACCAATGGAAAAATAGGAAATTTTGGAAACTCTTGAAATGAGCTAAAGTTACCACCCAGATATCCCTAAACACTAGATTTTGAAAACTTAATGTACAAAAGAAGTCTTCGCCATTATAGGTACATAATGAATCATTGGAAAGACTAGTGAGTATGAAAGGACTATCTCATCTCAAGGAAATCATAGGGTAAATAAAGGGTATATTTAAGAAAATAATATAATATTAATTAGTTGTAATTAAAAGAAATAACATAAATAGTGTGCTTGAATAAAAGTTCAAGATGGAAAAATTATAAGGTAATTTTCATATTATAATGATGGTAAATAATGAGTCATGTGAGGTATCAATGAGAAACATGGGGTTCATTTATGAAATTTAAATCATATGGTACGTATTTGGGTATTTTTATGAAATTAAACAACATGAAAAAATGGGAAAAAAATTAACACAAATGAGGTACTTGAATAAAGAGGAGAAGTATAGGATCCCTTACCTTGTGGGTGCATTTCCAAAAGCCTTAGAGGAGTTCTTGAATGGTTAGAGAAATCGTGGGAGGGATATAAAGTATAAATTGAAGTGTATTAACGATAGAAGTATTTTTTGGTATGATAAAATGGATATTGGGTGTGTTTATAAATAAAAGATAGGTGGGATCTTTATCAATGTTCAAATGTTGGTTTTGAACTCTATACACTAATGTGATCGAAACCAAAAAACATCACTTGTTTTTTTAATTGTTTCTAAAAAAAGTATTGGTTTTCTTTATTTAATAGTACCATGAATGCATAACAATAATATAATACACTTGGTGATGTTGAAATGATCCATGTTTATGATCAATTGATTTTGAAATGTTATAATACCATATAGGTTTTGGGTTAATTATAAATTGTTTATAAAATTACTAAAATATCATAACAAAATAATCTATTAAAGTGGGAAAATATATTTGGTCATGGAAAACATTTATGGAACATTTTTCCTCACATTTTGTTCGATTATTATTTCAAAATATAGTTTTTCTGACCCATATAAAAATAATATTTCCCTTATATTAATTTATATTTATGATATAATATTTTAAAAATATATATTATAATATCATATTATTAATTAATTCAGAAAATGTAATTTATTAATTGAAATTCAATATTACCTAAAAAATAAATTCATATTTTATGATATCGAAATCTAATTTTTATCCAAATCATTAAATTAATTATAAAAACAATACGGAATAAATATAATTATTATTCTATTTTGAAGAAAATAAAAATATTTAAACTCTAGGTTGAAGATAAAAAATATTTATTTCACTAGTGAACTTACTTATGTGTATGATTCATGACAGTGAGTTTTTGTGTGGGTGTGGTGAATATGGTTTTTTCTATGATCTCAATGGGATTGAAAGTATCCATTAATGGATTCTCTCTAGATTTATTATTTAATATTTTCTTGGGCATTCTCAAGAGAAAATCCTTGTGATTCAATATCCCTAAAAATCTTTAATAAATGTGCATCATAGTGTATAATACCAATGATCATTACTATTAGTTTTTTTTGTCCCAAAACAAGTTTATGATACCCCATAATATATACTATTCATTTAATCATTTTTCAATGGTTGTATTATCATTGTCTAGGATGATTAATGTAATTTTAAATCTCTTAGGATATTAATCATAATTCTCAATGTAGGGCTCATTTTTTCTATAACCACGTTACATAATAGTGATTTTAATTGAATCAAAAATGTAATATTAATTTTAATGGTTTTTATCATAACATTATTTCTCAAAAAAATTTACCCTCAAAATTATTATTCAATGTACTATAATAGAGGAGGGTAATTTGGTTTCATTTTCTTATCAAGTTACCACATTTATTCCTTGATCATATTGTTCCTCCACAATAGTTTGACTAATAGAGTTGTATATATTTATAGATACTTTTCTCTATGGTCTAAGATCTTCATCGTATGTTCCTTGTAGGAAAGATAATTTCCCAATGGATTTTCCTATAGATTCTATAAATGTGAGGGTTCTCGTATTAACTTTCTCAAGATAGATACATGGAATATATCATGTGATTGAGATAGGTTAGGTGATATTTATATTTAATAGGGAACCTATCCAATGAGGTCAAGGATCTTTACTGGGACAATGTATCTAGGGCAATGATTTTCAAAAACTACAACCTCATGAAATTATTCCCTATTGATAGATAAATGGAAATTTATCACAACCTTCAAACTCCATGTCTCATAGATTACTTCCAACATATGTATTTTTTCAACTATATTGGGATTTAATATGACTATTAATAGTTTTATACATTTATATTAACTATTAGAAATTATCATCTCCCATCAACTCTTAACCTCTTAATTTATCCTAGCATATCATATTCTGACACTACTTCCCATACAGATCATAATAAGCTTCCATTTCAATGCTAGAATGAAAAACAATTATATAAGAACACCTCTTAGAGGTTTTTTTATCCCAACATCATTGGAAATAAAATTATCATGGAATTGAAATATCATTCATAGTTTTAATGGTCCTTCTAAAGAAAACCACCTTCTATTTATGATATGTAGTTCTGAAAATAAGTTATCTATTTAGTGTCTTCTTAAATCTTCTCAAAAACCATATAGTAATGTTCATATATCGATTATATACAATAGAGAATGGGAATGAAGAATGTCTTAACACTTCTCTAATGTATATAATGGGTATTTCTTCATGAGATAAATCATTATTGAGAGAAATCAAATGGGATGACTTGGGAATACGACAGACTTCCACCTAGATGATGTTATTTCCTTTAGGTTTCTTGGGTAGATCTAAAATGAAATCCATGGATATATTTTCATAATTCCATATAGGTATGGGAAAAGGTTGTATCATACTGTTATTATTTTTTCATTCCTCTTTGACATTATGTCATAGAAACCATCACGAAAAAAACTCTACACTCTCTTTCTAAAATTTTATCCCATAATAAAATTTTCATTAAATATCTCTATGTCATATTTCCTCAATGATGAATACTGAAGGATGTGATATTTAAATATTCTAAAATTTTCCCCTTGGGTTATAGATTTTATGCTAAAATTATCAATGTTCAAAACATTATAACTCTATGATCAAAAAATATATAATGTAGAATATTTTGTACCTTTTTATATAAGAACTCATCATCTTTATGAACCTTGAGTATTCTTTTAATAATTGGTTGTTGAGAAGTTATTTGATCAAGGTAGGTTGAAGATTCTTTTTATTGACACATTCATCCTTTTCATGGCTAAATTTTTCATATCTGATGTAATCCTAATCACAGATAGAGTTTTTAGATACTATCTACTAATAGAATTTACCACTCTCTTTGCATTATGCAGATGTTAATGGACTGAACAACCATAATCCTTGATCTGATTTGACAACCTTGGTTGGTGTGTATTTTTATCCATTTGTGTGAATATATACTTTATTCTTATATGGTTTGTATATATACAAAACTTCCTATATAGATATAATAATGAAAATTTTTATTGTGAATATCACTTCAACCAACTGTAGATCATTATTTATGTTGTTCTACTCCTAGATCATTAATTCATCCAAAGAATATGCTATCACTTATTCATATCTCATGATCACAAAAACAATTCCCTTTTTTAGGTTTATCATTTTATATTTCAAATCCTTCCCACTATAGGGTAATGAGAGACATGGTGTAGATATTATCCTATTATTAATCTCATTAAATCATTCCCCACAATCATAATTGTATGAAAATCATTACCCCTTCATGAGTTATCATGGATAGGGAGAAGATAATCATTTTATGAATTTAAAAAATCAATAATAAAACAATACTAATACAAAGAAACTATAGAGTTATGTCAAATATATTAGTCTATTATACCATTCATTAAATTAGTTTTTATAGGATCTATAAATATCCCCTTTTTAGTGGTGAATTTACCTTTGGAAGCTAATTTTTCACACCAAAACACACATTTTAATTACATCACAAAATACCCTTATTTCTACTAGGGATTCAGTTAAATAGTAAAATACCATTCAAATTATTCCCTAAATGTTTATTATATTAGAATATAACATATAATAACTTCCACAAATTGGGAAAGGTAACACATAAAGATTCTTGTCAATAATTCTATGAGGATTCATAGAGAATTAGTGGGTCCAAGAGTCTTCACTATGTACTCATAGTGATCATACCTTGAAAGGATAGTAGTGTTGGGTATTTACCTCTTCTTCCTCATTACTTGATAATATCATAAGTGAAGATATATCATATTGAAACACAGGAATACATATAGATAATTTTAAATGTTATCAATTTACACTAGATGCTAATTTTTCTTTATATTGATTGCGTTGAGCTCAATATTATCAATGAAGAGCAATATTAACCTCTTATAAATCTCTAAGAACTGTACCAGTGAACCCCATAGTGATGAACATATCTATATAAAATTTGTAACTAGATTCTCCATTATTTGTTTCTTCAGATGATTAGTTTCAATAATTTACATTCTATAAAGATTGTTTAATAACAGAAAATCCTCTACTATAATATTACTTAAAAATTAAATGTCTTAGGTAAGTTTAAGAACCTTAAAATATTTAAGAAACACATAAGTGTATTCCTTCACAATGGTCAATTTTCAATTATTCTATTCTCTCTAGTATCCGTCATTTGATCTGGATATATTTTTCAAAATTAAATAATTTCTATTCACGTGTTGTTGTTACTAAATGAGATTCACCCTAGTCCATAAAAAATCTATAGAACTAGATGGTTACTTATGATATGGAGGTTTATTTCCTTCTCTTATAAATTTATGATAGATCTATTTATGGAAATACGATCCATACCCATAATTGAACCAGATTCCACAAAATTGAGTAGTAAAAAGTTCCTTTGGAATTTAATAGCAAACAGTTTGATAGAGGATGAGTTCTATACTTGGGATGCCATAATTTTCCTATATACTATTTATAATGATAATTATGATTCCATGAATTTATTCATGTGTGAATAGTTGTAATAATCATTTCAGATTTGAATGATTGAATTGATCCATAATCTGAATGTATTTTCACTATTATTGAATGAATATCTAGAAAAATGATGGCCAATTCTCTCTCAGGATCAACATAGGCAGTGGTGATGGTATAAGATTAATCTTTCCCTCTAGGACTTATATGGTTATATCATTAATTTTCTTAAAATCCCATGAATTTGTGCATTTACTCACACCATTTTATTTATTGATGTTAAAATATTTAAACATAGCAGAGGGTCGACTAGAGAACTGCTTCATTCCATCACATTGTTTGTTTCTCCCATCATAAATTGTTATCTCCCTTCCCTTCCCTTCTTTCCCGTACTTAACAAAATTCCTTTTCCACTTTAGTAAATTTCTATGGTTATTATTCCCATCCCATTAAAAAATATAATGCATATTTTTTTTCCACTTTTAGATTTCTCCATCGCACCACTAGAAATAAACTCCAATTTCCACTTATAATATTCATTAAACCCTTTAGAATCAATGATCTCCATTATTTACATTAAGGGAACATCATGAAATTTCCACATAATATTTAATGTCACTAATGGATATGGATATATGTATACTTAGATTCATTCATTTGTAGAAAGTGTCAAATTTATATTCGATGACAACGATGAAGATGGAGGTGTATCATCCAAGTGTTTATATTTTTTCATCACACTCCTTGTTAGATTATTCATCGATTTTCATTAGTCTACAGATCTCCCTATCGGTTTCATGTTGGATTGTTCGTTGAAAATATTTATCAACAAGAATTTCCATAAATTCCTTCCTCATTATTGATTTGATCTCCTCGTCAAACTTCATATTCATGACCATCATTCACCATTTATCATCATACTATTAATTATGAAAAAAACCCATACTAACCTTCTCATTCTCAGATAATTTATGTATGGAGAATATATTTTGAAAGGTTTCATTCCTTTTTCAATAATTATGTGGTCCAAAAATATACGTAATGTTAGAGAAATTATTCCACTAATGGTATCGATTATGACATTATGTTTTTTTGGGGTATTTGTGTGTTCTTCATAATTCATATTTTGGATAAAAATAGTTAATTGGGAAATTATAGTCATGATTTTTGTGATTTTGATCCAATTAGGTTGGGAATTTTATTTGGGTGGTAATCAAGTTGATCCTGACATTGCATTTTTACTCAGTTCTTCATATATCCACTAATTAACTAGCATAATGAAAAAATTAGGGATGATAACTTTTTAATTGTTAAATAGTAAAAAGGGATACTATGAATATTAAAGAGATATATAATAAAATATTTATATTTTTTACCATATGAATTTATTGTATTTAATATATGTTATCCCTGAACTACTTCATAAAATAAAATATTTTTAGACATTTTTCTATTCCCTTAATAATGGTTTATAATGTAATTGTGAATTTAACAAGTCATATCATCTTACTGTGTAATAAAAGGTGTACAGAAAGAACTATTTTCATTCATACCATCCCAAAATATTCTAGTTTAATACATTTTTAGGTTGATTCCAATATGTTCACATGTGTCAGAGCCACATCCACTTATAGTATCTAGAAAAGTATGTGTATTCTTGGAAAAAAATTAATATAAACATAACTAAAATATACATATGTATTCCTGTTTATAATATGATTCATATGGGTTTATCTAGGGTTTTCAAATAATATTCACATAAATAACATTACATTCCTCTTAAAACAACTTTGACAACCCATATATTAAAAAAATATTTCATTATTTATTACATAAAAACACCTAGAAAAATCCAAGAATATTGTGAATCATATTGAATTTTGGAATTATGTACATATCAAATCAATTTGATACATGGGTATAAAAAAAATATGAAATATTCTTTAATATTATTGAAATATTCCATATCTTTGGAAACAACATGAGATAATGTCAAGAAACATATATGAAAGAGGTTATCTATAAACACAATTAAGTGAATAAAAAACATGGCATAGTCAAGTTAATAAATTTTTGTCAATAGTATTGTAAATGGAACCAAAAATGGATGAGGATCATAATGAATAACAATTTGTCTTGATACAACATGATTTCATAAAGGTAAAATAGAAATTTTGAAACCATATTTAACATGACATCATTAAAATATGATAAGACAAACAGAAATGATATCATAAAATGGTGGGAATTGAAAAATAATGGATTAGGTTTTCTCCATAGTCCCATATATGATATATCATTAGACTAAAACATTATCCAATGCATTGTAATTATATTTAATTCTAGGTTCACTTTCCATTTTCCTATCATGTACATACATAAATTCCCCATATAGTTCATTCAATATAGGATCATATTTTATCAAATATAATAATATTATTATGTCATGTGGAATAAATATACCAATTGTTCCAACCATATAATGAAAATTATTACTAGGTTAATACAAATTTGTGGATATGAGGATTTTATTCACAATACTATTATTTTTTAGGGGAAATTACATGATAATTTCATCGACAAAACATATTAAATAATGAATCATTGGAGGGATTAATGATAAAGAAAGGAGTATCTAATCACATGGAAATTATATATTATGTAATGGGGATATTTAATAACATAATACAACATAAATAATTTGAAATTAAATGTTATAAATAAAATGGGGTCTTGAATGAATGTTTGGAATTGAAAATTGTAGAATAATTTTGGTAGTAGAATGGGTGTGGAAAATGAATCATGTAAGTGTTGAATGAGAGTGAATGTGGTATATCATAAAATGAAAATAACATTGAATGTAATTTATATAATTTAAAAAATAACACAACATGAAAAAATATAATTTATGGAAATTTAGAAGAATTGTTTCATGTATAAATGTTTGGAAAGGGAACAATATTATTTCTACAGCATAATAGTGGTAAATAATAAATCATGAGATGGATAAATGAGGGTAAATTTTTACTTTTAAATCACATGGGCAGTAAGTGGAATGTGGTATAACATTCCCTAACAAGAAAAAATGGACAAAAATGCATAACACAAAAGAGGTGCATGAATAATGAGGAGAAAAAGAGAATCATATTCCCTAATAGGGTTTATGAATGTATGGAAAGAGATTATTGAGAGCATGGTGTCCCCATTACAGTTCTCTAAAAGTGAAATATAAGAGTTCAGTTTTTATTCACTAATTTTGGGAGATAGTATATGCGATCATTAGTATGTTTATATTGGAAAAGTTAGGGTAGTTCTTCAATAAATTAACATTTTATCATTTGGAATCCATTAAATATTGTAATAAAAACATAATAATTCCCATGGTAATGATATTTTTTATTCCAAATAGATCTGTTTTAAATTAATTTTATATTTCCTTGAACTGATAAAATTTATATAATATCCTTGTTGATGTAAAATGGCATCCTCATTACAAAGACTTTATTTGATAATATTAATGTAAGAATCCAGTTTTTTCTTCGAAAAACTTTGGAATATTCTTGATGTTATTCCAGAGAAGCTCCTTCAGACGGTGTGTGATTCTGAGCCCCGGAGTGGCCAGAATTAAATTTTCAGTGCGTTCACACTAGAAACTCAAAATAAATGGGATAACTCCTAAACGATGATTCAGAACAGAGATCCAAGTGTACGGATGGGTCCGAAATGGGGGTTTTACCATAGGAACGACATAATACATGTCGGCGCGGGATGTTTGGACCCCTGGCTCGCTTTCGGAACGTTAAACGGATAAATTAATTAATTTATTTATTCATTTAATGGTGAAACTCAATTATCTCTTAAACGATGGCTCAGATTGGAAAACTGAGGGCATCATTGAGTTTGGAGCGTGTCGTTACCCTAGGAGGGGTGTTTGTTTCGCGGGCGCGGCCCGTCTGTGAAAAATGGCCCCAGGGGCGTTTTCGTAATTTTTTGGCCTCAGACGTTCAGTTTTATAACTTTTGAACGGGGTCTTGGATTAAAATTCCGAGACCTACATTGTTCTCGGGAGGTAGTGTTTACCCTAGGGGAGGCTTAACCTTGACCCCGTTGAGTGTTTCAGAGTTGGGTATTTTAGTGGGTAATTAATAAAAAATAATTAAATTAAATTTTATTTTCTACTTAAACCAAACCCTCCCCTCTCCCTCATTTCCACCCCTAGAAAACCCCTCCTCCATCCTCTCCTCCTCCACTCCGGCGAGGCGGCTCCGGCAAGGCGGCGGTTCGGCGATGAAGCTCCGGGCAACGCCCACGAGGTAGGGGTTTGTTGTGTTTTTCTTTTTCACACCTTCTTTGAACCCATTAATATGTGTCAAATTTCTATTTAATTTTTGAGCAAAGACCACGGCAGTGTAGTACATTTTCTGAGCTTCTCGATGCATGTCTCGGATTTAATTTTTGGCATTCTGAGGCGTTCGTAGTTGCGAGTCGATTTCCGGGGTGTTCGAGGGTTTTTTCGGTGGTTTCGGGTTCTCCGGCGAGGTCTAGCGGCGATGCGACAGGGGCTCAGGCGGCGGCGCGCAGTGGTTCCTGGCACAGGCGGCGTTCGACAGCGGTTGGATTCGAGGCAAGGCAAAGGTGGTCGGGGGCTTCGGTGTCGGCCGGGGCTCGCGGACGGCAAGCAGCGCTAGGCGGCATCGGTGGAGCCAGGCGGGGAGGCGGCTCCGGAGGAGCCGAGTGCGGCCGGCGGAAGATCGGGGACGAGGTGGCCGTGGCGCGGCTTCAGCCTGCCGCCCTCAGTGGAGGAACCCGAGGCACCGCGCCTTGGGTGTGTGACGTGCACAAGGACCCGCCGAACGCGGGTCCTGCGGGAGGCGACAAAGACCGGCCCTGTGGCCGGTCTGCTGGGGAGAACTGGACCCGAGGGGTCCGGTGCGGCTGGAGTGACCCGCGGCCAGTGGGCCGCGATGGTCTGGACTGGGACGGCGGTCCGGACCCGGCCGGCCGGTCCGGACCGGCCCACTTTGGGTCCCCCTTACAATCGGGGGGACGTAAGTTCCAGACGGCGCGTCCGTTTGACGCGCAGTCTGCGTCGGGGAGTTTGTATCGGCGAGGCGCTCTTTTTACGGTGGGTTTTGGGTTTTTTTGGATTCCGTGCCCGAAGACGGGTGACCCGAGGAGCTTGAAATCAATAATAATAAATTATTATTAAGGTTGCGACGGACGTGGCTCGTGAGCCGGACGTCCGTTTTGCCTGCCGTCATCGGCAACGCAGACCTCGTGTTAAGGAAGACTTTTTGAGATGGTTTCGGGAATTTTTAATTCCTGAAACGAGGGGCTCATTGGCACGATGAGTGCATTAAGTGGACGAGCATTTTCCGGGGGTTTTGTATTTTTGAGCGGCGTGGACGCATCCGACGTCCGCTTTGAGTGTCATTAGTGGCGTTGGGACTCTGGCGTCGGGATGAATCTTTCCAGGTTGGTTTCAGGCGTTGAGGCCGAAGTTGAGGCGCGGGCCCCACGACCCGCCTTTTGAGTTGCGAGCAACGTTTAATGACTTTTTCATTAGACGTCAGTTCGGGGAGTGCGAGCAGTCGATGTTGGGAGTTTTTTTGAGGGTATCGCATTGGCGCCGTCTGCCCACTGTAATTCCGCACGATGGTGCGGGCCCTGCGAGGGCCGTTTGGGCATTGATGGTGATTTTCCATCTCTATCACCAGGCGACCGTTTCGGACAAGTGAATAGTCCATCTTGTGTACTTTTTTGAGATGATCGCAACGGTTCTAACCGTTCATTGTGTTTTGTGACCGGGATGCAGGTCCTACGTAGCACCGCTCGTGTGCGGTGCGCCAGAATGCATCTTTTTCTCTGGATATCTGTTGCGCTCAAGTGAGCAGTATTTTTGATGTGTTTTCCCGAGAGGATCGCAATGGTGAAATGCGCCCGACTATTTTCGGCGTCGAGGCTTAGGATCACGGGACGCTGATCGGGCGTGAGGCAGTATTGGCGACTTTTCCGTCGGATATCCGTTTGAGGCAAGTAAGTAGTCTATCTCGCGTGTTTTTCCACGAGGATTACAACGGTGCAATCTGTTTGGTTGTATGGAGACTCTTGCATGATCTTATTAAATGTGGAAATGTGAAAGGCACTCTGATGACGACTCTTCTCACCGTGTTTGAAGATAACCCTTGGCGTGAGATTGCGTGTACGCCCATGTGAGTGAAGAGATGTGGTTGGTTGTGCCTCAGCCGTTGAGGTGTCAGGTTGGAGTTGTTACGTCACACCTTCGCATTGACATTGGGTGCCGTGTGCACATTAGCCTTTGGGCTGGATTTGTGGCATACTCTGGGAGTATGCGAGAATGATGGGAGGTACATGTGGATGGTTGTACCTGAGAACGTTTTTGCACTCGGTTGGGGTTGACTTGGGGCCACACATCGTGTGGGTCCCATGTGCGTGTCGTGCTCTACTTTACATACTTTTGACCTCTTGCGATGTAGAGGGTTCCTATGTTCTTGTTTGTTGACCAGCAGGGTTGAGACTTCCCCTGGCTTGGTTCTCGTTTGTTTGGCCAACAGGGTTGAGTTTTCCCCTGTTCCTGTTCTCGTTTGGATGACAGAGATGGTTTGTTCCCCTGTTTCTTCAGCTGTGAGGGGTTCCAGTACCGTTCCCTTTCACTGGACTATGGCACCATTTGCGACTACGAGTGTTCGTATAGTGTGGGTGTTTCTCCCAGTTTCTGGGATGAGTTGTCTCAGTCCGCTTCAACAGTGACTCAGCGGATTGGAGCGTGATTGCCTTGAGAGGCCTGGGGAGTTTCTCCCGTTTCTTTGTGTTCCCTGGTAGAGTTCTGGTGGTCTCGGTGTGACCAAACTTTACCTGGGCACCAATCCTCTACCCAAGAGGTTGTTTCCAGCAGGGCTAACGTTGTTTCCAGTAGGGCTGAGGTTGTTACCAGCAGGACTGGGGTTGTTTTGAGCAGGCCTCTCCAGTGGGTTACCATCCAGCAGGGATGGCCAGTACAGCGGTGTTCACCGAGCAGTACCATCGAGCAAGGATGGCCATAGCAGTTCCGAGTTTACCTCCAGTGGGGCTGGGCAGTGGTCCCCGATGCCGAGCTTACCTCCAGCTGGGCTGGGCAGTGGTCCCCGATGGTGGGCTTACCTCCAGATGGGCTAGGCAGTGGTCCCCGATGCTGGGCTTACCTCCAGCTGGGCTGGGCAGTGGTCCCCGATGCCGGGTTACCTCCAACTGGGTTGGGCAGTGGTCCCGTCGCCGACTTTAGCCGGATCGCCCTCCAGTGGATTACCATGTTACGAGACTGGGCATTGTGGCACCCGTCAACTTTCCGGGTCTCCCTGTAGTGGGATCCCGTCGACTTCCAGGGACCCTCCAGCGGGGCTGGGCAGGGGGTCGCCTATCGACTTTGAGCAGACCTCTAGACTGTGGGTTAGTGACATGGTGTGGTTTGACGTTCCCCCATAACTTTCAAGTACGATGGGTGCTCTCCCCCATCGAGACGCGTCCTTGTGACGCGACCTAAAACCGTGCGGGTGAGTCAGTGCCGCCCAAAGAGGATAGTGTCGAGGTGAGGTGATTGAGCCCCTTGGCTTGCGGTTCAGGGCAGATGAGTGGGATGCTGGGCATCGATGGAGTTTACTTCTGGGACTGTTGGCTACTCTTTTCTTGGGTTGAGCTACGGGATGGAGATCCCCTTACGAGCTTGTTCGGGATTCTTATTTTGAATATATATATGTATATACCTTGTTCGATTACCCACTTCCTGGGCTTGATTACTCTCCCTCCAGGAGATGCAAAGATGCGCGGGGTATGCCACGTGCTTTCCGTGTCTAGCTTATCTTGGTTGGACGAGTCTACTATCCTGCTATAGGTAGCAAAGACTCAAAGAGAAGTTAATATTCTCACCATTTCCAGCTCCTTGTGTCTGGATGAGTCTACCTTCTTTCCTCTTGTTGGGTTGAGCTGGACTCTTTACTATTGTAATCTTTACTGCACTCTCGGTTGTACTCCTTTACTTTTCCCTATTCTCTCTACATCTCACCCTTCGGTACCTTCTTTTTTTCTCCCTTAAGCCTTTGGGGTATCCGAATGAGTATTTTTATACTCACCCCTGCTTGGGCTTTTCCCGCACTTGTTGTTCCCTTGCAGACGATGGACAGGTTTGTCGTGACTTCAGAGGAGCTTAGAGTTCGGGAGCTAGGACCACGTGCGGTGGTCCTAGCCGGGTTCCAGGTGGGAGATCCATCAGCTGTTTCTTTTTGTTTACCTTTTTCCAGGTTGTGGAACCTTTTCTGGTTGGGCGTGTGTTTTTCCCCTTTTTCCTTTTCAGCACTTTACTTGTACTGTTTAGAGGTCGATGCACATTTGTGGTATATATATAGCAGTTTCCCTTTTCTTTACTTGTCTTTTCTTTTACTCTGAACTGTTGCATTGAGTGTGTTGCGTGTGGGTGTATAGGTACTTAGGCAAAGGCCTCTCCGAGTTGTTGTGCTTTCGGTGCTGGTCGCCAGCCCCTGGCCTATGGAGGCGGGCTTGGGGTAGTTGCGGATCGAGCCCGGGTAGGGTTGGGTTGTGACAAAGTGGTATCAAAGGTGGTTCGTTCCTTGGGACACTGTTTGAACGTCCCTAAAATAAAAGGAATTGGTTGGGATTTAGGGAAACTGTGTTAACGTGTCTCGAAAGAGGCTCTCATGATAGGGAGTCCGATGATGGTGCAGCGGCCGACGTATCCATTCACCAGGACCCTGATAACCCGCTTGTCGAATCGGCATGCTGAGACACTTGTTTTAGGGAATTTTTTTTGTGCATCACATTGGACTGAGTCTTGACTATCCTTCTTGAATCATCTCCCCACCGTTGTTGTTATTTTTATATACATATATGCTCATCTGACTGCAGCACTCCTTGATAATATTCAGGATGTCTCCGCGAAGACAGTCAGCCCATATACCAGCTTTGGTGCGTGATGACGACCATGTGAGCTATGAGGCCACAATCTAGGACCCATCATGCAAGCCCCTTTCTCCGGGTGGGCCGGTACCAGCACCCCCACCTGTTGAGCAACAGACAGTTTCAGCAGAGCAGGCTAAGCTTGAGCGTAGGTTGAGCACGCTCCGTGAGTTCTAGTGGCAGAGACCGCTGAGGTTCAGTGGTGATCCAGACCCTCAGGCAGCAGAGGTTTGGCTAGATACAGTGGTTCACCTTTTCAGGCTTATACAGACACCGAAAGATCTTATGGTGGATTTGGTAGCTGACCTTTTTTGTGGAGCAGCTCGGCGTTGGTGGAGTCTGGTGTCTCAGTTTCTTGACGAGTCGTCGCTTTCATGGGGAGACTTTTAGTTGTTGTTCCGTGAGGAGTTTTTCCCCTCCTGCTTGCGCTCCATTTGGATCCAGGAGATCCTGCAGTTTCAGCAGAGAGGGATGACGATGTTCGAGTACGCGACTAGTTTTGTAGACCGTGCACGCTTTTACCCAGAATTGGTCCATGACGATAACCTCCGAGCGCGGAAGTTTGAGCAGGGTCTCCGTCGAGAGATTCATGCTGTCATAGTATCCTTGGGCATTTCCACATATGCCGGGGTGCTAGAGAAGGTGCTGGTGAGAGAGAGATTCCTGTCACGTTCTGGATTTGGTGGTGGCAGCAGGCACGTTGGAGCCGAGACGTCTACCACAACTAGTGGGTGTCGGCAAGCAGAACCTCGACGCAGGTGGATTTCTGAAAACTTGACTCAGGGGCGTGGTCATACACCACAGGGGCACCTGAGGGAACTAGTGCATCCTAGAGAGAGTCAATGTTATGCTTGCGATGAGCGAGGTCACCTGGCACGGGACTGCCCGACCAGGCATGCGGAGAGCTTCGGGCAGTCAGCAGGTGCACCACCACGACGGAGGGAGCGCCATGATCGAAGTAGTACCCAGAGAGGTGGTGCTAGCAGAGGAGCGGGAGGAGCTGGTAGTGGGGGACGACTTTATGAGGTCTTCCCATCACCACTAGGCAGTCCACATCAGGCTCCGGGAGCTGACAGTTGGGACCGCGGGCAGCCGCGATCTTTGGATGTCTACGATCCTGCAGAGCATGAGGTGATAAGAGGTACACTCTACAGCTGTTCTACTCATTTCAGTAGAATTGTTAGATGCTGTGTGTGGAATTCTTTTCTCCCTGCTCCTTGTTTGAGGTGTTACTAGGGTGACGTAGGGCATCAGGTGTAACCCTGTGTTGGTTGATTAGAAGGTGTTTAACCTTCATCTTTAGTCGATGGCGTCGACTCCATCGCTCTCTGAGCGTGTAAGAGAGTCTTGGTTGAGAGTCATCGGCTGTGGAATCTTGTATGACCAGATATCCTTGTATGTTTCACCATATGGATATTCTGAAGGAGGGAATCACCGGGCCTTGTTCCAGGTGTGGGTGGTGATTTCAGTCGCGACATGCGACGTAGGAGTTCAGGCGGGGAGGTGAGTTACCCCCGAGGGCCTTCGGGTCGTTTGAGACCGTACGAAGGGATGATGAGGTTCCCTACCGCCTTTGCCTTACTCCAGAGGCTGGTTTGGGTTCATGAAATATTCCACGTAACTCACCCGAGAAGAGGTGTGTGTGCTCCTATGCACGACATCATCGAGGGTAGACCTCGCATGAATGGATCATTCTCTTGGTCTATGTACGGTGGCGCAGAGCTGTGCATGAGTTCTTCTGGGTACGGAGGAGCTGGGAGCGGGCTGAGTACCCTGAGTTTTTCCTTGGTTTTTCTTTTCAGGGAAAAAAGCTTGAAGGAGGGAATGATGTAGGAACCCAGTTTTTGCTATGAAACACTTTGGAATATTCTTGATGTTATTCTAGAGAAGTGCCTTCAGACAGCATGCGATTCTGAGCCCTGAAGTAGCCAGAAATAAATTTTCAGTGCGTTCACACTGGAAACGGAAAATAAAAGGGATAACCCCTAAACTGTGCTTCATAAAAGAGATCTGAGTGTACGGATGGGTCTGTAATGGGGTGTTTACCCTAAGAACGACATAAAACATGTCGGTGCGGGATGTTTGGACCCCTCACTCGCTTTCGGAACATTAAACGGATAAATTAATTAATTAATTAATTCGTTTAATGGTGAAACTCAAGTATCTCTTAAATGGTGGCTTGGATTGGAAAACTGAGGGCACCGTTGATTTCGGAGTGTGCCATTTACTGCAGGAGGGGTGTATGTTTCACAGGCACGACCCGTCTGTGAAAAATGGCCCCAGGGGCGTTTTTGTAATTTGGTGGCCTCCGACGTTCAGTTTTATAACTTTTGTACGGAGTCTCGGATTAAAATTCCGAGTTCTCCGTTGTGCTCAGGAGGTGGTGTTTACCCTATGGTAGGATTAACCTTGACCACGTCGAGTGTTTCGATGGTGGGTCTTTTCGTGGGTAATTAATAAAAATTAACTAAATTAATTTTTCTTTTCTACTTAACCAAACCCTCCCCTCTCCCTCATTTCCACCCCCAGGAAAAACCTCTCCTCCATCCTCTACTCCTCCACTCCGATGAGGCGGCTCCGGGAAGGCGGCGGTTCGGCGACGAAGCTCCGGGAAACGCCCTTGAGGTACGGTTTTGTTGCGTTTTTCTTTTCCGCACCTTCTTTGAACCCATTTATATGTGTCAAATTGCTATTAAATTTCTGAGCAATGCCCATGGTTTCATAGTACATTTTATGAGCTTCCCGACGCATGTCTCAGATTTAATTTTTGGGGTTCCGAGGCATCCGTAGTTGCGAGTCGAAGTCTGGGGTGTTTGAGGGGTTTTCCGGCAGTTTCGGGTTCTCCAGCGAGGTCTAGCGGCAGGGGATCAGGAAGTGGCGCGTGGTGGCTCTTGGCACAGGTGGTGTTCGGTAGCGGCTGGCTTCAGGGAAAGGCGAGGGCGGCCGGGGGCTTTGGTTTCGGTCGGGGCTTGCAGACGACGAGCGGCGCCAGGCGGCTTCGGTGGAGCAAGGCGGGGAGGCGACTTCGGAGGAGCCGGGTGCGGCTGGCGGCAGATCAGGGACGACGCGACAGTGGTGCGGCTTTGGCCTGTCTCCCTCAGCGGAGGAACCCGAGGCGCCGCGCCTCAGGTGTGCGTTGTGGACAAGGACCCACCGAACGCGGGTCCTGCGGGAGGTGACGAAGACCGGCCCTGTGGCCGGTCTTCTGGGGAGAACCGGACCCGAGGGGTCCGGTGCGGCTGGAGTGAGTCGCGGTAGTCCGGACCGGCCCACTTTGGGCCCCCTTGCAATCGGGGCAGGGGGGGGGGCGTAAGTTCTAAACGGCGCGTCCGTTTGATGCGCCGTCTGCGGCGGGGAGTTTGTATCGGTGAGGCTCTATTTTAAGGTGGGTTTCAGGTTTTTTTGGATTCCCTGACCAAAGACGGGCGACCCAAGGATCTTGAAATCAATAATAATAAATTATTATTAAGGTTGCGACAGACGTGGCTCATGAGTTGGACGTCCGTTTTTCCTGCCGTCAGCGGCAGCACAGTCCTCGTGTTAAGGAAGACTTTCTGAGATGGTTTCAGGAATTACTAATTCCTGAAATGAGGGGATTGTTGGCACGACGAGTGCGTTATGTGGACGAGTGTTTTCCGGGGGTTTTGTATTTTTGAGCGGCGCGGACGCATCTGACGTGCGCTTTGAGTGCTATCAGTGGCGTTGGGACCCTGGTGCCGGGACGAAGCTTTCCAGGGTGGTTTCAGGGGTTGAGGCCGAAGTTAAGGCATGGGCTCCACGATCTGTCTTTTGAGCTGTGAACAGCATTTAGCGAATTTTTCATCAGACGTCCGTTTGGGGCGTGCGAGCAGTCGATGTTGGGTGTTTTTCCGAGGGCATCACGTTGGCGCCGTCTTCCCGCTGTAATTCCGCACGATGGTGCAGGCCCCGCAAGGGATGTTTGGTCGTTGACAGTGATTTTCCATCTCTATCACCAGGCGAAATCGCAACGGTGCGATCCGTTCGTTGTGTTTCGGGACCGGGATGCTGGTCCCACGTAGCACCGTTCGTGTGCGGTGCGCCGGAATGAATCTTTTTCTCCGGATATCTGTTGCGCTCAAGTGAGCAGTCTTTTTGACGTGTTTTACCGAGAGGATCGCAATGGTGCGATGCGCCCGTCTGTTTTCGGGTCCATGGCTCGGGATCATGGGAAACTGATCGAGTGTGAGGCGGTGTTGGTTACTTTTCCGTCGGATATCCGTTTGAGGCGAGTAAGTAGTCTATCTCGCATGTTTTTCCATGAGGATTACAATGGTGTGATCTGTTTGGTTGTGCGGAACTTCTTGCATGATCTTATTAAATGTGGAAATGTGAAAGGTGCTCTGATGGAGGTTCTTCTCACCGTGATTGCAGAGAACCCTTGGCGTGTGATCGCGTGCACTCCCATGTGAGTGAATAGATGTGGTTGGCTGTGCCTCAGCTGTTGAGGTGGCAGGTTGGAGTTGTTACGTCACGCCTTCACGTTGATATTGGGTGTTGTGTGCATATTAGCGTTTGGGCTGGAGTCGTGGCATACTCTGGGAGTATGCGAGAATGCTGGGAGGTACATGTGGATGGTTGTACCTGAGAACGTTTGTGCGCTCGGTTGGGGTTGACTTGGGGCCACACGTCGTGTGGGCCCCATGTGTGTGTTGTTCTCTTATTTACGTACTTTTGACCTCTCATGACATATAGGGTTCCTCTGTTCTTGTTTTTTGACCAGCAGGGTTGAGACTTCCCCTGGCTTGGTGCTTGTTTGTTTGGCCAGTAGGATTGAGTTTTCCCCTTGTCATGTTCTTGTTTGGCCGACAGAGATGGTTTGTTCCTTTGTTTCTTCAGCTGTGAGGGGTTCCAGTACCGTGCCCTTTCACCGGACTGTGACACCGTTTAAGACTACGGGTGTTCATATAGTGTGGGTGTTTTTCCCACTTTCTGGGATGAGTTGTCTCAGTCCGCTTCGAAAGTGACTCATCAGATTGGAGCGTGATCGCCATGAGAGGCCTGGGGAGTTTCTCCCGTTTCTTTGTGTTCCCTGGTAGAGTTGTGGTGGTTTCGGTGTGACCAACACTTTACGCGGGCATCGATCCTCTACCCAGAAGGTTGTTTCCAGCAGGACTGACGTTGTTTCAAGCAGGGATGAGGTTGTTACCAGCAGGACTGGGGTTGTTTTGAGCAGGGCTTTTCAGTGGGTTACCATCCAGCAGGGATGGCCAGTACAGAGGTGTTCACCGAGCAGTACCATCCAATAGGGATGACCCGAGCAGTTCCGGGTTTACCTCCAGCGGGTCTGGGCAGTGGTCCCCGATGCCCGGCTTACCTCCAGCAGGGCTGGGTAGTGGTCCCTGATGCTGGGCTTACCTCCAGCTGGGCTAGGCAGTGGTCCCCGATGCCGGGCTTACCTCCAGCTGGGTTGGGCAGTAGTCCCCGATGCCGGGTTACCTCCAACAGGGCTGGGCAGTGGTCCCGCCGCCAACTTTAGCCGGGTCTCCCTCCAGTGGATTACCCTATTATGGGACTGGGCAGTGTGGCACCCATCTACTTTCTGGGTCTCCTTGTAGTGGGAACCCATTGACTTCCAGGGACCCTCCAGCGGGGCTGGGCTGGGGGTCGCCTGTCGACTTTGAGCAGACCTCTCGACTGCGGAGTAGTGACATGGTGTGGTTTGACGTTCCCCACGAACTTTCAAGTACGAGGGGCACCCTCCCCCACCGAGACGCGTCCTTGTGACGCGACCTAAAACTGTGCGGGTGAGTCAGTGCCTCCCAAATCAGATAGTGTCGAGGTGCGGTGATTGAGCCCCTTGGCATGCAGTTCGGGGCAGACGAGCAGGATACTGGGCATCGAAGGAGTTTCCTTCTGGGACTATTTGCTACTCTTTTCGTGGGCTGAGCTACGGGATGGAGATCCCCTTATGAGCTTGTTCAGGCTTCTTGTTGTGCATATATATATGTATATACCTTGTTCAAGTACCCACTTCCTGGGCTTGGTTACTCTCCCTCCAGGAGAGGTGAATACGTGCGGGGTATGACACGTGATTTCCGTGTTTAGCTTCTCGTGGTTGGACGAGTCTACTCTCCTACTATAGGTAGCGAAGACTCGATGATAAGTTAATCTTCTCACTGTTTCCAGCTCCTTGTGTCTGGATGAGTCTACCTTCTTTCCTCTTGTTGGGTTGAGCTGGACTCTTTACTATTGTACTATTTACTGCACTCTCGGTTGTACTCCTTTACTTTTCCCTGTTCGCTCTACGGCTCACCCTTCGATACCTCCTTTGTTGCTCCCTCGAGACTTCAGGGTATCCTACTAAGTATTTTTATACTCACCCCTGCTTGGGATTTGCCTGCACTTGGTGTGACCTTGTAGATGACAGACAGGTTGGTCGTGACTTTAGAGGAGCTTAGGAGTTCGGGAGCTGGGACCGCGTGCGTTGGTCGTAGCTGTGTTCCAGGTGGGAGACCCATCAGCTGTTTATTTTTGTTTACCTGTTGCCGGGTTGTGGCACCTTTTCTGGTTGGGTGTGTGTTTTTCCCCTTTTTCCTTTTCAGCACTTTACTTGTACTGTTTAGAGGTCGATGCACATTTGTGGTATATATATAGCAGTTTCCCTTTTCTTTACTTGTCTTTTATTTTACTCTGCATTGTTGCATTGAGTGTGCTGTGTTTGGGTGTACAGGTACTTAGGAAAAGGCCTCTTTGAGTTTTTGTGCCTTCGGCGCTGGTCGCCAGCCCCTGGCCTATGGAGGCGGGCTTGGGGTAGTTGCGGCTCGATCCCGGGTAGGGTCGGGTTGTGACAATTAAAATATAGTATAAGAAAAAGATTATTGAAAAAGGGTTAATAAAAGTAATAAAAAACTAAAAAAATATAAAATTAAATTTTAGACCATGATTAATACTTGGATATCATTTTTGGGATAAATTACATCACTTCTGGGTCATTAAAAGGCATAATACCAACCATATATTACGCTGTATTTAATTTTTACTTGAAAATTCCATTATCTCATAAAATTATAAATAAGTAACCAATGGATGATTTTGATGAACTATATCCAAATATAATTTTTATTTCATAATAAATATTCATTATATATTATAAATAACCATTTAAATTAAAATACAATTTTTTTGAAAAATGATGGGTTTTTGACAATTACAATTTTTTGAACCATATAAAAAGTATATTTATCATTGTAAGATTATATTTTCATTTGTACTTAATATATATTTTTGAATAATAATATTTCACTAAAATATAATCTAACTCATGAATTCATCTAATGTATTACCGTAAATGAAATTTCATATTACATAAAAATACAATTTTAATTTTTTCGTTTTAAAATATTATTTTTATAAATATCATTTATTTACAAATTTATAATGACAAATTAAATTTGGAACAATTAGAATAATTATTTTATTGTAAATAAAATATAAACATTGATTCTATTGGGGTCCATATTGTATCCCTCTTTGGAATTAGAAAATGACTTAAGGGTAAGGTTTGTGATAGTGATACTTTTTGGGGTGGTTCAAAGAACATGGTTTAGGATGTTATATATGTGAGCATGAACTTATCCCTTAAATATTTTGATCTTAGTTTTTTATAAATTATTAGTTGGGACTGGTCATGGTAAAATCCTAGTGTTGTTATCTCCCATTTTAGCATGGACAAGTGGGCATCATATAGTACAATCCTACTAGTCAAGGTCATCTCTTATTTCACATATGTCAAAAAAGAATTATCATAATCTTTATCATATATTGATTATATGATCACTTTATATTGACAGTATTTTAAATGATATTGATGATTAAAATTATTTATTATCTGATAAGATATAACTCATTAAAATATAATATAACCAAAGTAGTGCAAGTGTTTGGTATAACCAAATTACAAAATAAGGAACATAATTCAATATATATATATATAATTTCCATTTGTTACATCCCAATCTCAAAATTAGTCTCTCCCATGCTTTTAAATAATCCTTTGATGTAAGGCATTCTCTTCATCCCCTTTATTAATGTTTATTCTTTGAATTAATCCTTTTTTTATTTTTTCAAATTATAATATATTTTTACCCACTAATATAGCGGCCCGTACTTTACATACATTGTTATTACTTCAAAATTGAAGGGTACTTATTACAACATATAACAAAACCATGAAAGGACCGTATAGGAATAGTGTCTTTAGAAACTGGGAAACATAAACAACTGGTCAATAAATCATCTACACTGTCTCCCATTTATTTCATCATATCTATAGTCCCTTTTGGAATATATTACTTAATAAGCTTCTTCCTGACCTGGGGAAAGAAAACATACAAAAGGGTGAGCTAAAATGCTCAGTAAGGGTAAAAAAAATGAAATATCAATCACATCATATTCATAAGAACATAACATTTTGGAAATCTTAACCTGCAAAAGAGAGAATAATTTCATAACATGGGATAAATCATAGTAGTGAAATGAAATCACAATAATCATAACTTAAAACATGAAACTTTGTGGCATACACACATAATCATAGAGAATCATTTCTTATTAGTCAAGACTCATTGCCAAGACTATCTTAGTGGACAAAGTCCATTTCTGAACCGAGTTCACTCCTCGTTTCAGTCCTGTTTCACTGAACCGGTTTAACCTGCCGTTCCAGCCATGTATATCTCATGAGATATAAAATCTTTACCCATTGCATTGGAGGGAGATATAGGTTCCACCCATCTCATAATGATACCATTCTTATGTGTGCCACAAAATCATAAATCATACATCATTGCATAACCCATGTAGTAAAAATGAGATTCTTAAACAACATGACATCATAACACAATTCATATAAGATAAAGGAATTCATAAAAATAATTCCATCACAACATAATCAAATAAATGTAATAATATGGATAGAAACAGAACCCTATATTCTCTTAGATGGAAAATAATTTTGATAAAACACTTGAACTCCATTCTTGAGGAAAATATCCATTCAACTTCAAAAAATTTTTCCATTATTAACATGTCTTACAATTTTAAACTAAAAGAATTTGATTAAAAATAAACTTGAAAAATTTTAAAGGAATCTTCTTGGAAATAATGTTTTAAAAATCCATTCATGCCGTATAAGTTTAAAAAAAATTCTTCTCATACTTTTGTCGGAAAAGTCAAAAAGTACCTCATATGAAAAACGACAAAAGATTCCTTTCATATCTTTTACTAAAAACTCACCGAAGGGTAAAATTGGATATAAAATATTTTAGGTGGATTGAAATAATATTACATATTGAGGAAACATGGATGTGGATGATAAAATACAGCCCAATAAATTCTGAAGTATAAACAATCTCGGATAAAAATGAGATTGTGATATTTTCCCTTACCTTAGGTCCGATTTGCTTCGTAAGTGTCCGAACCTCCTGTATAATGATTTAAATAATGTTATTGACTTATTCTAGAATCATACTTATTGTTATGATATCATATATGGTCATATTCTTATCTTCTTATTAGTACTATTTCATTACTACTTGTTATTCAGGTGTTTATTACTTTTTGTTCTTATGAGTGTTTGTCGAATAAATTCTTATTCTTCTCTTTAGGTTATAGATACCTCATTTCCAGAATGGTATTGGTTTAATATATATCATATTCATTCATTCAATTCATTTATATAATCATTATGCAATGAAGATCATGTAGAACGAATCACATCACATCTTGGAGACGGTATTCCGTACGTACGCACGAGCGATGATATCGTTCCCATGATCGTGGAATTGTATTGGAGTGTATGTATACTATTTAAGAATCAATACCACTTTAAAATAATCATATATATTAATTACTTTCACCCTTATACCAATCCAAGTAAGGTGGTGGTGGAAAATAGATTACACCACGGCGTGGAGACGGTATTCCGTACGTACGCACGCACGGTGATTTTGTTTTCCGTAGGATGGATAAGAGGTGAAATGGGATTGTTTCATATTTATAATAACATATCAGTATATGAGTGATACTGATTTTATTACCTCGTAATGAAACAACTAAATAATATGGATTAGAAGAAGAATGGAACTTGAAGAAAACGGTAGAAGGTATTACCTCTTTCTCGAAGTGCCTTCTTTAAACTTTCTCTTAAGGAACTAGAGCTGGTCTTTTGATAAGACCAGTACCTCTAGTAGGTTTCTAAGGAAGTGGGGAAGTGAAATGGGCAGGGGTTGGCCGAGCTTGAAGGCTCAAATTGGTGTGAGGAAGAGAGGGAGGAGGTGCCCTTTTATAAGGGAGGAGAGGGGCACCTTTGGAAATATAAGAAATATTAGTTTATATTAAATCCCAACCCCACTTAAAAACTTCCAAAATGACTCATATCCGAAGATTAGATAATATAGGGTTGTAATCTCATCAACAAATAAAATTTAGATATGTTAGGAATTTATTTTAAACATTATCAACTTGATTTATCCTTATTTATCAATTTAATTTTATTTGTGGTAATAATATTCTAAATTTTAAATTATTATAAATAATTACATATGTGTTGTGAATTTTCCATAATTTAAAACTTTATGAAATTATTGACCATATAAATTTTAATTTGTAATTTTTAAATATTTTTGTGATTTTTAAACAATTTTATAATATGTTATTTTTATAAAATAACAAGTATCAATTTTGACACTATTCATTTATTTGAATTTAAATAAAATATATACAGAAGATATGTTCAAACTAAAAGATTTAATAGATTCATAAAATTTCATATGCATCTAGAAAATTAGTGTATCACATTAAATAGTTCATATAATATTTATTTTAATTTTTTTAAATCAATTTATTTAATATTTTAATCAATAAAATAATTTCAACATCACTATTGTGTCATAATTAATGATACTTATTTAATCCCTAAAAATTATAAATAAATTCCTATGATGTAGATAATTGTATTATATTTCTGGAGACTATTCATGTTAGAAGTTTCATTAAGTTTATCACGAAATTAGAATTATTATACTTATAAGATTTAAGAAAGTGACATGTTGTCACATTCTTTGGTTTTAATAATAATTAAATTATTTTCATGGAAAAAAGTCCATTAAATGAATTGAATCCGACCCTTAGGTGATATGGGTCGACTTTTAGTCATCCAATAGAATTTTTTCAGGTTTTAGGGTAATTTTATAATCTTATATTTACCCTTAATTACCCGATTTATCTTTAACTATGGTAAATAAAATTTACCGTAGTTACTATTCATAATGCCCAAAAATAAAAAGTAGTCTATTAACATAATTTGGACCCTCTGATTCTGAATATGGAATCCATTTTTCAAAATTCAAAACTTATAAGTTGCAGTAATTAATTTAAAATAAATCCCGTTGTTAAGAAAACGGGTTTTAGAAGTTAAAACATTGCCAAAGATTGAAATGTTTTTACCTATGAATTCAATGTGAAATTAATGCTAATGACATAAATTATATTAAATGGTAAAAATATATTCTATTTATACTTTAAAACCATTCAATATTATAATTTATCCATATAAATTATCTCAATGAAAAAAGTTGTTTTTAATTAAAAATTAGCATATTTTTACTATTCATCAAAATATGAAAGTTATCAGAAAAATATCAAAAATTTATCCAAAGTAAATTTTTATACCCTGATTCAAAAGAAGAATTTTATTTTGTCAAATTGAACTTATAAACATGTCAAAAACTAGATTTAATGTGGGTGCGCCATCAAAAGGCGGCAAAACTGTATTTTTTGAAAAGTATTTCTTTTATAAAAAAAAACTGATTTTGCTTTTATACCTCATTCTAGAAAATGTATAAGTTGAATTAAAATGTTATAAAATTCAAAATTCAGTTAGTACAATTCATAACGGCTAGTTTTAATAATATTTTAATAGCATATCGTTATTTAGTGAAACTCGGTATTGCGTACGACGCAAGCTATCGAGGAAGGCCGCGGTTGCGTGTAAAGAAAGCCAAGCTAGTGTTGTGTGTAGTGAAATATTCCTTTGATGATTTATATAACATAAAAACAAAATATTTCTCATAAAAGTCTCGGGTGTTACATTCTACCCCCCTTAAAATGAATTTCGCCCTCGAAATTCGTCACTTTGTAACAAACAGATGCGGATACCTCTCCCCCATCATATCCTCAAGCTCCCACGTAGCTTCTTCTAATTGGTGGTTCCTCCATAAAACTTTCACCAAGTTAGTGGTCTTGTTTCGTAGGACTTTTTTGCTACGATCCAGAATCTCTATCGGCTGTTCTTCATAAGAAAGATCTTGCTCCAGCGGTACAACTTCTGAGTTGAGTACATGTGAAGGATCAGGTATGTAATTTCTCAGGAGAGATACATGGAACACACCGTGTACTTGAGAGAGATTCGGTGGAAGCGCCAATCGGTAAGCTACCTTCCCAACAAGATCCACTATTTCGAAAGGACCGATATATCTAGGGCTCAACTTCCCCTTCTTTCGAAATCTCATGACCCTCTTCCAGGGAGATATTCGTAAGAACACTTTATCACCCACTTCAAACTCTAGGTCTTTTCTTCGGTTTTCGGCATTAATTTTCTATCGACTCTGAGCTGCTCTTATGTGTTGTTGAATATATCTGACCTTTTCTGCCATTTCATCAACGAGATTAGGTCCTAATAGCTTTCTTTCCCCAACTTCATCCCAGCAAGTTGGAGTCCTGAATTTCTTTCCATATAGAGCTTCATAAGGAGCCATCTGAATACTGGAGTGAAAGATATTATTATAAGAAAATTCCACCAAAGGTAGGTGTTGATCCCAACCACCTTTGAAATCCATAGAGCAAGCTCTCAACATATCTTCTAGAGTTTGAATTGTTCTCTCAGACTGACCGTCTGTCTGAGGATGATAAGCAGTGCTGAAACTCAACTCTGTATCCAGAGTATGCTGAAGACTTTTCCATAACTTAGAGGTAAATCTCGGATCCCGATCAGATATAATAGAAAGTGGTACTCCATGCAATCTTACCACTTCCTTTACATATATACTGGCAAGCTGATCCAGAGAGAAATCCTCTCTAATAGAAATGAAGTGTGAAGACTTTTGTAAGATGATCAACTATGACCCAGATAGCATTATTTCCTTTGGATGTTTTAGGAAATCCTGTGAGAAAGTCCATAATGATGTTTTCCCATTTCCATTCGGGTATGGGTAATGGTTGTAACATCCCCTTAGACTTCTGTCTCTCAGCTTTAACTTGCTGACAAACCAAGCATCGAGAGACATATTCAGCAACATCTCTGTTCATGCTTTAAACTTTTATGATCAGTATAAATATCACACCATTCACCATAAAGGTAATGCCTCCAAATATTTAATGCAAATATTACCGCAGCTAACTCCAAATCATGAGTTGGGTAATTTTGCTCATGGATTTTCAACTGTCGTGAGGCATAAGCTATCACCATATCATTTTGCATGAGAACACATCCCAATCCCTTCTTGGATGCATCACTGTAGATCACAAACCTTTCTCCACTACAAGGAAGTGTGAGTACAGGTGCACTGGATAACCTTCTTTTCAACTCCTTGAAATTCTCTTCACATTCGTCCGTGCACACGAACTTAACTCCTTTTCGAGTCAACCTGGTGAGTGGATTAGATAATCATGAAAAATCTTTCACAAAACGTCGATAATATCCATCCAAACCAAGAAAACTTCAGATCTCAGTTACTGTTGTTGGTCTCGACCATCTTTCGATAACCTCTGTTTTTGCTGGATCCACAGATATCCCCTCTTTTGAGATTATGTGACCCAAAAATGCAACTTTTTGAAGCCAAAATTCACACTTGGTAAATTTGTCATAAAGATTCTCCTTTCTAAGGGTCTTCAATATAATTCTCAAGTGATCTTCATGTTCTTCCTTGCTCTTTGAATAGACAAGAATATCATCTATAAAGACTACCACAAACTGATCAAGATAGTCTCTAAAGACTCTATTAATTAGATCCATGAAGATAGTAGGGGTATTAGTAAGACCAAATGGCATCACTATAAATTCATAGTGTCTATACCTTGTACGGAAAGCCGTCTTTGCTATATCCTCCCTTTTGACCCTTAATTGATGATACCCGGAACAAAGATCAATCTTGGAAAAGTATTGAGCTCCACGTAGTTGGTCAAATAGGTCATCAATGCGTGGAAGAGGATATTTGTTCTTAATAGTGATCTTGTTAAGTTCTCGATAATCAATGCAGAGTATCATTGATCCATCTATATTCTTAACAAACAGAACAGGTGCTCCCCAAGGTGACACACTAGGGCATATGAATCCCTTATTAATATTCTCTTGCAGTTGCTTCTTCAATTCCTACAAATCAATTGGGGCCATTCTATAAGGTGTCTTTGAAATAGTCAAAGCACCCGGTACGAGTTCTATTGAAAACTCAACTTCAATATTTGGTGGAAGACCCGACAATTCCTCTGGAAAGACATCATCAAACTCCCGTACAATGGGAATATTCTTAATTGTGAGTTTCTCACCAACCATTTGAGATAAATAACCTTCATTAAGTGGAATCAAGACCCATAAGATGGAATAAATTTCCACTGGAAGGTTATGTTCATCCTTGCATCGATAGACGGTCATCGATTGATCTGGAATATGAAATGTGACTTCCCTTATTTGGCAATTGATATGATCTCCATATAAAGAAAGACAATCCATGCCAAGAATCACATCAAATTCCACTATAGGAAGGATCACAAGATTTGCAGGAAGCACTTTCCCACAAACTTCAATCGGGGAAGAATTATAAACTTTTGATGCGACTGTTGTGCCATTAAGTGTTGTCACAGCTAACTCAACATCTAATTGTTGAGGTAAAGCAGTGATACCCTTATAAAAATATTCAGAAATAAAAGAGTGGGTGGATCCAGAATCAAATAAAACATTTGCTACTTTAGAGTGGATGGTAAGTGTACCTTTCACCACATCGTTATCGTACTCCACATCGCTAATAGAAATTGCATGTGACTTTCCTTTGTCTTTAGCCTTAAGATTTTGTTGATGTCGATCATCATCAAAAAACCTTGGATTAGGCCATTTATTGGCATAATGCCCCATCTCCTTGCACTTGAAACATTGAAGTGTAGTAGGTTCATTCTGTGTGTCCCTTCCTTTGTTTGCATCATTAGAAATATTCTTCCCATCATTGCAGCATTCAAATGCCCGATGACCTTCCTTTCCACATTTGAAACATTTAATTTTTTCTTTAAGACAACTCCATCCATGTTTCTTTCCACACTTTGAGCATAAGGGAAAGCTCATCTTCTTTTCAGTGTGCTCTTTAGATTTTCCTTTGAATTACATTTTCCTCTTCTTATCAAACCCATATGACTGATGGGTTACTCTAATCTCCATCTCGACTTTGAGAGCACATCGAACGATTTCCTCATAGCTATTGAAGTCCCTTATGGCTAACGCCCTTCGAAGACTTGGTTTTAAGCCACTAAATAATCGATTGATCTTATTCTCAGGTTGGATAATAATACTAGAAGCGTACCTTGCATGTATTGTAAAATTGTCTTCATAGGTACCAACAGATTCATCATCCTTTTGCTTCAGTTCAAGAAACTCTTTCTCCATCTTTGTTCGGAGAATACGAGGGAAGTACTTATTGAAAAATAAGTTCTTGAACTCGTCCCATTCAATGGAATCAATTTCATCCATTTGCCTCGTATTCTTAATAAGATTCCACCATTGATCAACATATCCTTCCAAACGATACACTGCTAGGATGACTTTATCATGTTCAGAACATTGAAGAACTGAAAATATCTTTTCAGTGGTACTAATCCATTGTTCAGCAACCAATGGATTAGTAGACCTGCTGAAAGAAGGTGGAAGCTGCCTAATGAAGGATTCAACAGAATGTTGCTCCTTCCTTTGCTCGTTTGGAAGTCCTTCATGATTCATAGCTTCAGAAAGTTGTGTGAGCATGGCTACAAGGTTTTTCATTCCAGCTCCCATAACGTTTGGTTGCTCAGGGGGACAATCATTGCATTGCCCGTCGCATTCCGCATTAACACGGTTCCTTCAGGTTCCAGCCATTGACTAAAACCAAGAAGAATAGTGCGAAAAACACTAATTATAATAGGAAAACCACATAATCGAGAATAAAATTTCACACTTAAGGTCTTATCCGAGGTTATTCATGGTCATTTCTAAAACACTAAGATTGTGTTCTATGCTTAGACTTTTTCTTAGGGTTCTTACTAAGGCTTTCACATCCTAGTTTCCAAAGGTTTACTATACCTTTCCTCTGATACCAACAATAGCGACCCATACTTTACATAAATTGTTATTACTTCAAAATTGAAGCGTACTTATTACAACATATAACAAAACCATGAAAGGACCATATAGGTATAGTGTCTTTATAAACTGGGAAACATAAACAACTGGTTCATAAAGCGTCTACACTGTCTCCCATTTATTTCATCATATCTATAGTCCCTTTTGGAATATCTTACTTAATATGCTTATTCCTGACCTGGGGAAAGAAAACATACAAAAGGGTGACCTCAAATGCTCAGTAAGGGTAAACAAAAGAAATATCAATCACATCATATTCCTAAGAACATAACATTTTGGAAATCTTAACCTGCAAAAGAGAGCATAATTTCATAACATGGGATAAATCATAGTAGTGAAATGAAATCCCAATAATCATAACTTAAAACATGAAACTTTGCGGCATACACACATAATCATAGAGAATCATTTCTTATTAGTCAAGACTCATTGCTAAGACTATCTTAGTGGACAAAGTCCATTTCTGAACCGAGTTCACTCCTCATTTCAGTCCTGTTTCATTGAACATGTTTAACCTGCCGTTCCAGCCATGTCTATCTCATGAGATATAAAATCTTTACCCAATGAATTGGAGGGAGATATAGGTCCCACCCATCTCATAATGATACCATTCTTATGTGTGCCACAAAATCATAAATCATACATCATTGCATAACCCATGTAGTAAAAATGGGATTCTTAAACAACATGACATCATAAAACAATTCATATAAGATAAAGGAATTCATAAATATAATTCAATCACAACATAATAAAATCAATGTAATAATATGTATATAAACATAACACTATATTATCATAGATGGAAAATAATTTTGATAAAACACTTGAACTCCATTCTTGAGGAAAATATCCTTTCAACTTCAAAAACATTTTCCTTTCTTAACATGTCATACAATTTTAAACTAAGAGAAGTTGATTAAAAATATACTTGAAAACTTGTAAAGGAAGCTTCTTGGAAATAATGTTTTAAAAATCCATTCATGCCGTATACGTTAAAAAAACATCCTTCTCGTACTTTTGTCGGAAAAGTAAAAAAGTACCTCGTACGAATAACGACAAAAGATTCCTTTCATATCTTTTACTAAAAAATCACCGAAGGGTAAAATTGGATATAAACTATTGTAGGTGGATGGAAATAATATTACATATTGAGGAAACATGGACGTGGATGATAAAATACAGCCTAGTAAATTCCGAAGTATAAACAATCTCAGATAAAAATGAGATTGTGATATTTTCCCTTACCTTAGGTCCGATTTGCTTCGTAAGTGTCTGAACCTCCTGTATAATGATTTAAATAATGTTATTGAATTATTCCATAATCATAATTATTGTTATGATATCATATATTCTCATATTCTTAGCTTCTTATTAGTAATATTTCATTACTACTTGTTATTCGGGTGTTTATTACTTTTTGTTCTTATGCGTGTTTGTCGAATAAATTCTTATTCTTACCTTTAGGTTATAGATACCTCATTTACATAATTTTATTAGTGTAATATATATCATATTAATTCATTCAATTTATTTATATAATCATTATGCAATTAAGATCATGTAGAACGAATCGCATCACATCGTGGAGACGGTATTCTGTACGTACGCACGAGCGATGATATCGTTCCCATGATTGTGGAATTGTATTGGAGTGTATGTATACTATTTCAGAATCAATACCACTTTACAATAATCATATATATTCATTACTTTCACCCTTATACCCATCCAAGTAAGGTGGTGGTGGAAAATAGATTACACCACGACGTGGAGACGGTATTCCGTACGTACGCACGCGCGGTGATTTCGTTTTCCGTAGGATGGATAAGAGGTGAAATAGGGTTGATTCATATTTATAATAAAATATAAGTATACTATTGATACTGATGCTATTACATCATAATGAAACAACTAAAGAAAAGGTAGTAGAAGAAGAATAGAACTTGAAGAAAACGGTAGAAGGTATTACCTCTTTCTCGAAGTGCCTCCTTTAAACTTTCTCTTAAGGCACTAGAGTTGGTCTTTTGATAAGACCAGTACCTCTAGTAGGTTTCTAAGGAAGTGGGGAAGTGAAATGGTCAGGGGTTGGCCGAGCTTGAAGGCTCAAATTGGTGTGAGGAAGAGAGGGAGGAGGTTCCCTTTTATAAGGGAGGAGAGGGGCACCTTTGGAAATATAAGAAATATTAGTTTATATTAAATCCCAACCCCACTTAAAAACTTCCAAAATGACTCATATACAAAGATTAGATGAGATAGGGTTGTAATCTCATCAACCAATAAAATTTAGACATGTTAGGAATTTATTTTAAACATTATCACCTTGATTTATCCTTATTTATCAATTTAATTTTATTTGTGGTAATAATATTCTAAATTTTAAATTATTATAAATAATTACATATGTGTTATTAATTTTACATAATTTGAACCTTTATGCAATTATTGACCATATAAATTTTAATTTATAATTTTTAAATATTTTTGTGATTTTTAAACAATTTTATAATATGTTATTTTTATAAAATAACAATAGTGTCAATTTTGACACTATTCATTTATTTGAATTTAAATAAAATATATACAGAATATATGTTCAAAATAAAAGCTTTAATAGATTCATAAAATTTCATATGAATCTATAAAATTAGTGTAGCACATTAAATAGTTCATATAATATTTATTTTAATATTTTTAAAACAATTTATTTGATATTTTAATTAATAAAATAATTTCAACATCACTATTGTGTCATAATTAATGATAATTATTTAATCCCTAAAAATTCTATATAAATTCCTATGATGTATATAATTGTATTATATTTCTGGATACTATTCATGTTCGATTTTCATTAAGTTTATCACCATATAAAAATTATTATACTTATAAGATTTAAGAAAGTGACATGTTGTCACATTCTTTGGTTTTAATAATAATTAAATTATTTTAATGGACCAAAGTCCATTAAATGAATATAATCCGACCCTTAGGTGATATGAGTCGACTTTTATCCATCCAATATGATTTTGGTATGTGTTAGGGTAATTTCATAATCTTATATTTACCCTTAATTACCCGATTTACCTTTAACTATGGTAAATAAAATTTACCGTAGTTACTATTCATAATGCCCAAAAATAAAAAGTAGTCTATTAACATAATTTGGACCCTCTAATTCTGAATATGGAATCCATTTTTCAAAATTCAAAACATATAAGTTGAAGTAATTAATTTAAAATAAATCCCGTTGTTAAGAAAACGGGTTTTAGAAGTTAAAACATTGCCAAAGATTGAAATGATTTTACCTATGAATTCAATGTGAAATTAATGCTAATGACATAAATTATATTAAATGGTAACAATATATTCTATTTATACTTTAAAACCATTCAATATTATAATTTATCCATATAAATTATCTCAATGAAAAAAAAAATTTTAATTAAAAATTAGCGTATTTTTACTATTCATCGAAATATGAAAGTTATCAGAAAAATATCAAAACTTTATCCAAAGTAAATTTTTATACCCTGATTAAAAATAAGAATTTTATTTTGTCAAATTGAACTTATAAACATGTAAAAAACTAGATTTAATGTGGGTGCTCCATCAAAAGGCGGCAAAACTGTATTTTTTGAAAAATATTTCTTTTATCCAAACAAACTGATTTTGCTTTTATACCTCATTCTAGAAAATGTATAAGTTGAATTAAAATGATATAAATTTAAAAATTCAGTTAGTACTATTCATAAAGTCTAGTTTTAATAATATTTTAATATCATATCATTATTTAGTGAATCTCGGTATTGCGTACGACGCATGCTATCGAGGA
This sequence comes from Viscum album, assembly GCA_963277665.1. Lineage (NCBI taxonomy): Eukaryota > Viridiplantae > Streptophyta > Magnoliopsida > Santalales > Viscaceae > Viscum > Viscum album. The sequence continues at coordinate 2,002,270,520 of OY728143.1, read as the reverse complement.
AGGCCGTAGTTGCGTGTAAAGAAAGCCAAGCTAGTGTTGTGTGTAGTTAAATATTCCTTTGATGATTTATATAACATAAAAACAAAATATTTCTCATAAAAGTCTCGGGTGTTACAACCAATATACTATCATCATGAATCTTATGTTATGGGAGAACAACTATCATTCCTATAAATCCTGTTGATGAACCTTTATTTACTCTTATTATTTTGAAAAAACTCCCCTGATTTTTATTTCCAAACATTAATTTTTTTAATATACATTATAATTTACAATCATGGTTATTCACCTTTTTGTACCCATTAATCAATTATTTGGTACGTCAATAAATATATCCATAAATACATAATTAGTGTATTACATGAGATGAAAGAAATTTTTATGATGGATGAATTACATTATAAAATTCATATATATCATATAAAAATGAGATGTGGGACAAAAATTATATAGGCCATCAATGAATTGGGTAATTTTTTATCTCATGGGATACTATAAATGGTGTATGGTTGATTGTCCTAATAAAACTACCAAATGTAATTTTGATAGTTATCATTGTCTTAATCTGATTATGTCATGTGTTTTTTGTTTCCCACATTCCTATTATGCCTTCATGTCATCATATTTTTTATTATTCAATAATAATGATTCTAATCGTATCTATTTTTTAAAAAAATATATAACCCTCAACTCACATAAACATCATTACTTTTTTATGTGCATTTATAATTCCATAACTAGGATTTATAGAATATAATTTTATTAAATACATACTAATTTTATCCTAGGGAATTGTATAAGACCAATATAACTTTATAGAAGGTAATTTTGTATTTAAATAATGTTTTGGTATAAATATTTCATGTTATTGTGATATGGATGAAAATTTTCAATTACATTAGGACACTAAATCTTCTGGTTTCTGTGTTATATATTATAATGTAATATATTAAGAAATAATTTGATAAAAATTATGCATTTTTATATTATTTGGGTATTTTATTTTTATTTATTTTTTTAATTAAAAATAATTTTAAGGTCTTCAATCCATTGAGAAGTAATTTAGTTAATATTTTGATCATTTAGTAAGGGATACTCATCTAGCTATGACAATGATATTCTATTATCGATGCAAAACAATTTCAATCATTGGAATAAATGGGATATTTCATATTTTCTTTCACATTACATCACTTACATGTAAAATAATTTATAATACAATAAGCCTTTAGGAATGTTTTTACCCTTACTCACTCCCACAAGGATTTGGAAGGTAATATCAATAGTTTTTCAATATATTACACAATGAATCTTAATTAATGGAATACTATTGGGGAAATCCTTGATAAGGTTATGAAATTATCCCATTTTCATCAAATTAATGATAATTTTTATGAAATTGGGATATTTAATTTAGTGGAAAATAAGTATATTTTTATGATATACTTTTGAAGATTATTTTTTATGTAAAAATGTGTGTTAAATTTAGTATTTATAAGTTTAATCAAGGGGTAATAGTGATTATGTTAATGATTTGAACAATTACATACGTTATAATCGAATGTCTAATATATATATATATATATATATTAATTTCATTTATATCATATTATTTTCATGATTTATTTATATATAGGAGTCATGGGATATCCTTATATAATTTGTTGAACTTTCATAAAGCATTAATTTCTAATAAATGATTAAAAATTAACTCATATAAGCATTACTTTTCCAACCATAATGGAAATCAGTATGTTGAAGAAAAATTAGTGTAGTTTAGTTTGGAGTCCCAAATATCATGAAGGTGATGATTGAGTTTTTTTTATTATTTGTATGTAAATTTTAGTTTTTATAATTTCTAGATATCATAAATGGATTTTCGTAAAAGAAAATTATAGTTGTAAATTGGGGATCATGTTTTTTTGGAATATTGAATTCATTTAGGTTTTAGATGAATGTAAAATAAAAATATTTTTTATTTTTATGTATGTTTAATAATTTAAGGATTTTTAATTAAATATAATAATCAATTTCTCTATAAAATTAAACTTAGATGAAATCTATTGATAATGTATTATACCACTCCTATTAAAAGAAGTATCATCTGGATAAAAAATGAATTCTTCATTATATTGATATAGATTTAGAGTGGCATATATATTCTATTTAAAAACTAGTTTGTATTCTCAATTGTAAGAATATTATGTTTTTAAGAAAATTTATTTCATTTTCTTATATTCAATGGAATCCTGGAAAGAGATCCATTGAAAAATAATTGAATTTTTTCTCAATTTATAAAGTATTATACATAGATTTTCTATGATAAATGAGGAAGAGATGAATTTATTAATGTTAAAAAGGAACTGTGGGAATATTTTTACATTGTGTGATGTAAAATTTATAAATACTATTCTTTTTTAATTATTTTATTTATTTCCATGGTGATTGGCCATGAAAATTTTCAAATTTACCCAAATTTTGAGAATTTATTTTTAGAGTTAATGTTCTCTAAAACCTCATATTAGAACTATGTATTATAATAATTTCACCAAATAAATTCTCAAGATTTAGTGTAGCATCGATCTAACCATGTGTTCATACCATTTGTTCACATAAAATTATATTTATTCTTATTTATTTTTTTTAAATACCACTCAAATAACTCAAAATTTTTATTATATAGATTCAAATACATCAACCACTATAATTCTTTGTAATAACCACTTATACTTGTTTTATATTTAAAATTATTTGAAAAGCATGATTTATTTCCTTAATAATGTTTCATTAATCATAATTCTCATCATATAACTCACCTTCTTAATCCCTATTTACACTATATTATGGCCACCAAAAACCATGGATCCATCATGAATTAATTTAACTCATGTGGTGTATAAATAAGGTTATAGTTTTTCTTTTATATTTCTTTTCAAATATCCATTTGTTAATTAATTTTACACTACCTTATTTTTTTAATTATTGATAGGTGCTACAATAGAACTATTATATTCACCTAAAATGGATAGATGATTTTTTACATAGTGTTTTTCCTATATTTATAATCTTTAGATGATAAATATGAATATTTCCTAATAAATATATATTTTTATTATATTATTATCATTTGATATAGAAAAATATTTTACTATATTTATAAATATTAGCTCATTTAATATTTTTCACATTACCTGTTAAATGAAATTATATTGTTTTTTTAAATAGGGAAACACTAATGTTTTTTCATGAAATGATTTATTATTAATCATAAATTATTTAAATAATTATTTAGTGAAAATTTTAAAATTATAATTTACTGTTGTAAATGATATAATATTTTTTATCTAATCAAAAAATAATGATGTTATTCACAATTGTTGTAGTTTTTGGAGTTGTTAAAATATTTTATAATTGTCTACTACCATTTAATCAAAATAGGTTATTTCTCTTAATGTTATTTGATTTTATATTTTTGTTTTCTTAAATAATTGTTTTTTGATCTAGATGTAGTTCCTAACATTTTTAAAACCTATTAGAAATACCTGAGATTCTATCGGTGTTCCTGTTATATGAACAATTTCTATTTCATATTACTCAATAAATAATATCATACCCTTTTTAAATCACTCTTCGGAAACAATTTAATATTTTAATAATATACTCCATCAATTTTATTTTTTATATTTTCAGAATTTCGTTATTGTGCACTGATAAAAGACCATCATACTAGTTTAACAATACTCTTAAAATGGTTCCCTTATAATTATAGTGATAATATACATGGATCCCAAATATAATTTTGGGGAATTTTAAAAGAATTTAATGATACATTATTGTATGATTTACTTAACAAGATATAGTTTTTTTAAAATAATACATGAAATTTATTTATATGGAATTATACATCGGAATATGAATTTTTTTAAAAGAAATATTGGAATATCAATTTCTATTTTTATTTGATTTAATAAATTCTAATAGAATAATTTCTATTTCAATGTATAACTTCATTGTTTATTTTAATAAAATAACGAATAGAAAGAATAATTTCATCATATTGTTATAAATTTTCACATCATTTATAGAATATATAGATGAATATAAACTATGAATTATTTGATTCAAGTAATGAAATAAATTTATTTGAGACTTTTATATGTCCTTGAAGAATTTTAACATTTTTAAAATAAGCAATGGTATAATTTTTTTTCTTCTGAAAACTAATTTAAGAACTTGAAAATAACATGTGATCATTAGTTTTTTAAAAGTATTATAGGATATGATAACTAGAGGATTCTCACATATAATATTCCTTTGATTGGTTTTTTTCATTTTGAGATGTGTAATTATATGGGTAACTCTATGATATCCATGCACATAATAGTTTCGAAACTCTTTCAGTCTCCACATTGGTTTAAATAAGAATCATATATTTTATATATTTACATATTTATAAAATTTTATGATTATAAATTTCAATATGTATTCCCTTTAGTATTTCATTCATAATTGTGAATCATAATTTAATACCTTATGTTCTTGTGTTTGTTTTTCATAAAATTTTATATTAATTTTCTATCAAATACAATATATGGACTGGTCATAGATGAAATCTAGGATGAAATAATTTTTATAAACAAATTTAGGTTAAATCACTCTCAATCAATATTTTTTATTTACATTGGAATATATTAAAATCTATGATGATTATTAATATTATTTAGGAAATTTATCGGGTTTGTTCTGATATCCGAATAACATATCATAAGTTTGTTCATTAGATAAACAATGTTGATATAGGAAATAATTTTTTTACCTATTTTGTATATAGTACATTTTAAAAGGTTTATATGAATGGAATCTAGGTATATATTACGTAAAATAGTAATTCTAATTGGGAATATCAAGATTCATTCTATCACTCAATATTTTATGATAAATCCATTGAATTTAGGAAATAAATGGAAGGTCCCAAATATGGTAAGTCATTTTTTTAATTACCAAATATTTTAAAATAAGAAATATATTTCACTTTGTTAAGGTTTATATTTAATAATTATCATTCTAAAGAAGAAGAAAGAAGGGGATAATTAATTGTATTAGATTCTCTTAAGGCCAATTTAATGAAAATTCTTGAATGGGTTTTTAACATCAAAATAATTTTATTATAGGATTATAGTTACTGATTTAAGGATTACAGAGTTTTAGAAATATTTGATAATTTATAATCTTAAATTTTTCTGTGATATTGATTATGCAATTTGGATCAATGTAATGAAATATAATGATGGAAAACTGTCTTTGAAGCATCCTTATTCCAAGATAGATGTTAATGAAGATATTTTTATAACACTTGGGGTTAAGGTTCTTTTATCTACTCATATTAATGAATTTAGTCTATGAATTCAATATAAAAAGTTTCATACACTTTTCAAATTGTATATTCATTGATAATTTTTGAAAAATACAATTATATTATACACTTCTATTTATCATCGAGACTTCATGGGATAATTATAGTTACATGTGGAAAGATACTATTTAAAAATTGGAATTACCATGTTTTGAAAATAAACTAGTGCTTATAGGGAGGTGTGTCAGAATTTATTCTCTTCTAAAATGTATCCAATTTTAGATTAAATTTTAGATGACATAATAGATGAAAAATATGGTAGGTATTGTTTAAATCTTGGGGAAAAAATACATGATCCATTGAAATTCATAAAACAAAATGATTAGCAAAATAAAGTGGGAATACAATAGATTAATTAATAGAGACATTTGGTTGAATAGTTTTACATGATTGTTTATAAAATGGATTAACACCCATTTGTTTATTTCGTTGATGAAAAATATGAATGTTGTGGATATACTGGGTGATACTAAAAAAATATTGTTAGTAAAGATAATTAACCTAACAATGTTGATACATAAGAGATTACATACTCTACGATGAAAATGAAAAACTACAATCAATAAGTACATAACAATCATCATGTTTATATAAATTTATATAACAAGAGAAAAATAATTACATGCATCTACCTAGATACATGAGACAGTAATATCGATATGTGAAATGTTCCTAAAAATGTGGAAAAAAGGGTATATATAATTCATATTGGTCCTAGTTGGGATTCTAAAACTCAATGAAATGATTCAATTTTGAATAAAAAGAGAACATTATTGGATGATAATGATTTTAATTTTTTTTCTAAAGAAAACTATGGAATGATATTGATTAATCTTATCTTTATAAGAAAATTTCATCTATGCCATCAGGTATTACTAATAAGACACATATTTTTTCATAATATTTTTGTCTCATATTAGATTAAAAGTTATGAGAATTTTAGAAATTATTAATTTTATTACTATATATTACTCTTTATAATTCTCATGCCCTTCAATTAAAAAATATAGATGTTTCCTATTCATTGTATAAGAGTGTTCCTACATTATGTGTGAAATTTTTTATGAAATTAGGTAATACCTTTTAAATACAATTATATAGAATATAATTGAATATTGATCAATAATAAAGTATACGATTAGTTATTTTAGATTTAGTGTTTTTATTTTGATTCTAGTTGTTGAAGTGTTGGTCACTATAGATACAAGATAAAATTAATTTTGTAAATAAAATTTAACATGGTGGATGTGTTATCATTTAATGTTGTTCTAATAGATCAATTTTGGACCCATTTATGTGTGTTTGATGTTTTTTGAACTAATAACACATATAATAATTTAATAAAAATAATATTATAGATGTAAAAATTATCTTAAAAAATTGATGAGTTGTTTTTTAAGAGGAGATCAACTAGTAAAAACTAGATGGTCCTTTAGAGACAACATCAATGGAAAATTAAATTATGTTTATATTGATTATGGATAAAATCATTTCTCGCTAATGAATTGTCAATTAAACAGTTATCAAATTGTATTAATTTAATTGAAATAAATTACTCCCTATATATTTTTCATTGTATCAATTTTTATGTTATTCATTTTCTGAAACTCATTTAAAATTATTGTGATTTTCATTGAAACTGTAGTCTTCTATAATATTAAATTATTACTCCTTAACTCCCCCATTTATTGATTAGATTTTTATAAGAGGATAATTATTATATATATTTTGTATTGTACTATAGTATTTAATGATATGGTATATTAAATTGATGAAGTTATCAAAAGAAATTTAAATTAACATTGACCCCCTCCAATTAATGTTTAGTTAGTATTTTATTTATCATTGTGTATCTATTTAATCTCATTTACCATTAGATAATATATATATATATATATATATATATATTTAGAAAACCTATTAATTAATAAATGTTTACATCTAGGACCTCATTCCCTTCTTCTTCTTGTACTTGTATAGATTATAATAACATTAATACCCAAATATATGACAACTGAATTAATAAGAGATGTAATGTTTTTTTTATAGATAGTTTTGTTTCAAAACATTACAAATTACCGCATCATATATATCAAAGTAGGTTGGGTCTCTAATTAATGTAACGTGAAGTCTATGAAGAATTTTTTACTAGTTTGGATCTTATTAGAAGGAATCAAGTATTGATGGATTAATTGAAATAAAAATAAATGGATATTGTATTGAATTTTAAGATTTTTGGTCATTATACTTTAACATCAGTTTTTAGTGAAACACTACCCATCAAGATAAAAGTAATGTAGAAAACCTATGGGGGCTAATTTAGATCATTTTTTCTAAAATTAAAAGGATTTAAATGACATTGTTAAATCTATACATCATTAACAACCTATTGGGAACCCATATATTATCAATAAAGATTATATCAATTCAAATACTAAAAGAGGCCTGAAACTAATGGATCATAAGGATGAATTTATTACCCCACAAAAAAATGAAAACGTGGCCGAGTAAAATCATAAAAAATGGGATGTTATCATGATATACTTGAGGATTAAAAATGGCAATGAAATAGTTTTGGAGTGGCCAAGTGTAAGTCAAGTTAATTATACTATGCTTGATGTTTTGAAATCACCCTCAGAGTCTATCAATGATGGGGAAGATCTGAAGAAAATATATAATAATCCTATTGTTATGTTGAGAATCATTAGAGATAAATATCATTATATTGAAGAACAATATATATTTTTATTACATCGATAAAATCTAGATATATCACTTCAAATGACTAAAAAAGTGACTATTTGATATCTATAATATAGTTTAAATATTATTGTATCATGAAATTATTTGACCAAAATATCCAATAAATCTATTTAAAAATTACGAAATAAGTAAAATATGTAATCTTTATAAATGGGATCCTTCTTAGATCTAATATATTTTTGGTAGGATAATGGGTTTTTGATTGATTCTTCATTTCTTCTTATATTGAGTTTCTGATTGTGATCTTAATGAATGCCCAATGGATGTTAAATTTTGTTTGGTGCTTTTGGTCTCATTTTCTCGTTTGGTTGTTATACCCTAATATCATTATTTTATATCAATGGTATCAAAATATTTAGAATTAATTTCAACTTGATTCAGATTTTAGATAAAATTTTATATTATAAACTAATCTTAGATGATTTTAAATTATTATAAACTACATTTTACTTCACTCAGAAATATCCATGTTCATTCATGGTGGTTTTTAGTTCATATTGGTTTGATGTATCTTATTTTAAGAATCATTATATTTATTAACTTTTTTATTAATAACTATTAATTTATTTTTCATATGTTTTTACAATTATCTCAAGATATAGTTATGGTTTCAAACACATTAAAAAATTATTTTTATAATTTTTTGAAACATATATATAAATTTCAATTTCATATAATAATATCTCTAATTATGTGAATATATATTCATAAATCCATTTTCTAAATTATGTTTTAATTTTAGATAATAATAGTATGGAATATCATGTAGAGTTATGACTATGACCCTAAGAATTATATATATTCTTCAAATATATTACCAAATTAATTTCACTATATTTAAAGATGAAGTAGTTAGTTATTCTAAATGAGAGTAATAAATTATATAAGTTCTTTAATATATTTAATATTATATTTTTTATACTCTTGTGATGAAAATAAATGATTTATTTTTTCCAAGTTTCAGTATTAATTAATGTCAAACCTTGGACTAATAACTAGATGGAGTCTTCTTATTAAGAATCTATTAGAAATCATGATTTTTATATGGATGTCAAAGAAACTTTTAATATATGGTAAATATATTATTGAATTTTTTGTTATATGTATATATTATGGATAAAAATATACTTCAGCAAATATCATGGATTAACAACTAGTGATGTTGTATTTTTAATAGTGTAAAATAATTTATTTTAATTTTCACATTAATTTTTTTTCAATCACTTTGAATATTTTTTATATATTTATGGTCTATTCTCACTATATTCCATATTTGGTAATTTATGTTTCACCATTGATTTTAAATTTTACTCTTTTAAAATTTTAAAATCTTATGTTAAGAGTTTTGTAAGAAACACATATCCTAAGAATCAACCAATTTTTATGGTTTCATGGTGTTTTATTTTCCATTTAATGCTCTTTATTTATAATTTTATTTATTGTGTGTAATATTTTTGAAATAACTATCCACCTCATGATTTCACTATTTCACTCTTTTTTTCCTTTAATAAATTTCATTAAAAACATTTGTTGGATTTCAAACTCTTATTTCATGCCACTCTTGAATGTTATTATAGAAATTTAGCTTATATCTTATTGGTTAATATTTTATATATTATTATTATTATTATTATTATTATTATTACTATTATTATTACTCTTATTCTTAAAATTTCCTATAGATATTATCGATGATAGATCATCGGGGTTATAGATCATCGAAAGAGTTTACGTTTAAATAGGTCACCTCCCCAATAATATATTTTCCATTAGTTTATTAGTTAAATATTCACAAATTTATTTTTGGAAGAATAATTTATGATTCCTTTATGGATATTGTTTTACCAAAATAAGGTATTATGATAAAATTCATTCAATTTTCAGAGAAAAAAGACCAGTAATTATGGAAGGTAAAGTTCTTTCAAAGGATGGTATTAAAAATTAATTCTATACATCAATTTTGTGTGTGTTTACTATATGAATTTTTAAAATGGAATCACTATCAATGTTATTATGAATTATGATATCATCTATTAAAGTATTTGTCCTTCTGAATTATATTATGAAACTTGCAGTTTTCTTATGGGGTGAAAATATATAAAATCTAGAACCAATTAATCAATTTATTTATACATTAGATATTGTTATAAAAAAATATATTTCAATTGGAAAACATATAAATAACATTTTCTTTCAAATTTATTATAAAAAAAGAATTTATTAGGTATTTGGATCAATCACTCTAAAACAATACTTTCATTAAATATAAGATTAAGACATCAATATTAATTCATTTTATATTAGAAGTTGTTTTATATGAATACTAAATATAATTTTTTAAATTAATTATATTATTTGTGATTCGAGGATTTATCATGATATTCCTGAAACATTTCCCCCCAATTATTATAGATTTAAAAAATAAAACCCAAAAGATTTAATAATTTTTCCAGAGATCATGGTAATGTATTGTGAGGATCTTGTTTGCTGATAAGGTCATATATATATATATATAATGGTGAAATTAATATACATATTTAATATAAGAATATTCATTCACATTGTTCATGTGTTAATGTTACTGATCTCAAAAAAATTAAAATAGTATTATATTATTATTATTATTATTTTATATTATTAAAGGGAATACATATCAATAATGAAAATGAACCCTTTTACTTATAATACATTCTATATAAAATATAAATGAATAAAATAATAGTGAGACTAATAAGATTAGTTAAATAATTGGTTATCATTTTATAAATAGGGTAAAAACCAAGAGGTTGAAGTAGCCCCTCAAAAAAGAGGGTGAAGTTACCCATCAAGAACGTTGGGAGTGTTCACATTATGCGATGAACACTCGGATTGTTTCATGAATAAACTGGTTTCCATGAAGAAATTAGGATTGCATGATTCACATCTCCATAGATTTTAGGATGAAAAAGGAGAACCATATCTTGTTCTTAGTTACACAAAGTTCAGAGGACATCTGCAAGATAGTGTATACATACCTTCCATATAGTGAAGAAGAATATTCATGCATGAAGCATATCCCTATTCAGGTTATCATGAATGTATAAGAGGATCTATGCATGATCATGATTATGTGGAAGGATGTACACATAGAAATTGTGTTGCATGTATAATACATGTAGTCCACAACCATCATTCAGTGAAGGAAATGCATGAAGAAGTTTATTAAACATACTCATTGATCCGAAACTAATGAAGCAATGAATAGTGTGTATGTTATTAATGGGAGAAGAAGATAATAGTGTGAAGTACATGTAATATCATTTATATGAATCTTGAGAACTATTGGAAGGTTTTGTACAAAGTAGATGTCCTTAGGGAAGGAGTGAATAATGAACAGTGTGTGTTTTCATTCCCATGTTATTAGACAACATATTGACATTCCCATGAAACATGAATGAAGGGTACTTGAAAGAGGATTTATATTATGAAATATTTATTCTTTCATAATCAAAATGAATATTTATTGCACACTACATGAAAAAATATTTAGTAACGCTAGGTCTTCCTTAGTAGAAGAAATAATTAGATCCTGATCATTGTTGTACTGAAGCAACTGATCAAATATATGCGATGAATAATATTTTAGAAAGATCTATAGAGATATAAATGATATTAATATGTAAAAATTCCAGTTTGATTAAAATAACTTTTGGAGGGAAATTAATTAATAATTATTAAGTGGATCATCCTTTAAAAAAGGTCGAAGCCTTCATTTGGTGACAGAGTAAGAAGTATCTTGTGTAATTATAGTGTAGATGTCTCTGGATTGGATTTTTTTGTATGCCAGTTTGGATTCTAGTAACACATAAGGATTTAGTATAATAAAACTCCTTTGATGATTATTCATATATACTATGTGATTCTATATCAACTACTATAATTGAAAATAAGTATTATAGTGGAGAATCTATGTTGGGGTGGAATAAACAACACAAAATTGTTTAAGTGTTTTTACTGAATCTTATAAGTCCATGTGTTTCGTCCATTGAATTTTCTTTATTATTAGAGGTATGTATGAGGGACACACATTGAGTGGATTGAGGAATAAACCCTATGGAATGGTTATTTGAAATTAAGGATTTTTTTAAGATAAAAAACTATTGAATAACCCCTCATCTCTTAGGGGTCAATCTTGCATGAGGTACTTTAAGTGGTGTTAGAGCTAGGTCACCTCTGAAATATTCAACTAAATATTGGGGAAGGAAATCATGAATTAAATAAATATTTGGGATATTCTTTTTTCAATGGGAGAACTATTATGTATGAAAAATTAGCATGATGCAATATTTTATATAGCTTGGGATTAAAGTAAGGGATGTTCTTACAGTTGGATATTTACCATATATTGAGAATGATCCTATTAATTTTGTGATATGTTGATATAAAAGATAGGTGGAAATGCTCAAAAAAATCAACATGGATTTATCAAAATATTTATAACCTAAAGTGATGTGTATCCACATCTAAAAAGAAATATATTTTAATTTGGGAAACAATTATAAAGGAAATCCCAAATTCAATGACGATAAAAATTAAATATAGAGAATTAGATTTGATGATATTAAAATTAATGATGAAAAAAGTTTTGATGACTATATTACAAGAGTAAAATAGAATTTTAGTATCAGTAGATGTATTGTGGATAAGCTATATTATTTAACAATAGTGAAAGATCTAATGAAAAACATTAGATACTGATATGATTAAAAAATTGATGCACAAAATTAATAAGAGGATATATCATGAGATAAAAATCATAATACAATAATAAAATATTTTATGAGAAAAATACAAGATTTCAAAAAGAAATCATTGGATTATATTTCATTGAAATACATGATGAATGCTAAATCTATAGATGAAAAAGAACCATAATCAATTGATTTTATGGATAAAGAAGATGAAGAGGACTAAAATATAATGAGGGCCCATATTATAAGGATTTATAAAAACAACATAAGAATTAAGGAAAATAATACATTAATATCTTTCCATTTTCATGGGTTTGAAAATTTTCCTTATGATTGTCCTATTATTAAATACAATGTCATTGAATCTGATGATGAAGAAGAATAATCTATGTTGATGACTACTAAATTTAATAATAACTATGATAAGAAAAATAATAAGTACACAAAGATAAATTGAATAAATATGTATATTAGGGAAGTATATTAATATTTGTCATCAAGAAATGATACTAATGAGGAATGAGCTTCTTGAAATCATGTGATTATTATGGGAAAACAAAAAAACACTAAGGAATAAATATAATGTTAAGAAGGTCAATAGAGAACTAAAATGGAATGGAACCTAAAGGATAATCTAGAAGCTACCCTTGGTAGTATAATGAACCTTAAAAATTAGAAAAAAATAGTTAAAGTAGAATGAATAACGTGTCAAGAAAGAATATATGCATCTTAATGAAATAATTGTATATTTGAATAATGTACCCTAGATCATAATATAAACTAAAAGATTCAGAAGAAAATTTATCTCGAAGAGAAGAATAAAAAAAAGATGAAACAGAACTCACTAATGAAAAAAATAGGATAAATATTTGAAAAATTAAAATAATATTGAATTATATTGAAGGAATAATTACTAAGAAAGTGTTAAATTTATCTGAGAAATAGTCTATGTGCCTTCCTGCTCAATGTGAGTTGAATATTATGAATGTAGATTACAATAATGTTGTTAATATTAAGGGTGGATGTTTTTAAATCTTCTTTGAATAATGGTATTCAAAAATGGTATATTCTATACCTAATGATTCATAGTTTACATTATTTACATATAACAAGGTAAGAATGAGATACAATAATTAATTTGGATAACAAAAATAACTACTGAGAAAAAATATACTAAAAAAGAAGAGTTAAAAAATTCAACCAGAAGGTTTCCTCATAAGATGAAGAAAACATGCTATATGAAAAGATAGAAAAAATAATTTTCACAGTATAATTATTATCAATCCAAAATATAAAGGACCAATGTTTATTACTGGTGTTGGGGATTTTTTTACATTAAATTGATTTAAACAATTACAACATTTCACTACAAGGAATAAGGAATGATTCAATGGGGAGAAATGATGAAAAAATGAGTTCAAATTATTATAGAGTGAAACATGTGACTGATACGTCATCAAAACATTCAACACATAAAAATATGAATTAATTAAGATAGTTTTTTGGAGTTGTGGACATTAAGGTCATAGACATGATAAGTTATTGAAAATACATCCATGAGTAATTAATTATGTTGAGGTAGGTGAAAAGGGTAAATAAAAAATATTGTGGAAAATTCCTGTATATGTTTTAAAAGGAAGGAATAGGTCAAGGAATAATTCTTAATTATTTTTACAACCCAAATAAAATCGGTTAATCAATTGAACGAAGATAAAAAAAATACTCATGTTAATGGAAAGAAAGTTACTACATAATTTTATGTTCAAAACATTATTGTACACCGTGTACAATAATACATCATTTTGATTATTTGGAAAGTAATAAAAATGATCATTTTATGTAGAAAAGGGTCGTACATCCACATCATAAGAATCAAATGATGATGAAAGGTAAATAACACATTCAATGGAATGTATGAAGAATTAGAGACACACATTATGAAGAAGATCATAGTGTAACACCATGATAATGTTAAGAGATAAACCTTTATTCTTTTATGTATTTTTTGTATACTACACCAAGATAATATTATGTTGTATGCAACACTAGCTATGCTTACTGTTTACGCAACACTATTCATGGATTGTGTGACACAAAATTTCATGTTATTTATATAATGTCTATTTTATTCAAGACTGATATTAAGGAATAACTATATATTATTATGTTACGTTATAACATATTCATTATAATGGTGGGTATGTACAATATAAATTTTCTTATGAAAAACTATTTAGAAGTAGATAATCGAGGTTATAAAAAAAATCACTCTATGGATTTTATCAATGTATTATATATATAATTTATTCAATATAATGTTTAAAATTTATCATAAATGTTTTCAATACATTATATATGAACAAATTCAATTGTTTGGATAAAAGTATTCATAAAAAATGTAGTTTTTTCCACCATTTGATAGCGCACCCATTTTAAATCTAATTTTATACACATTAATGTATACTATTTTAAAAAATAAACTTATTCTTTAAAAGTGAGATATAAAAATTTAAATTGGATGAACTTTTGATATTTTTCTGATAGCATTCATGTTTTGATGAATAGTAAAAATTCACTAAATTTTAATTAAAAATAAATTTTTCCATTGAAATAATTTAAATAGATAAATTATATTATTGAAATTATTTAACATTTAAAAATAATAAATAGTTTTCATTCAATATAATTTATTTAATTAGAATTAATTTTATGATGAGTATGAATATAAAATCATTTCAATCTTTTACAATGTTTTATATTTTTAAAAAACCCATTTTTCATTCCAAAAAAAGGGGCTAATATTAAATTAATTACCAAAAATTATGTGTTTTGAATTTTGGATTCCGTATTTTGAGTCAGTTGGACTAAATTATTTTATTATCATTATTTTATTATTCGTAATTATGAATAGTAAATTCAATAATTTTGATTAATACGGTAAAAAGGCCTGACATGTAATTAACATTATGAATTATATTATAAGATTACCCTAAAAATTTCCTTAACATCATTGGATGAGTGCGTTTAGACATAAAGCATCATTTGTTAGAAATGGTATCCATTGGAATCCACTTTGATGAGATTAAGACCTTTAATATATTTTATTTAATGAAAAGTTAAATATGTAACACTCTCCTTTTTATAACTAATCCATTTTTATATATGTTTATATAGATGATAAATTCGATTATAAATAGTCATTTTAAGGTTATAATATTTTTTTATCATGGTAATTTATGTTTAACTTTTATGAACTAAATAATTACATTGAAGGCTTATACATTGAGGATGCAGTAATTATTAAATTGATGAAAAATCAATAGAATAATTTTAATTAAATTTATAAAAACTATTAAAAGACAAAACCTCTTGACGAAATATTATTTTTTGAGAATAAATCAAGCATAAACATACATGTGTTGAGTTATTGACCATTTTAAATCACATGGAAAAGATAATGACACTTATAATATTTTATTTAAAGTGATCTTAATCTTATCAAATTTATTTTTGTATAAATATAACATTTTAATGTTAGATTCTAAAGATAATATTTTGGACTATCAGTATTTATATGAAATATATAATATTTATCTTCATAATGGTTTTTTATATTTAATTTTCTTCAAGAAATTATTATGATAAATAATTACAGAAAATTGATGTAGTAATTATTTTATTAATATAAATATAAAAATAATTAGAAAAAAATATTAAAATAAATAATATATTT
Organism: Viscum album; assembly: GCA_963277665.1. Lineage (NCBI taxonomy): Eukaryota > Viridiplantae > Streptophyta > Magnoliopsida > Santalales > Viscaceae > Viscum > Viscum album. The sequence goes on along the minus strand of OY728143.1, from coordinate 2,002,253,881 downwards.
GATAATAAATGAATTTTATAGATGACCATGACCCTTAGAAATATAATAAAATATTTGTTTTTGAGGATATCATCTAATATTGATATTTTGAAAAAAATCCAGGAAATGAATATTATCAAAATTGACAGAATTGATATTTTTTAAAAATAATGGATTATTTAATTATCTAAAAATCATAAAAAATTTTCAAAAATATAGAGTAATTATGATATGGTATAAAATTTTCTACAACACTTATTTAGGATTTAATTGATATAAAATAAGTACATATTTTACCCTTTTAATATTAAAATTTTTGTTACCCATGTTAAAATGAAATAGAATAACAATGTGTTAAATTTAAATGATAAGGTTTGAATGGACAGAAATTTTTTTCTAAAATTTATTTTTTGTTGAGAATACAAAAAATATCTCATATCTTCTTCAAAATTAGGAAATTTTTCGGGTTTTTGAATTTGGTTTAAACATATTATAAATTTCGATATTTTTAAATTTAAATGGTGCCCCCAACCTCAATTATAAAAGGTCACATCCTCCCTCATTTATGCACAACTCATTGAACCCTAAAGATTGTCCATACCTTACCATTTTACCAGCTAAAAATTTCTATTTAAATTCTTTAGGTTATGGTATTATTCAATGACCATCTCTAGTGCTTTAAGAGGAAATTTATTAGGATCCCATCGAGGAAGTTGTAATCTCCTCTAATGATTCATTCAAATTTCATTATTCTTTTACTTCCACTTCATGAGTTTTTTCATTATAAAGTAATAACACCAGTATCACATATATAATAATTTGGTATTATATTTATGAAACAACCATATTCCACCTTCTATCCATCCTTTGACAAATAAATCCACCACACATATAATGTATCAGATTTTTCCATGTATTATTTTTAAATTTTAAATGGAACTATTATGAGACCATAATTTTTCAACGGCATGCAATTTAGGGGCCTAGTGAGCCTGGAAAGGTAGTTTTAACTTTTTTTATGGTATGTGAGTTGGTGGGTGTGCGCGGTTGTGGATGCTTCCAAACAGATTTCCGGATTAAAAATATGAGGGCACCGTTGCGTCTGAGGTGACTACTTTACCTAAGAACGGGGCTAACCTCTACTAGCGCAGGTCGAGGGAAAGAGTTAATTTTAGGATGTTTTTAGTAAAATAAAATAAAATAAAATAAAATAAAATAATAATTTATTTTATTTTATTTGGAAACATTCATTGCAACGCAATGACGTGATATCTGTTTCAAAAATTAATGCCACGCCATAATGAGTCAGAAATAGAAACACGGACTCATTAATGTCACAACATGACAAAACACATAAAAACATTACCTACATATAATGGATTAATTGAATGTTAGATGTGGGGATAATTTTAGTGGAACTCTGGAGAATTAATGGTGCTTTGGGGGAGAACCCATTGGCTGACGGCGATGATGACACGATCGATTGACGCTTCTTAGATTCGAAAAACCTTGCCAACGAATGTGACACAATAATCGTTCTTCAAACTAATCGTGGTAGGGGTTGTTATTTTTTATTCTTCTTTTCCCCATTCATGGATTAAACGTCATATGTGGATTAACCCACAAACAGGTTGATCGGAAGATTGTGAGTTCTTACGGGAGAGTTTTTATTTTGATGATTTTGGGGATTAATCCACGATGTTAAAATACATGTTTTTATTCGCACTATTTAATCCTTATAATGGGAGTGGATCAACACCCTAAAAATGACAGTGGAGTTGTGTTCCTCTTTGTTCATTTGTATTTCTTCCTCCTCTTTCCTTCGCGTTCTTCACGTTCTTCGTTGTGCGGAGAATAATGGATCATTGTGCATCTGCATCCCAACGCAATGATACCAAATTGAAAACCTGACATCGCGATGACTCTATAGAGGTGCGATGAAAATGGTGGATGATGAATTAGATAGGATCATGGGGAATCGTTCTTTGATTTTTTATCAGGTGGATGAATCAAATCATATTTTCTGGGACAATCAGAGATCCGTAACCACCAGAATCAACTACGTGGTGTCGGGGAAACCTCAACCTTCAAGTTTCATGATGATCGGGCAGACGGATCGACAAATTTCTGAATTCCCAAAGCACAGAATGAAGAACCTATGATTCTGGAAATTTCCATAACACATGACATGTAACTCTAAGAACACATTGTGTGGTAACAACAACAATGGCTAGGGTTTGTGCACAACACACAATAAAAAACACAGTGTGCCTCTAGGGAGACATAGTGTGTAGACCCCACCCAGCAATGGTTGGATTTCCTGATGATAGGAAAAGTAGACACGACATTTAACCACTGTCTCATGACATATGGGTCCTTACATGGGGCTCAGCATGTATCTCGGATGATACCTGGACATGAGGTGGAGTACACACCATGTACTCCACCACATGGCCATATGAGACCTATAATGTGGGTCACCGCATGTGCCTATTACATGAGTTGGCATACATGGGATGATGCCGTGTACAGGAACATGGCTAGAGTACATGGAGAAAACACCAGATACCTTAACACAGCTTGGGATCCTTTCGACATGCCTTGTAGTTGTGTTTTACATGACGAGACTTAAGACACATGTCATTTTACATGGGCAGTACCCAAGGATATAAGACACAGCGTGTGACACTTCTACATGCCATGTACTTCTGAGTACATGGATTGATCTTATTTTCCATCATTTCTTTGACATGTTTAGTTTAGGTTAGTGCCGCTTTTTATCATTCCTCTAAAGTTCAGGTATCATTTCCATTCACAAGAGTATGATCCCTCTAGCATGACTTTGTAAGACCGAGTCAGGTATCCCTCAAAGAGGAACAGATCGAGATCCTATATCCATTATTAACCCTAGGTAAAGTCAGGTATCTATGGGACTATTTCTATAGGACATCGATCCTATACATAGCAGGTGAATCTGGATAAGTCGTGATATCTACCGAGGCCCAGGCAGTGATCCTCATCTCTGAAATATGATCTTTCCTCACTCATGATTGTGTTCTCCCAAAATGAGTGTATATATCTCTCGTGACTTTTCTTGACAAATAGTACTTCTCATAGAAATTTCATCAGAACCATCAGACTTGTGGAGTGATTTCTCTCAAACGAGTGCTTTGTGGAATGTTCAAACTGAATCCATTGCAGCGGTATGTGGTTTTGTGACTTGTATATAGACTACGGGTCTGAGTTTTGAGTATATCTAGATTGTGTTTCTCTTGATATATGTTTAGTAGACATAGGCTGTGTAGAGATGACTATAACATTACTTTGATTATTTCTTTGTGGTTTTCAAGTTCCTATATTGAGTATTGTTATACTCACACAGGGATGGGCTTTGCTGGCACGTGTCTTGTCTTGTGTAGACGAGAAGCCTTTTGATGCTCTCTAAGGATGAAATGGACCCAAAAGGGATTTCTGAGTTTCCTACAGACCGAGGTGTTCCTATAGCTCTGGGAAAGATTCCCAGTACCTCTTTGTGTTTAATGTTTGGACTTGTAGTTTTCTGACTCTCTTGTTTTTTGTGGTCTTGTATTCTGGCTCAATTTTACTTTTTGATCATTACATCCTTTGTACTCTGTTGGTTTGGGGTTTTTGTATGCAGGAATTTTATTCCTTTGTTATTTTTTACATTTTATCATTTGTGGAATTAGAGATGTGTCTATGTGTACAGGTACATTTTACATGTCTCCCATGTTCGTAATATGCCTACTTGGTATTAGTCACTGTCCCTTGGCCTATTGGAGGCAGGATTGTGGAGTAGCGGTGTGGGACCCATTCAAATGGGTCATGAAAGAGTGGTATCAGATAATTTCATTCTATCTTTAGACCAAGAGACTATGATATTGGTTTGGGGAAATAATGTTTAGTGTTTTGAGCTCGGATTTCACTGGTGTTGGTGCGGGTGGCCGATGAATCCATAAACCTGGACTTCGATAACCTATTTTTTGACTTGGTCCATTAAAATAGTAGTTGAGGTGAAGTAGAAGAATGGTACATGCATCATATAGGAATGGGTTGGGTTTTCCATGACTTTTGTGTTAGCTATCTGTATATACTAGTTGACCATGGTACATCTTCTTTCATAACAATATGGCTCTTTGACGCATACCTGCTAGGATTCAGAAGTGTGATCATGAGGATTACCCCCTTAGTTATGAGTCTTTAATACATGGGCCAGTTCCCTTGGTGGTACCTACAGGTAGTGCACCTGCTAAACCACCACCAGTGGAGCAGCCCATGGTACCAGCAGTACCAACCAATGAGGGGCGCTGGCTGAGCACACTCCATGAGTTCCAGAGATAGATCCCCATTAGGTTATGATGAAATCTCCACCCTCAGGTGGTAGAGGACATGCTTGAGGTGGTGACGAGAGATTTTCATCTAGTGAGGACACCAGAAGACCTGATACTGATCCTAGGAGCGAGCCTTCTTTAGGGTTCTAGAGGACGATAGTGGAGTCTGACCACACAGACTCACGACAAGGATACTCTTTCATGGACATAGTTTTAGCGGCTCTTTTGGGAGGATTTATCTCCAGTTTCATTGAGATCAATCAGTATCCAATTGCTTATTCAGCTCTAATAGGTCAATTTGATGGTGGCTGACTATTCATCGAGGTTCACCAACTTCTTAAGGTACTCTATAGATATGGTCCGGGATTAGTACTTCAGAGCTTGGACCTTTGAGAGAGGTCTACTATGGGATATCCAAGATAGTTTCGTGCCTCTATGTATTTAAACTTATTCCGGGGTTCTTTAGTGGGACTTGGTGATTGAGAGCTTCTTGTCAATGAAAAGGCGGCCGACGACAGTCAGCAGCAGGCAGACAGGTGCAAAGACCTCAGATGGAGGGAGCGAACATTAAGAACAAGAATTAAGATGTGGGTGACATCATAGGAGGTCCTAGGACATGGGATCAACAGTACAGGGATCCCAGGATGGATCTATTCAACCTATGGAGAGGTGGTATCACTCGTGCGATGGAAGGGTACATCTCACTTGAGAATGTCTGACCCGTCAAGATGCTGGCAGGGAGGTAGTGGATATACCACTGAGGCAGAGGCATAGAGTGGAGTAGATAGACCTGCCGAGCGGAGGACATGTAAGAGGAGCATGAAGAGCTTTAGGTGGTGGAAGAACCTTCAATCTACTTCCACCACCACCCTAGGAGGTCCACACCATGCTTGAGGAGCTTGGGGAAAGGGGCGAAGACAGTTTCATGTGGTAGAAATGTACAATCCAGGGACTCCATGGATGATTCGAGGTACGATTTGTGTCTTATCTACCTTATCTTCCGTACTTATAGACACAGGTTCTAGTCATTCCTTCCTCAACACATGTATTAGGTGAAACCTAGAGATTCTGGTAGAGTCATTGACTCGAACCTTACACTTAGAGACACCTATGGGAGGAGAATCAATGATCACAAACCTTTGTAGAATGTGTGATATTACCCGTGGAGGTGAGAGTTTCAATTGGAACCTCTTGGTGGTAGCGTGAAGGCCTTACGACACCATTCTTAGTATGGATTGGATATCATTGGTCCATGCCCAGATTGACTGCTTTAGGTAATGAGTGTGGTGTGTCCGCAATGATGGGACAAGGTTTTCTTTTGTCAGTGAAATGGTGACCTAGGTAGCACATAATAGGATAATGCATTGGGGGGGGGGGTGTAGCTGATCACTCATGAGTTGGCTAGCCTTACCCTTGGTGCAGCAGATGTCGTGGTCTTCTAGTTCCCAGCATTAGTGGCAGAGTATGAGGATGTCTTTCCAGAATATGTTCCAGGACTACCAACCCACCAAGAGTTCGACTTCTGTATTTACAAGTATCTTGGGGAGACACTGATATCATCACCACCATATCAGATGGATCCCACAGATCTGCATGAAATGAGGGTGTAGCTAGAGGATTTGAGGAGTAAGGTGTTCGTGAGACGCATCGTTTCACCCTGGGTAGCCCTAGTATTGTTTTCCAAGAAGGAAGATTGGAGTTAGAAGTTGTGTATGGATTACTGGTGCTTGAACTATGAGACTGTGAAGAACAAGTATCCACAGACACGGATTGATGACCTCTTCGATCAGTTGAGAGGGGTATAATGGTTTTCGAAGGTTGACCTTTGGTTAGTTTACCACCAGTTATGAGTAAGGGATGAGGTTATACCGTTGACAACAATTAGATACCGCTACGCTCAATATAAGTACATTGTGATGCCTTTTGTAATGAAAAACGCCCCCATAGTGTTCATGGGACTTATGAACAGGCTCTTACACCAATACATAGACTGGTTCGTAGTGCTCTTCATTGATGACATCCTTGTGTACTCAGCATTAGAGGGGGAGCACGTGAGACACCTGTGGATGGTTCTAGGCATACTTCGAGAGCACCAGCTTTATGGGAAGCTATCAATGTTCCAGTTATGGATTCATGACATAAACATTCTAGGACATTTCATCTCAGTGGATAGAGTAGTGGTTGAACCAGCCAAGGCAGTGGAAGTGTTAGAATTAGAGCCACCTTAGAGCATAACAGAGGTATGAAGCTTCCATGGGTTGGATGTATATTACCGAAGATTCATTCTTGATTTCTCCCTGATATCAGCACTGATGAAAGCCTTGTCTAAGTAGGGGGAACCCTTAATTTGGAAAGAGAATTTCCAGAAGGCTTTAGAGTAGTTGAGAGAGAGTTTTTTGGGTACCCTAATTTTGAGATTTCTGGAGGAGGTTGTCAAATACGTTGTTTTCTACGACACATTAGGGACCAGACTTGGATGTTTCCTGATGCAGAAACATATAGTGATTGCTTATGGTTCATGCAAGCTTAGAAAGCATGAGAAGAAATATGAATCCAATGATCTCGAGTTGGAAGAGGTAGTCTTGACGTTTAATATGTGGTGAAACTACCATATGGGTGAGAGATTTATCCTCTACTCTAACAACAAGAGCCTCGAATACATATTCTCATAGAAGGATCTGAATTTGAGATAGAGGTGTTGTATAGAGTTCCTCTAGGACTATGATTTTGAGATCATCTATACTCCTAGGAAGGGGAATAAGGTGGCATATTCTCATAGTAAAAGATAGACCTCACAGATATTGAGTGAGGTGACAAAATGGTTTCCCTCATAATAGTTATCCTTCGTGGATAGAGAAAATGTAGGATAACTTTAGTTGATGGTTGTCACCCCTCTAATATTATAGTGAGTTTGGGAGGCATAGCTAGGAGATGTTGACTATGTGGCTTTACATGCTCAGTTATCCACATGACATGATCTTGATGGATATTCATAAGGTACAGAGCATGTTGTTCTCTTCATATGATGCACCGTTTTTCTAGTGGCATTGAAGGAGGAGGTCCCGAGGGAGTTTCATACATCCCCCTAAGTGATACACCCTGGTGCGGGGAGATGTACCGAGATCTCCGAAGGCAGTTATAGTTGCCAGGTATGAAGAAGTCAATAGAAATTTTCATTTCTCAGTGACTTACATTCCATCAAGTGAAGGCTGAGCACCAGGTTCTAGCGCGGTAAGATCACCCTTAGAAGTTTCAGAGTGAAAGTGGGATTGAATATCAATGGACTTCGTGACATGCATTTCATGGACGTCCATGGGGCATGATTCCATCAGGGTGATCATTGAAAGACTCACCATGTCTTCCCACTTCCTAGATATCCGTGAGCAGTGTTCTGTAGAGTTCCTAGGACTCCTCTACAAGGACAAGATAGTTCAGATTCATGGCATCTCTTCAACAATAGTCTCGGTTCGAGACATCTGCTTCACATCCCAGTTGTGGAAGGGATTGTAGGAGGAATTCAGGACTCAGATACACTTGAGCACAACATTCCATCCTTAGATAATGTTCAGACTGAAAAGACTATTTAGGTTCTAGAGGATATGTTTCGGTCTTGTATCATAGACATTGGTCAAAGTTGGGAGGACCACCTACCACTATTGGAGTTTTCGTACAATAATATCTATCACTCCACCATGGTTATGGAACCGTTTGAGGATTTATATGGGATACCTTGTTGGCTACCGCTTTTCTGGACCGACCCTGGAGAGTCATCCCTCAGGGGTCCATGGTTGGTGCGAGCTACCTCTAAGAAGGTGTAGATCATCCAGGAGTGGAAGAAGACTACACAGAGCCAAAATAATTCTTATTCTGACAAGCGATGGAGACCTCTAGAGTTTGGGGAGGGAGGCCATGTCTTCCTTCGGGTCACACCACTATGAGGGTTATGAAGATTGTTCTATGTTGGAAATCTATCTTCGAGGTTCATCGGCCCTTTCCAAATATTGTGCAGTGTTGGTGATGTGGTGTACCGCTTAGTTATAACACTGTAGATACACCAGGTACGTGATGTCTTCCACATATCTCAGCTAACGGGGTACGTACATGACCCACCACACATCGTCGACTTGGGAAAGCTGGAATTTGAGGATGGATATACATTTGCTAATTACCCAGTAGAGATCAGGGATTGGTAGGAGAGGGTCCTTCATGAGTGATCGATTCCCTTAGTGCGTATCCAGTGGCCATACAAGAATATTTAAGGCATCTTGTGGGAGAGGGAGGCTCAGATCCGTGCCTAGTACACACATCGTTTTGAGTAGATCTTGTTTTGGAATTTCAAAGATTCAAAGCCCGAAGGTGGTGAGAATGTATTGTCTTGTATTTTTCCATGAATTATTTTTATATATTATATGGAATTATTACGAGACCAGAGTTTTTCGACGGTGTGTGATTCTAAGACTAGGTATGTTCGGAATGTGAGTTTGATCTTTTTTTTAAGTTAAGTTAGTTGGTGGGTGTGCGTGGTTATGAAATTTTCCTAATGGATTCTGGGATAAATAAATCTAAGGGAGCCGTTGTGTTTGGGACGATGACATTAACTATGACCAGGCCTAACCTCATCTGGTGTAAGTCTATAGAAAAAGTTAATTTTCAGATGTTTTTATTAAAATAAAATAAAATAAAATAAAATAAAATATAATAAATTAAAATAAAATAAAATAAAATAAAATAAAATAAAATAAAAAGGGTTTATATTATTAAATTTGGAAACATTTGCTGCAGCGCAACAATGGGGAATCTTTTCAATAAATTAATGCCACACCATAATGACTTCGAAAAACCAATGCTGGCTCATCAATACCGAATCATGATAGAATTTTGAAACAATTTCCCTCATTTTAATGGTTTAATTGAATATAGGATGTGGGGAGAATTTGAGAGGAACTCTAGAGAATTCTTGGATTTTTTAGGAGAACCCATTGTCGGAAGATGACGACCCAATCAATCGAACCATCTCAGATTCAACTAACCTCACCAAAAAATGTGACGTGATAGTTGGCTATTCAACTGAATCATGGTAGGGGTTGTTATTTTAGATTCTTCTTTTCTACATTCTTGGATTAAATGTCGAACGCGAATCAACCCACAAACAGGTTGATATGCGGATCTTGCGCTCTTTCTTGAGGGTTTTTATTGGGTTGATTTTATGGATTAATCCATTATGTTAAAATCCATGTTTTTATTCTATATGTTTAATCCTTCTAATCAGAGTGGATCAATGCCATAACAAATGACATCGGGGGTTAGTTCCGGTTTTGTTTGTTTGGATTTGTTCCTCCTCCATTATTCCTGTTCTTCGTGGGGTGGAAAACAATGAATCATTGTTCGTCCATTTTGCAACACTACAATCCCAAATTGAAGATCTGATATCTCAACGATATCATCAAAGGGGTGATGATGATGGCGGATGGAGAATCATCTCGAATCGAGGGTAATCATGTTTCAATAATTCTTCATGCGAATGAATTAAATCTATGTTTTGGGGCTGATTGGAGGCCAGAAACCCCTGCAATCAACTTTGTGGTGTAGGGGAGACCTCAACATTTGAGTTTCACAATGATCGGGTGTCCAGTCAGACAGATTTCTGAATTCTCGAAGCACCAGACGAAGAACCTACAATTCTGGAATTTTTCAGAAGACATGACATGTATCCCTAAGAACATGTCATGTGGTACTGGCGATGACCTCTAAGGTTTTCATGCTACATGTGTTGACAAACATAGCGTGCCTACGGGGAGGCACGACATGTGGACCCCACCCAGTGGTGGAAGGATTCCTGGGTGACATGAAGTGCTAGAAAGCCCTGTGACCACTATCACAAAACTTATGGGTCCTTATATGGGGCTTGGCGTGTATCTCGGATGATACACAAACATGTAGTGGAGTACATGCCCCGTACTCTACCACACGGCCATATGAGGCCAGTAATGCGGGTCACCCCGTGTGCCGATTACACGGGTTGGTATACATGGGTTGGGGCCAAGTACGTGCAAATGTCTAGTGTACACAGAGCAGACCCCCAAATACCATGACACGATGTGTGATCATTAATACACATTGTGTCGTTTCATTTTACATGAAAATTCTTACGACACTAGACGTTGTACATGGGCAGTACCCGGTGACAGAAGACATGACATGCGACACTTCTACATGCCATGTACTTCTTAGTAAAGGGCTTAATATTCTTTTCCACCATTTATTGGAAGGGTTTATTTTGGGATAGTTCCCCTTTTCTTCATTCCTCTAAAGGATAGGTATCATTTCCATTCACAGAAGTATGATCCCTTTAGCAAGACTTTCTGAAATAGAGTTATGTATCCCTATAAGAGGCCTGGAGCAAGATCCTCAATCCATCCTTGAACCTATGTAGAGTCAGGTATCAATGTGACTATTTCCACAAGATGTAATGTCCCAATTTTGGAAACCACCCAGAGGCTCCCCGTACCCGGTTATTTACATGGCCCCAAGCGCATTTCCCCGAATGCCAGAGGCTTCTGACTAGCAGTGAGGACCTTGATTGTTATAGTGGGGAAACTATGCCCTCATTGGAAGAGTACACAATAGAATTAAGCAACACATACAATAGCAGAAGTAGTAAATATCCAATAATAGTAAAAAACAGAAGACTGGAATACTAAACAACTGGATCACACACACACAGACACACACACATATATATATATGAAATGATGCCAGATACATATGTCTAAGAAAACATCAAAACATGTCACGATGCTGGAAATACAAACAGTGCTAAACCAATGTACAAAAAGAAAGATAAACAACTCTTTAGAATCACAAGCCATAGCTTGGTCCCATTCTCTCTATATCCATAGAAAATCAAGTACCTAAAGTAAAAGGACTCTTTCCCTTATCTATATTTTCAAAAATATAATATGTTTAGGCTCAAAAGCATTACCGAAACAGGGAGTGAGACTAAATCCTAGTAGGAAACCACTCGATGATATGTCCCTAACAGTCAATGAATATATGGCAGGTAAATGTACAAAAAGCAGTAAACAAGAAAGTTCTCATCAGTAAACAATCAACTGTTCAATATCATGCAGCAGTGAAACAAACAACTAAATCTCAAATAGGTAACCTTCTAGGAAGTACTCGTAGCCATCCCCTCTGGTCCTACCTAAGATGTACGGACAACCCTCTAAGCAGTACACACATCCTAACCCCTTTGATTCTGTCATAGGAAATTAATAAGACTCTCTGATGAAGCGCTCACAGTCTATCCCCTTATAGTCAAAGGTAAAGAAAGGCTCTCTGAGGAAGTTCACACTTTCCATTCCCTATATAGTCTAGATTAAATCAAGACTCTCTGAGGAAGCTTAGACAGTCCATTCCCCATATAGTCTACGGTAGTCAATGACTCTCTGGGGAAGCTCACACATTAATTACCCTTACAGCCACAAGGTCTAGGACTCTCAGAAGAAGCTCAATCGGTCAATTCTCCTTATAGCCCAAGTCGTTCAATTCAAACAAAGACTTATGAGGAAGATCATGCGGTCAATCCCCTTTTAGACTAAAGCAATCAAAGAATATATGAGGAATATCACTCGGTCAATTCCACTTATAGACCCAAAGTGGTTCTAGGCTCTCTGAGGATTCTCACTTGGTCAATCCCCCCGTATAGCCTAAAGTAATCAAAGACTCTCTAAGGAAGCTCACCTGGTCAATTCCCCTTATAGTCTACTACACCAGGTTCTCATGGCCCTGTGTTTTTCAACAAGCATAGCAGTGTAATAAGGGAAACGTAAACCTACAGAATTACTTGGCTAAATAGTATACAACATATCAAGCATGTCAGAATACAAACTCTCCATCCTACAACAAGAGGCATAGAAAATAGGCAAAGCAGCCAAAGGCTAAACAGGACCAACCGGTCATAAATGAAACATGCAAGGGAAAAACATTCAAAGAATATAAATCAACCTAATTCATATCCAAAATACCTCTACAAAAGCATACAAGTATGGTAGGAAAATATCAGGGGTAAAACAACAATCATGCAACACCCCGTTAAAGGTTATTGGTGGAATTTTCACATAATACTCAAAGAATACGAACAGAAAGGCACAAAAAACCTACCTCGGGGTTAGGAAATCAATATAATTGAACCTATAAGCTTGAATTTCCTTGGAACGTTGTAGATCTAAGAAAAAATCCAAAATGTTCAACCCACGATAACTTAGAAAAGAATATAAATTGTAAAACAAGGATCAAGCAGAAGAGAGAACTCACATATGCAATTACAACACAATCAACGGTGTTTGAATCGGAGGACGGATAGAGGATTAATGGTTCGTCTAAGATCTATGGCCGTATGGACTCTCTCGGAAGAACGAGACCTAGAAGATGAGAGTTATGTCCGTCAGACGCGACCTCATTGCATTTAATGAAAAAGAAACAAAATACAAGGTGTGTGATTATGAAGTACAAGGCGTGTACTTTCTATTTCCATACTTCGCATTAGGAGGCCTCCAAGTCACTCCCACATGAACATGTGTGTGGCTACTACATGTCCAACACACAACCTACTGCAGCAAGGAAGTACACAGTGTGTACTTATGAAGTACATGACATGTACTTAGAAAATTTCCAAAATTTCCTCTTTTCTCCAGAAACGACCAGAAAAGTAAAACATACCTGAAAAGAAGGTCTGGGTTCTTACAAACTTCCCCCCCTTAAAACATTTTTTCCCTGAATTTCCCTAGCACGACGTAGAAGAAGGAACCACGAACAGTTCCGGCCACTATGCTCGTACCTCAGCCTCCCTCACCCAAGTCTCATCCTGTTCTCACCCATACTGCCATAGCACTCATGCCAGAGGAACAGAACAGCCACATAAAACCTTTGTACTTTGATCCACAATCCGAATAAGATTCTCTTCAAACGACATATCCACTTCAAGCTCAACCTCCTCAGGTTGAAAGACATGAGAAAGGTCTGAAATGTAACGTCATTGCTGAGAAATGAGGAAGACATCGTGCATAGCCTGGTACCTATGGGGTAACTGTAACCAATAGGCAACTAGACCAACTCTCTCCGAAACCTCAAACGGTCCAACGTACCTCGGTGAAATATTACCCTGTCTCCTAATCCTCTTGTGTCCCAACCTCGGTGTGACACAAATGAAAAACTGATCCCCAACCTCAAACTCCAGAGGTCGCCTTTTCTGATGAACATAAGACTTATGTCTAAGATGTGTAGTAACCATCCTCTTCCGAATCAACTCTATCTGCTCTATGGTCTCCTGAACAAGATGAGGTCCTAGTAAAGATGCCTCTCCTGCCTCTAGCCAACATAAAGTTGAACAGCATGGACTACGGTACAAAGCCTCATAAGCTTCCATCTGAATAGTTTCTTGAAAACTATTGTTGTAGGAAAACTCCACAAGAGGTATATGCTTCTCCCAAGAAACTCCAAAAATCCAGAATGCATGCTTATAGAATATCCTCAAGAACCTGAATCGTATTCTCGGACTAGCCATCTTTCTGGGGATGGTAATCTATACTCAAAAGTACCTATGTACCCAATGCCATCTAAAGACCCTACCAGACCCGAGAAGTAAAACGAGCATCCCTATCAGAAACAATTGAGTGTGGAACTTCATGTAGGCGTACAATCTCTCGGATGTACAACCATCCCATCTCATCAACACTGAAGGTATCCTTGATCGGAAATAATTGATCATCCTTCGTGTGTCAGTCAATGAATACCCAAACTGCGTCATTCCCTTGAGGTGACCTCAGTAAACCGGTCACAAAGTCCATCGTGACGTCATTACACTTCCACTCAGGAATGGATTACTTATGTAAAAGCCCTTCTAGTCGCTGATGCTCTACCTTCACCTGTAGAGAAGTGGAACACCTCATGAAAACACCAGTAATGTACTTCTTCATACCTGTCCACCAATACTGATTGTGTAGATCAAGATACATCTTGGTGATTCCAGGATGAACTGACTAAACTAAGGAATGAAAATCCCATATCATCTCCTCGCATATGTCTGTTGGCACCCATACGCACCCCTGTAAACACAATATCTCATCCTCGCCTATGGTCCATCTAGGATTAGGGTCCTCTCCTAACACACTTTCCCTTAAGATTAGGCCTTCAGAATCTGATAGTTTCCTTATTCGAACCCGATCGAGAAGAGTAGAGGTAACAGCTATAGAAGAAAGAAACGTCTACCCCCAACTATCATGTAGCTCAAAATGCATCTCAAAGAATAAGTCAATAAGCTACCACTCACTGATGGCCTCCTGAACTATCTGTATCTGAGTCCTCCTTCTCAACGCATCAGCCACTATGTTACCCTTCCTAGGCGTATAGGCAAGATCAAACTCAAAGGACTGTAGGTACTCAACCCACATGTGTTGTCTCAAATTTAGATCACACTGAGTGAATATGTACTTGATATTATTATCGTCAGTGAAAAACACAATGTGTTCTTCCAAAAAAAATTCTCCTACAATGTAGGGTATGAACAACAGCTACCAACTCTAGATCATGTGTCAGGTAATTCCTCTCATGTAGCCTCAATTACTGAGACCCGTACACAACGATTCCATCACCCTGTATAAGCACAACTCCCATCCTGATACCTGATGCATCATAGTAAACAATATAGCTCTTGACCAGCTTTGGAAAGACTAGTATCAATGTTGAAGTCAACCTCCTATTCATCTCCTAAAAGGATGACTCACAAGAATCTGAACACAAGAACTTCGCCCCCTTCTTAGTCAAACCTGTCAATGGTGCTGAAAAACATGAAAAGTCCTGTATGAAACATCTGTAGTATCCAGCCAGCCCTAGAAAACTCTACACCTCAAAGACATTCTTTGGCTGCTCCCAGGAAACTACTGCTCTCACATTCTCTAGGTCTACAGAAACTCCTGCCTCTGAGATAACATGACCCACGAAGTGAATCTGATCCATCCAAAAGTGGAACTTTGAGAGCTTAACATATAACTGATGCTCCCTCAATGTACTGAAAATGATCTCAAGATGGGTAGCATGGTCATGTCGAGTGTGAGATTACACCAAGATATTGTCCACGAAAACCACCATGATAGAATCCAAGTATGGATGGAACACTCGGTTCATCAGTTCCATGGAAAATTCCGGAGCGTTCGTGACACCGAACGGAATAACCAAGTACTCGTATAAACCATACCTTCTCTTGAAGTTTGTAAGAGGTATATCTGTTGATCTAACTTGAAAATGATGATAATCAGATCTCAGGTCAATCTTTGAGAACAATCGGTCTCCTTGAAGCCGATCAAGGAGATCATCAATCCTTGGCAAGGGATATCGGTTCTTAACCGTTAACTGGTTCAAATTTCAAAAGTACACACAAAGACTGAGGGTAAAGTTTTCCTTCTTCGCAAACAGGAAAATCAAACCTCAAGGAGAAGTACTGGGTCAAATAAAACCATTTACCTACAACTCCTCCAACTGCTTCTTGAGCTCCTGCAACTCTAGTGTAGCCATCCTATAAGAAGGAATGAACAGCAGTGCCGCTCCTGGCACAAGCTCACTAGAAAATTACACCTCACGCTCTTGAGGAAAAACTAGAAATGTCGTCTGTGAAGACATTTCTGAAATGATCCAACACTGGAGGAAAGTCTAACTATGAATCCCCCAGGTCATCCAGATATAGACTAGAAATATGGGCTATAACGCCTCCCAACACCTGATTCTTTGGACCTTCTCTGCTCACCTGGAAATCCCATTCACCTCTATGGAGAAAATACCCACCCTCTGGTGATACAAAACTCACCATATGGTGATAATAGTCGATGACTTCCTGGAATGGAACTAACCAGTCCATCTTGAGAATGACATCATATCCTATCATCTCTAAGACATAGAGGTCCCATAAGAAGTGATATCCACCAACCTGTAGTGGGAACTCTCTACAATGATGTACCGTAGCCGTTCTAGTCCCCAAAAAAGTGTCTAGAATAAGGATATCAGCAAAAGAAAATTTGAAGAGCCCAAGGATCTCCACAATAACAACAGATATAAAGCTTTGGGAAGCCCCTGTATCAAAAAGTGCAGAAGCTAAAACTGAGGCTAATAAGATCGTACCTTGAATGGTAGAAGGTCCAGGATCCTTCTCCTACTGGGTCTGCTCCACTACAAAGGTTTGGCATGTACCATGGCCCTGTGACCATGTCTGACCACTCTGAGCTGATCGGCCCTGATGTCACTGAAACCCAGGCGACTGGCTACCATGGCCACAACCTCTAACTCGGCCCGAATGACCAGAAAAACTCCAATTCCCATACTGGTGAGAAACTGGTGGTGCTGGTCTTGAATGAGGAGTCATAGAAGAACCCCTATCACCAGCTACTGGTGAGAAGAATTGACAAAATTGAAGAAGATGAACCATCTTACTGCAAGATTGGCACTCCACTGGGTCTTTTGGGCAATGTGGCCTTGTATTCCCACCCTTCCCGCACTGGTAACACACCACCTGGCTACTTGAAGATGCATCCCACCTACTCTGATCTCCTCAAGAGGTCTGCATGAACCTTATGAAACTCTCTCAGAACTGTGCATCAACACCTATGTCCGGAATGATGGCTAGTTCCAAGACTGGCACAACAGGAGGATGTCTCGGTGGAATGACTCTCCAAGGTAAAGCACACACCTTAGATCAAGATTATCAAGGACTATAAACAAGTGTAAGAAGGGAACAAGAGAAAGAAAGAACTCAAATTTTACAAAACATGACTATACAGCGGGTACATTTTCGACATGGCTTGTTCACTAAAGTCATTTTCATGGGCGTGTACTCCAACCTAAACTGGTCATGTAACACCCCAGACACATGGTGTGTTGTCTTAACACATGGCGTGTACTTGAATCCTCTTTCCCTACCCAAGTCATTCTACACAGTTAATCCACATGGATCTCCTATGGAAATACTACACGACATGTACAAGTCATACACGGCGTGTACAAGACAAGATTCACCTGGCCCGTGTTGTTAGTGACACGACCTGACACACGGCATGTTCCAGTCAGAAATGGCATGTATGAGAAAGGATAACACCATCCCATGTTGTTTGCGACATGGCCGGGTATCTAGGTCAGACTACACGGCGTTTTCAAGGCAGACACAGCGTGTACGTGAAAGGGTAACACCAACCCGTGTTGTTCATCACACGACCGGGTACCTAGGTAGAAACTACATGGCGTGTATGGGAAATACACGACGTGTTCACTCTAGGTTTTCCCCATCCCATGTATCTTCCCACACAGCCTATGAGATGGTTTACAGACTACATGGAGTGTACATAAGGTACACGGTGTGTACTGAAGGAAAACGTTTTCTTCCCAAACAGAAGAACACACGACATGTACTTAACATTACACGGTGTGTATTCTGGTTTTTTCCAAATAGTAAGCCTTAGAAACTGCTCTGGAACCTAGAAAACACTGAAATGAGCATATAAAGTGCCAAATTCTGATCCGTGAGGGCCCATACTCCCCGCGAATCAAAGTTTGACATCTTATACACATTATAACAAGGCAAACAAAGAAATTATATACCAAATTGTGGTCTATGAGGGCCCATAAAACCTCAAAAACCAATGTTTGGCATCCATTAAAGAAAATATCTACACAAAAAATACCCTATCAAATAGTAGGTATTTCTATCAAGGAAACTATTACAACAACATGAATATTTTACACATCATCTATCACAACAACATGAAATCACTAATGCATCCTAGATGGCACAAAAAAAATTCATGACATGTGATTTCTAGCTGGTGCCTATATGATGGATGAGATCGCTTACCCTCATCTCATTGGGTTCCAATAGAAATAGAACCTCAATAACATCAACATTAACAACACAAATCATTTGAGTCACTCAAGGTGAAATCAAATCAACTGTAACAATTGAAAAACTAGAAAAATTGTAATTTAAACAAGATAGATTGTCTTTTCCCTATACACGGATTAGCTTTTTTCGGACACATCTTAACACCAAGTACTAATTAATTCCTATCCCTGGATATAGGCTCCAAAAAGTATGGCAAGAGAAAAGAAACCCTCTGATACCACTTTGTAACATCCCGATTCCGGAAGCCACCTAGAGGCGCCCCTTACCCTGTTGGTCACATGGCCTCAAGCACATTTCTCCGAATGCCAGAGGCTACCGAATAAAAGTGAGGTCCTTGGGTGTGATAGTGGGGAATATATTACCTCATTGGAAGAGTACACAACGGATGTAAACAACACATTCAATAATAGAAGCAGTAAATATCCAACAACAGTAAACAGAAGAATACTGAAATACTAAACAACTGGAGAACATATATATATATATGAAATGATGCATGATATATATGTCTAGAAAAACATCCAAACATGTCACAATGCTGTAAATACAAAGAGTGATAAACAAAATTACAAAAATAAAGATAAAAAACTCCTCAGCATCGCAAGTCATTGCTTGGCCCCATGCTCTCCAGCTCCACAGAAAGTCAAGTACCTAAAGTAGAAGGGCGCTTGAACTTATCTATACCTGCAACAATATAATCTATTTAGGCCCAAAAGCAAGAACCAAACAGGGTGTGAGACTAAATCCTAGTAGGCAACCACCTAATTATCTATGCCTAACATTCAGTGAATATATGGCAGGTAAATTTACAGAAAGCAATAAACAAGAAAGTGCTCAGTAGTAAACGATCCACAATTCAATATCAAGCAGCAGTGAAACAAACAACTAAATCTCAAACTAGTAACCCTCTTGGAAGTACTCACACATATCTCCTCTGGTTCTACCTAAGAAGTACAGACAACCCTCTGGGTAGTACACACAACCTAACCCATCTGGTTCTGTCATAGGAATTTAATAAGACTCTCTGAGTAAGCGCTCACAGTTTATCCCCTTTTAGTCAAAGGTAAAGCAAGACTCTCTGAGGATGTTCACATAGTCCATTCCCCGTATAGTCTAGATTAAAGAAAGACTCTCTGAGGAAGCTCACACAGTCCATTCCCCATATAGTCTAGGGTAGTCAAGGACTCTCTAGGGAAGCTCACACGTCAATTACCCTTATATCCCGATGGTCTAGGACTCTCAGAGGAAGCTCACTCAATCAATTCCCCTTATAGCCTAGGTCATTCTATTCAAACAAAGACTCTCTGAGGAATCTCATGTGGTTAATCCCTTTATAGTCTAATGAAATCAAAGAATCTCTGATGAATCTCACTTGGTCAACTCCCCTTATAGCCCCAAATTGGCTCTAGGCTCTCTGAGGATGCTCACTCGGTTAACCCCCCCTATAGCCTAAAGTAATCAAATACTCTCTGAGGAAGCTCACCTGGTCAATTTCCCTTATAGTCTACTACACCAGGTTCTCACGGCCCTATGGATGTCAACGAGCATAGCAGTGTAATAAGGCCAAAGTAAACCTACATAATTATGTAACACCCTAACCCCATAATCCTAGAGTCAGTGCATTATTTTAATACATTGGTATGATTATAAGGAATGAAGTCCTGAAGGACTGATCAGTTTAGCAGTCTTGGAAAAAAGATTACATATATGAATGTTAAATTACATTATATAACATACAACACATCATAAATAATCCTTTATGAATTCCATTATTCTCTTAGCATAACCCTTTATATCAATCACAATAAACTTCTTCGCAACCTGGAAAAAAATAAAACATAGAAAGGGGTGAGATCAGATGCTCGGTAAGGATAACAATATAGCAGAACCTTTCATAAATGAGCATAAACATTTAAGGAAATGTATAAGACTAAAAAAAGCCCTTTTAAACTTGAACTTCAGCATAATATGGAAAATATAAAATCAAATAATGACATTTACATATTCACATGGATATTCTACTAGTCGAATAATCACATTCAATATCAATATCCACTTTCATAATGATGGAATTCATAATTCCAGACTTTCATAACCACATAGTCAAGGCCTTATGCCAAGATTACAAATAATATTTTGTCAAGGCCTTGTGATAATACACTAGTTTGTCTCATGAGACCTACCAATGCATTAAAGAGCTATAGCGGGTTCCACCCATCACTTACTAGTCCAACACATTTCTCATATGAAAATTTTTAAATATAACATAAACATTCGTATTAAAACTAGAATACTAAATGTCAATATTTTATCCTTAAACCAAGAATGGTATAAAAATAACACTTATACAGTCAAACATATAACAAAACCTTCAATACAATATGGAAGATTTTTGTCATAATTAATCATCTTCAAACAAGTTTAAAATCCATCAAAGGATGTTGACATAGATAAAAATGATTTGTAAAAATATTGAGAGAAATATCCCTTTTTCATGAAGACATTTAAAAGTCACACAATTTAGAAAGGAAGAAATGTAAAGACATTTTTGAATCAAAGTGTCCCATACCAATTTGGAACTTTTTAAAGTAATTAACATTTTAAAAACATTCATGTCCATATAGATAAATCCTTAAAAACCATTTAGAAAAAATGGACATTAATGAGAATGATTTAGAGGAATAAATATTTAAAACATTTCAAATGATGTTTTAGTAAAAAAAAGTACCTTAAATGAATCCCTTTGAAAACTATTTCATGAAACATGGACATGGATAATAAATATGTCCCAATAGTTACTTACGTAAAAACAACATTGGATAATAAAGAGATTGAGAAATTAACCCTTAACTTGCACTTTCCTTTAGTCGAGGGTACGTTTAACATCTTGTATGAAGACCGTAGTATGTTATTAAACTATAACAGAACCATATTAATATTTATGATATCATACATGATTCATTTATGACTTTATACTGCCCATTTAATAATAATTTCTATGTTAAATTAACATTTTGGGTAATAATTGTTTTCTTTATCGTACGTGTTTTAACGTGTTATTCTTGATTGTATCACATAGATCAAGATTTAATTTTTTCCAGAATATAAAAAATGATGTATATATCATATATATTTAGAATATAAATATGTATAATATACGTATATATGAAATGGAAAACACCGTTTATGGAGATGGTAGTCTGTACGTACGCATAAATGTTGTTTCCCTTTTCATATCGTATTGAATGGAACTAAGTGGATAAGATATATGTAAGTACATATATGTATATAAATAAAATAGAATTATTATTTCATATATGAAATAATTATTAATGATATATATTTTATAATCATTGTTGAATGGTGATTGTGGAAATGAATCTCATCACGTCATGGGGACGGTAATCTGTACGTACGCACTTGTGACAATATCATTGTATTTTTGGAGAAATCATATGTAATTGGATGGTATATCATACATAAAGAAAAATTAAGATGTTATATATATTATTTACATCAGTTATACTCATTATTATACTCATCCAAATAATGTGTTTGAATAACAAACGACACCACGACGTGGAGATGGTAATCTGTACGCACACACGTATGTTGACTTTGTCATTTATAGGATAGATGGAATAATTAATATGGTTGTATAATTTATATAATAACATCAAAATATATTGATGACACTGGAGTTATTATTTTATATTGGAAACAACAAAGAAATAGGAAGTGGAAGAAGGAATTAACTTGAAAGATGTGATTAAATATTTACCTCTTTTTCGGGTTCTTCCTTTTGATTTGATCAAAGGGATCCATAGGTTGGATTTATGACCAAAGTAAGGCCTCTAGGATGAATTGAGGAATGTTGGAAGGATATTGTGGCAGGTTTTAGCTGAGACAAATGGATTTGGGGGTGCAAATTTGAGAGAATGGGAAGTGCCATTTTATAAGAGGGGTGAGGGGCATCTTAGAAAAAACTTAATCTAGTATTTTATAATAAATTAATTTTCGGTTTATAATAACTCCAAAATGAATTATTTAAAGTATAAGGTGGGTAGCGATCAAAAAACACTCAACCAATAGGTTTTAGACATGTTTGGGTCACTATATTAACCTTATATTTTAGATTTCACTCTTAGTTAAATAGTTTGACATTTAACATGTCTCTTTGTATATTTATATTATATGGTTAATAAACTTACTATATACTTCCAAGAGAACCCCAAGTGGTTCATTAATGACATATATAATATTATTTAATCCCTTTGGGTGAACCTTAGATTTTTAAGAATAGAATACCAATTAATAATATAATATTTTTTTTAAAAACTCTTTTATGTCAATTTTGACACTATTTGGTATTTTGGTTTTTCTAAATTAATAACAGCATTATTACTTCAAAAAAATTCTTTTAATCAACCCTAATATTACATATTAACCTATAAAGTTAGTGTAACTAATTAAAAGTCTCAAATTGAATTTATTTGGGTATTTATAATATCAATTATTTTAATATTTCATTAATAAGGTAATTACTGCATCATCATTGTGTCATAAATAAATCAAATTATTTAATGTATAAAAATTATAAATAAAATACCATTATGTTGGAAATATTTTTATATATCTAATGAATATTTATAGTGGAATTTATCTTAGGTTTGACCCTATATTAAAAATGTTTTAGTTATGAAAACTTGAATTTAATAGTTTTAACTCTTCTTAAATTAAATAATAATAAATGTCCTAATCTAATAAAAGTGTACCTAAATGATCATATTTTATTCCTAAGGTTGTTTTTGGTCAAATTACACTTATCCAATATAATTAGGACATGTGTTAGGGTAATAATAATATCATTTTTACCTTTAATTTCCCTATTTACTTCTAACCGTGGTAAATAAAAGTCAAAAGTTACTATTCACAAAAAAATTATTTTTATCTTATTAAACCACATTTTACATATTGATATCAACCATGTCTCTAGGATTTTTTAATTTCAATTCATAGAAGGAGTAAAATTATGTTTTATGCAAATTTGCAAATGCTCCTAGGAGGTGAGTAAAAGACGGTAAAAAGTTCAATAAAATTTTTATATATCTAAACTTATTATAAAATTACTTCAATGAATTACATTGAATATATATAGGTATTTTTTATCTATTTTGACCTAAAATAAATTTAAATAAAATAAATAATTATTTAAATAAAAATTCGGTTTTAAACAATAACTCTGTGTTTTTAACTATTCATTAAAAATTTAATGTTTTCAGAAAAATACCAAAAATTTACCCTAAACTAATTTTGATATTCCAAATTCAAAAATTAATTCTATTTTACTAAATTAAAAACATATAAGTCACATTTATTATTTTAAAATTAATTCGCTTTGTCAAAACCAAAAGGCGTATTTTTAAGAAATAATAACTATCAAAAGATAGACACTTGTTTATGTCCAATTTCAATGTGAAATTACTTACAATGACCAGAATTGGATTAAATTGTAAAAATATAATCTATTTATAATAATTAACCATTAAAATTTATAATTTTACACTATAAATTATTTTGATTAAAAAAGTTGTTTTCTATTAAAATATAGTATTTTTCACTATTCACCCAAATATGAAAGTTATTAGAAAAACACCAAAAATTTATTTAAACAAAATATTTATTCCCGATTTTAAAGAATAAGTTTATTTTGTCAAATTAAATATATAAAAGTTTCAAATATTTGATTTAAAAAAGGCTCACCATTAAAAGGCGGTAAAAGTGCATTTTTTTGGAAAATACATCTTTTGTCGAAAAAAATGAATTTGTTCTTAAATAATGTCTAATAAACTCATAATATGGATTCTAAAATTATAAGTATTATATAAAGTTCAAAATTCAGTTAATACTATTCATAACCGCTTTTGAACGGCTAGTTTGGTAAGTCATGGTGCGCTTGAACTCGGTGTTGCGTGTAGTGAAAGTTATTGAATTACTTTGAAGAAATAACGTACTATGAAATCTTGGTGTGTTACATTATTACCTCCTTTAATAAATTGCGTCCTCTCAATTTGAAAATGTTCTTCAAAAATAAAAGGTTGAAAATAGAAAATACCTTGGTGGGAAAACCCACATCGAAAATTGGTTTAATAAAATTTAGTCTTAATAAGAAGAAAAAAAATTATATATATATATATACTTGACAAGTAAAGTTTTATCCTTCAACTAATTCCTACCACAAACTCATCTTTCACTTCAAAAGATTTCAAAAAATATATTCTATTTATCCTAATCGTATAGGGTTCCAAAAATAATGAATTTATAATTCATTTGTCAGACTATTTAAAAAAACCAAATTATACAAACAAGTACATCACGTAGTCCAGTCATATATGATACACCCTTGTCGCTCTTCGGTTACGTGTACAAGTCTCGCGGCCTTGCCAGAGGCGACTAGTTGTCACCCGACCTCGGGGTTGTCCTTTTTATAACAATCCAAAAATAACATTAACAATAGTATCCAATATTAAACTTAATCTATTTAAACCTTTAGACTTATCCAAAATACTTCTATCCAAACACTTAGTCCAAAATTTATAAGGAAGTTAAACACAATGAAGATCCTTTTTTTCAGGTAATAAAATGTTAACGCCTTCATCATGTATTCTTTTAAAACACTGCAACATCCTGAATAACCATAAAACCTTATTGATTACATTCACGCTCCCTTATTCCTTATAGAATACGGGATATACTCCTTCTATCCAAAAATGTTTTAAAATCCAACTATGATGGAATATACAAATCATTAATCAGTTTCAAGGTAGTCAAAAATATCCAATATAATTTATCCAAATCAACTATCTCTTATTCCAAAATAACTACCTCATTATCAGGACCATATTAAGGATTACCTTTCCTTCAACCATGTATTTTCCAAAAAGTGTACCTTATTATTAAGTCACTTTTCATAGAACCATATAATCTCAAATCCTCAATAAAATAGTACTGCAGTACAATCATTATGTATCTCCATAATTCATATAACCAGTATATTGTTGATACAACACTCAAATGAAATAATTCTATAATAACAATATAAGAACACAAGTCATTCCTCTTCATATAATGTAGAATAATAACTTGATTATTATCCAATAACATCATTTGTGGTATACTCTTATGACTGGGAAATTGATTCGCATAGTGTCTCAATTCCTTTCAGATGAAACATATTATATTTGAAAACTTTTTCTTACCCTTGAAATCACATACTTGGTGTCCACACTTATAACAAACTCCCATTACCATCAAGCATTTACCAAGGCGATTGTTTCTACATTTATCACATATGGGAAAATCCTTCTTTCCCCTCATCCCTATATCCATCATTATCTATACCATCCTTTTATTCTCTTACTTCCCTTAAAGAAAGTACCTATGTGTTTCTACCCACATTTATTGTAGGATGGATATTCAAATTTTCCCTTCACCCCCTTACTTACATTCCTTCCACTAGTCGTCATTTCTAAATAATAGCATAAACTAGATTAGTTTATGAATTGCAATACATAAATCCAAACTTGTAAAACACTTAACATATATTGAACAGTTTATGGATATAATCCAAAATCATAAAAATGTTTTCTTGGAGTAAGTATATACTCATAAACCTTTCATAATGGTTTGTAAATAAAATGAGAATTGTCCTAAGCATATCCCCTGGGAGCGTCGTAACCAAGAGTGAAGCAAGGACCATTGTCGTGCACCAGTTCTAGTTCGAGTCTAGCTCAAAGCGGTGCTTTCAGGTTTTACTGCTAGGTACATATGTTCCAGAGCCTCCTCTACCTGCTCATATCCATACATGGATGTATTGCTTGAAAAACTCACAGATCTCTACATTACCAAAATTCTAAGAAGTTATTCTATACTAATCTTCAAAGTCTATCTTAGAGTAATCTGATCTAATCAGAGTTTATATAAATCTTGTTTCCATGGTTATTGCTAAAATTCCTATGATACCAGTTGTAACGCCCCAACCCCAGAAGCCCAATGTCGGTGCATTATTTTAATACATTGGTATGATTACAAGGAATCATGTCCCGAAGGACCGATCAGTTTAGCTGTCTGGAAAATAGATTACATATATGAATGTTACATTAAAATTTATAACATAAAACACAACATAAATAATACTTTATGAATTCCATTATTCCCTTATATTAACCCTGCATATCACTCACAATACACTTCTTCGCATCCTGGAAAAAATAAAACATAGAGAGGGGTGAGCTTAGATGCTGAGTAAGGATAAAAATATAGCGAAAACTTTCACAAATAAGCTTAAACATTTAATCCAATTTATAAGACTAAAACAAAAGCCTTTTTAAACTTGAACTTCGACATAATATGGCAAAGATAAAATCAAATAATACCATTTAATAATTCACATGGATATTCTAATAGTTTAATAATCACATGCAATATCAATAGCCACATTCGTAATGATAGAATACATAATGCCATACTTTCATAACCACATAGTCCTGGACTTGTGAAAATACTAAAAATAAAATTTGTTAAGGCCTTGTACCATGACACTAGTTTGTCTTATGAGACCTACCAGTGCATCGAGGAGTTATAGCGGGATCCACCCGTCACTTACTAAGTCCAATGAATTCCTCATATGAAAAGGTTTAAACATAACATAAATATTCTTATTAAAACTAGCATAAGAAATGTCAATACATTATCCATAAACCATGAATGGTATACAAATAACACATCCACATTTAAACATATCCCAAAACATTCAATACTATATGGAATATTTGTATCATAATAATTCATCTTCAAACAAGTTTAAAATCCATCAAAGGATATTGACATAGATGAAAATGATTTGTAAAACTCTTTGAGAGAAATTACCTTATTCATGAAAACATTTAAAAATAACACAATTTAGAAAGGAATAAATTTAAAGATATTTTTGAATAAAGGTTTCCCATACCACTTTGAAACTTTTTAAAGGAATTAACATTTTAAAAACATTCAAGTCTATATAGATAAATCCTTAAAAACCATTTAGAAAACATGGAAATTAATGATAATGATTTAGAGGAATAAATATTAAAAACATTTAAAATGATGTTTTAGTAAAAATAGTCCCTTAAAATAATCCCTTTGAAAAATATTTCATGAAACATGGTCATGAATAATAAATATGTCCCAGTAGTTACTTACGTAAAAACAACCTCGGATAATAAAGAGATTGTGAAATTAACACTTACGTTGCACTTTACTTTAGTCGATGGTGCATTTAACATCCTTTATGAAGACCGTAGTATGTTATTAAATTACAAAATAACCATATTAATATTTATGATATCATAAATTATTCATTTATGACTTTATACTACCCATTTAATAATAATTTCCATGTTAAATTAACATTTCGGGTAATAATTGCTTTCTTTATTGTACGTGTTTTAACT
This sequence comes from Viscum album, assembly GCA_963277665.1. Lineage (NCBI taxonomy): Eukaryota > Viridiplantae > Streptophyta > Magnoliopsida > Santalales > Viscaceae > Viscum > Viscum album. The sequence goes on along the minus strand of OY728143.1, from coordinate 2,002,226,117 downwards.
TGTTACACTTAATTGTATCACTTAGATCAAGATTTAAATACTTCCAGAATATAAAAAATTATTTATATATCATATATATTTAGAATATAAATATGTATAATAAACATATATATGAAATGGAAAACACTGTTTATGGAGACGGTAGTCCCTACATACGCATAAATACTGTTTCCGTTTCCATATCATATTGAACAAAACTAAGTGAATAAGATATATGTAAGGACATATATATATATATATATATTAGAATTATTATTTAATATATTACATACTTATTAATGATATATATTTCATAATCATCGTTGAATGTTGAACGTGGAAATGAATCTCATCACGTCGTGGAGACGGTAAACCGTACATACGCACGAGTGACAATATCATTATATTGATGTAGAAATAGTATGTAATTGGATGTTATATCATATATATAGAATCATTAATATTTTATATTTATTATTTACATCAGTTATACTCATTATTATACCCATCCAAATAATGAAGTGTTTCAATAAAAAACTACACCACGACGTGGAGACGGTAATCCGTACGTACGCACATATGATGACTTTGTCATTTATAGGATGGATAGAATAATGAATATGGTTTTACCATTTCTATAATAACATTACTGTATATATAAGATACTAGAGTTTTTATTTTATAATTGAAACAACAAAGAAAGAGGAAGTGGATGAAGGAAAGAACTCGAAAGACGTGATTAAATATTTACCTCCTTTTTGGGTTCTTCCCTTTGATTTGATCAAAAGGGCTCGTTAGGTTGGCTTTCTGACCAAATTAAGGCCTCTAGGATTAAGGGAGGAATGTTTGGAGGATATTTGGGCTGGTGTAGTCTGAGAAAAATGGCTTTGGAGGTGTTAATTTGAGAGAAGGGGAAGTGCCCTTTTATAAGAGGGGTGAGGGGTATCTTAGGGAAAACTTAAAAACTTATTTTATAATAAATTAATTTTCGGTTTTTAATGGATAAAAAATGAATTATTTATAGGATAAGGTTGGTAGGTGTCTAAAAACACTCAATAAATAGGTTTTATACTTTCTTGGGTCACTATATTAACCTTGTCTTTTAGATTTAACTCTTAGTTAAATAGTTTTACATTTACCATGTCTCTTTGTATTTTTATATTATATAGTTAATAAACTTACTATAAACTTCCAAGAGAACACCAAGTGGTTAATTAATGACATATATAATATTAGTTATTCCTTTTGGACAAACCTTATATTTTTAAGAATAGAATACCAATTAATAATATTATATTTGTTTGAAAAACTCTTTTAGGTCAATTTTGACAATATTTGGTATTTGATTTAATCTAAATTCATAATAGCATTATTACTTCAAAAAAAATTCATTTATTCAACCCTAATATGTCATAATAACCTATAAAATTAGTTTAATTCCTAAAAAAGTTCAAATTACATTTATTTGGGTATTTATAATATCAATTATTTTTATATTTCATTAATAAGGAAATTACTGCATCATCATTGTGTCGTAAATAAATTAAATTATTTAATGTCTAAAAATTAAATATAAAATACAATTTTTTAGTAAATATATTTATCTTTCTAATGAATACTTATATTTTAATTTATCCAATGTGTAACTCTATATTAATAATGTTTTAGTTATGAAAACATGAATTTATCACTTTTAACTCTTCTTTAAATTAAATAATAATAAATGTCCTAATCTAATACAAGTGGACATAAAGGATCTTATTTTATTCCAAAGGTTTTTTTGGTTGAATTAAAATTATCCAATGTAATTAGGATGTGTGTTAGGGTAATAATAATATCATTTTACCTTTAATTACCCTATTTACTTTTAAACGTGGTAAATAAAAGTTAAATGTTACTATTCACAAAAAAAAATATTTTTATCTTATTGAACCATATTGTAGTTACTGATATCAACCAAGTCTTTCGGATTTTTGAAATTCAATTCACAGAAGTGGTAAATATATGTTTTATGCAAATTTGCAAATGCTCTTAAGAGGTGGGTAAAAGACGGTAAAAAGTTCAATAAACTTTTTATATATCTAGCTTATTATAAAATTACTCTAATGAATTACATTGAAATTATATATGTATTATGTATATATTTTGACCTAAAATAAATTTAAATAAAATAAATAATTATTTAAATAAAAAGTCGGTTTTAAACAATAACTAAGTGTTTTTCATTATTCATCAAAAATTGAAAGTATTCAGAAAAGTACAAAAAATTTACCCTAAGATAATTTTGATATTCCAAATTAAGATATGAATTATATTTGACCAATTTCAAAACATAGAAGTTTCATTTATTAATTTAAAATTAATTCCCATTTTCAAAACCAAAAGGGGTATTTTTAATAAATAATAACTATCGAAAGATTGACACTTGTTTATTTCCAATTTCAAAGTGAAATTACATACAATGACAAGAATTTGATTAAATGGTAAAAATATAATCTATTTTTACTTTGAAACCATTAAAATGTATAATTTAACACTATAGATTATTTTGATTAAAAAAGTTGTTTTTAGTTAAAATATAGTAATTTTCACTATTCACCCAAATATGAATGTTATCAGAAAAACACCAAAAATTTATAGAAACTAAATTATTATATCTTGGTTATAAATAAGAAGTTTTTTTGTCAAATTAAATATATAAAAGTTTCAAATATTGGATTTAAAATGGGTTCACCATTAAAAGGTGGTAAAAGTGCATTTTTTTTTGAAAAATACTTATTTTATCCGAAAAATTGAATTTGTTCTTACATTATTTCTAAGAAACTAATAATGTGTATTCTAAAATTATAAGGACTATATAATGTTCAAAATTTAGTTAATACTATTCATAACTTCTTTTGAACGACTAGTTTGGTAAGTCATGGTGTGCTTGAACTCGTTATTGCGTGTAGTGCAAGTTATTGAATTACTTTGAAGAAACAACATACTATCAAATCACGGGGTGTTACAATTACTTAGATAAATATTCTATAGTATATCAAGCATATCAGAATACAGACTCTCCATCCTACAACAATAGGCATGGAAAATAGGCAAAGTAGCCAAAGGCTAAATAGGACCAACTGGTTGTAAACAGAACATTCAAGGGAAAAACCTCCAAAGCATAGAAATAAAACTAATTCATATCCAAAATACCTCTACACAAGCATAAAAGTATGGAATAAAAACAATAGGGGTAAACTGGTAAACGCACAATACCTCGTTCAAAGGTATTGGTGGAATTTGCACATAATACTCAAAGACTACAAACGGAAAGGCACAAACATCCTAACTTAGGGATAAGAGATCAATATACTTGAACCTAAATTATTGAATATCCTTGGAATGTCGTATATCTAAGGAAACGTCTAAAAGGTTCAACCCTCGATAACTTCGAAAATAAGAGGAATTGGAAAACAAGGCTCAAGCAGAAGAGAGAGCTCATAGATGTAATTCCAACGCATTTAACGGTGTTCGAATTGGAGGACAGATGGAGTCTCGGGGGTTCGTCGAAGATCTGTAGCCGTACGAACTCTCTCGGATGAACGAGAACTATAAGATGAGAGTTCTGTTCATCAGACGCAATGCCAGTGCATTTAATGAAATAAAACAAAATACACAACATGTAATTTTGGAGTACACGGTGTGTACTTGCTGTTTCTGTACTCCGCATTAGGCAGCCTCCAAGTCACTCCCAAACGACCGTGTGTGTGGCTACTACATGGCCAGCACACCGCCTGCTACGAAAAGGAAGTACAGGGTATGTACTTAGAAAATTTCTAGAAATTCCTATTTTCTACAAAAATGACTAGAAATGGAAAACATACCTAAAAAGAAGATTTGTGTTCTTACACTGGATGCTAATCCCTTACATAAGAGGTGAATTTGTATGAGTTGTGGTATCCTCCAAGGCCATGTATGTGATCCTCATCTTTGTATCGTTATATTTTCTCACTCCTTAGTGTGTTCTCCCAAATGAGTGTATCTATATCTCGTGACTTTTCCTAAGAAACAATACTTCTCAAACGAACATCATCAGGACTGTCAAACTCGTAGAGTGAGTTCTACCATAAGATTGTTTCATGGAACCATAAAAATGAATCCCTAATGACATTATGAGGTTGTGTGACTTGCCTCTAGATTACGGGTCTGAGTTTTGAGTATATATGGATTTTGTTTCTCTTTCTATATGTTCAGTAGCCATAAACTGCATAGAGTTGACTATACCTTTACTCTGTGTATTGCTTTTTGGTTTTTGGGGTACTCTATAGAGTGTTGTTATACTCACCCCTACATGAGATTTTCCTACATGGGTCATGTCTTGTGCAGACGAGCGGCCTTTTGATGGTGTCCAGGGCGGTCCAAGACCGGACCAGGCTTTCATAGTTCCCTATAGGTTGTGGTGTTACTACGACTTCGAGTAGCAGTCCTAGTACCTCCTTGTGACTATAGTTTGGACTTGTAGTTTTAGAAATCTCTTTTTTGGTTTCCTTGTATTCTGGCCTAGTTTTACTTTCTTCTCTTTACTTCCATTGTACTCTGTTGGTTGGGTTTAGTTTTATGCATGCATTTTGTTCCTTAGTGTTTTTTACATTTCAAAATTTATGGGCTTAAAGATTTGTGCATGTGAATAGGTACATAAGAAATGCCTCCTATGTTAGCAATATTCCTACTTAGTGATTGAAACCATCCCCTAGCCTTTTGGAGGCGGGCATGGGGAGTCGCAGCACATGCCCCACTAGGACAGGTCGTGATAACATGTGTGTACGTATGGATTACCATCTCCACACCGTGGTGTAGTCTGTTTTCACCACCACCTTTCTTGGATGGGTAAAATAGATATATATATATATATATATGATTATTATAAAATTATATTAATTCATAAATATTATTCGTCATCAAATTCAATTCCATTCAACAAATTTGGGAATTATATCATCGCTCGTGTGTATGTATGACCCACTATCTCCATGAGGCGATGCGATTCATTCTACATAACCTTAATTAAATAATGATTATATACATTTAAATAATAATTAAATATTCTATTTAAAATTTTAAAATCATTTTGTAATGATATAACTGTGACCAAATAAGAAGATATAGATTTTTTTCGACAAAACATATATAAGAACATAAAGATGTTAATATCCGAACAACTAGTAAAAATGAAATGTTATTAAAAAATGTATGATAATAAGATAATATATGATAAAATAAAAATGACAAATATTATGAAATAATTCAATGTAATTATTTAAAACATTATACAGGAGGTTCTGATACATACAAAGGAAATCAAATCTAAGGTAAGGGATAATTTCACAATCTCATTATTCTCTGAGATGGTTTATTCGTATGTATTTAATGGGGTATATTTACAATCCAAATCTATGTTTCCAAATTTTTTATTAATAAATAATCATTATATCCTTCTAAAATTTTTTAATTTCACTTTTACCATTGGTAAGTTTTCTATTAAATTGTACGAAAGTAATTTTTTGTCATTTTTGTTACAAGGAACTTTTGGACTTTTCTTACAATAGTATGAGGATAATGTTTTTATCTTAAACTAAATTAACATACTTTTATTCTATAATAATTCCTTATTTCCATGAATCAATTCTTACATGTTTTCAAGGTTATTTTAATGGAAATTATTTTCAATTAAAAATTTCATGTTGTTTTCAGAATGGAAAATGTTACTGAACAAGAAGGGATATTTTTTACAGTAATTAATTTCATTTTTATTATGAAAATTATTTTACATCTATAATGACATTATTTAAATGGGGTTATTTTTTATGTATTATATCCTTATTATTTATATGGTTTTACTGTGTTTATGATGGAAATTTTTTATGAAATATATTTTTTTACATTGATTAAGTTATGATGGAATGGTGTTTATGAAATGTTAGGACCAATAGGGGCCTATATACCTTGAGAGGGGGGGTGAATCAGGGTATGGATATTCTTTTTGGAAGTTCTTTCTGCCCCACTGGATCTTGACCTCTTTGTTACAAGGGTCACTTTGTCTGCACTTGTGTGGTTACTGCGATCACTTGTCTCCTTTACCGGATGATGATGATTTGAATTCAATGCAGGGAAGTAAGCAGGCAGACACAGAGATTTTTACTTGGTTCACCGCTAAGGGCTACGTCCAAGGAGCATACGCCGACAAGTTTCCGGTTCGTACAAAATTCCACTAGACTTCACTAGCTGTGGATTACAATGTTCGGGCTAAATCACTTCTATGCCCAGGCTCACTGCCTATACAATGTTTAGGGTCAGCTCACTGCTTTCCCAAGGGTCACTCCCTGTTTCTCTCTCTCTGGATCACTGTCGGTGGGGAGGATCACCTTCTACCTCTTACTAAGCTCACTGCTCTTGGAAGGGATTCACTCACAGTTTATAGACCTGTAGGTCTCTTAGTTTGCATGAAGTAATGCATCCTTAACTATATATAGATGCTCTGTTGAAGTCCAACTTTCATCCACTGATGAATACCTCTTTGCCTCTGAACACTAGGAAATTCTTTTTGGAAACACCTTCGCAAAGCACCCTACTATGCGAGGCTCCCAATTTCGTGAAGCTCAACAAGCCTTCACGAAGCTCCTGCCTTTTCGCGAAGCTCACTCGTGAAGCACCCTCGCGATGCACTCTCACGATGCTCAAGCCGTCGCAAAGCAATGACCCTCGCGAAGCTAAGTAAGCCAACGTGGAGCTTGCAGGTTTCACAGAGCTACAATAGCGCCGCGAAGCACCTCTTTCGCGAAGCACACTGGCTCCGCGAACCACCTTCACAAATCGAGAGAAAAGTATTTTCTCTGAAAATTCTCTCTACTTCGCTCGAAGGGGTCGACCTCTATTTATAGGTGATTCCACCGACCCTCGAACTTTCCGCGCGAAGTCAACGCCACGTCATCTCAAATCGCGAAGCTCCAAAGTTTCTGCCGGAATTCTGTCCAAATCATGAAGCTCCACGGAAATTATCCATTCGCGGAGCTTGACGTAGTCGCGAAGAATCACCGTCAACTTACCTTCGCGACTCGCACCTTCACCGTGAAGCTCCCTCACGAAGCTCAACCTTCCTTCGCGCCTTCGCCGCAAAGCTCTCTCGCAAATCCCTTCTCCGCCGCGATGCGCTTCAGCCTCTGCCGTTCGCGAAGCTTGACGTAATCGCGAAGCATCACCGCCTCCATTCTTCTGGTCTTCGCGATTTCCAAACCATGCATCCTAGCTTCGCGAAATTCATGCCTTTGCCATATTAAATTATGCTCTTCATGGAAATCCACTTTTCGCGATGCTCACCAAACTCCAAATTTTGGACCCCAAAAATTTGGCAAACACTGGGAAACGACGCCACCTTGTACTGCACTTTTGTACCGCCTCCAGATCGTCCTTTCCTTTGTCATCGTTCTTTGTCAACAATAATTGTCAACAAAATCTTGGGAACTCAACAAATATCCATGAAAACCTGCTTTATCAACAAACACAATCAACCCAAAAATGCTGCAATGTTACCTTGAGGGATTTTTTCCCTACATGAAATCTATTGGATTCCTTGTGTTATGCTAGGATGAATGATTTATATTTTTATGTCACATCTAAGAATGATTTAATTATGTGATGGGTGATACCTATATCTCCATCCAATTCATTGGTTAATGATTTATATCTCAGTAGATAGAAATTTACTATAACAAGTAGTAAATCTGGTCCTATAATAATTGGCGGATGTAGTACATAAATGTGGTTTAGTAATAAAGGGATAGAATAAGGAGTGGACTTATTTCAATACTAGATTTTTTCTATTTATTATGGTCTTGGAAATTATCCTTTAAAAATATGGAAATGATTTTCTATACTTATGTGTCTTCCAAAATTCTATGTTTGGTTCCAATTCTATTTTATCATGGTTTGTGTTTATTTATAATTTATGCCTTACATACTACCAAGATTTATTTCATGACTCAAGATTTTGATATTCACACATTATTTTCAAGTTTTAAATCTTTATGATTATGTTTTTTTTGATTTTCTATAAGTTTACCCTTACTGATCATTTGATCTCACCCTTTAATGTTTTATTTTCCCATGGATTTAAAGAATGGTTTTATATAGGAAATAATAAGGGAAAATCATTATGAGATATGTTGAAGATATTTCACCATGTTTATAGAATGTGTTCCCAGTTTCCAAATACAATAATTTAATATAGTCTTTAGGTGTTTGTTTGTGTTATGTGTTATATATTCCATAAAATTAATGTCACATCATTGTTACTCATGCTTTGGGTTGTTACATTTAGTATCAAAGTAGAATATTAGTCAAACTTTGGAAGCTCAGATTCAAAAAAATTTATGAGATCCCTGGAGATATTTATAAGGATATGTTTGTGTATTTACTAAGGATAATTCAATGTATATGTTACAATACATGAGTTTATGAGATAATCAAGAAAAAAAGGATTAAACCTAAGATGTTAGATATTGAATGTACACCCTGATTATGTAATTTACAAGGTATGATTTCTGACTCTAACACATTTGTTTTTTTGGTTTTATAAAATTCCTAAAAACATGATGATTCATGTTAATGGTGACTATGATGAACAATGGAATGATATTCCTCATGGGAAAATAAATAAAATGGCATTTAAAAGGAAAAACATCATTATTATGCATAATAAGAAATATCACAATATAATAAATAATATCATGACCCGACCATAAAACATTACATAGTCTTGAATTTTATTCAACAACATACATTTATTACACATTGAGGATATTTTAGGTTTTAGTGTTTTAGTGAGTTAGGATATCTTATATACATAACATTCCATATTCATACAAATAGAATAATATTAAAAACAATAACTATTTCTTTTAATGTATTAAACATTAAAACATAAAACATGATTTTCTTGAACAATGATAAAAAAATATATCATGATTCCCTTTTTACTCATACCCATCCCTATATCCTATAAAAAACATTTAAAAATATATTGGATGAGTAAACAACATAGTAATGGATATAAAGAGAGAAATCATTAGTCAAGTGATAAAATAAAAAAACCAATAAAAACCATATCATAAAAACTCAAATGCATAAAATAATCATGTTGTTACATTGGTAAACATTTATCGTATCATTATTACATTCACCCTTACACTTGGAATAACATTTGTTCACATTCCATCTCCAGAGTCCCCAATGCTTTGGAGATCTATAATGGAGCTCAACCCTCATGTCTTGATCTATAATAGGATCAACCCAACATATCATGAGAAATAATGGGGCTCACCCATCATATCTTGGGATATATTGGGATTGACCCATCATAAATAATTTCCATGGAACATACCATTAATTAAACATTTCATAACTCATATACACCACTGAGAAAAGCACATTCACATTTCAAAATAATTGTTTCTCGTAAAAATCACTCTTTATACATAAACACTCCACAAATGATAATGAAATATTATTATTCAAAGAAAAACATAAAACATATATGGGAGACTCTATGGTAATAAAACATTAGGAAATTATAAGAGTACTCACATTAATAAAAAGAATACTTTCTTTGGATTTCATAATGGTGGCATTGTAATGGATTTTAAAAGGGCGGTCCTTTACAAATACCATACAATTGAAGAGATAATTGATTAAACGAAGGAAATATGTATTTATATAGTTAATAAAGATAATAATAAACTATATAATATAATTAAATTTTATAATTCATCTTATCATGATTAATTTTTTTGAAGTTAATGGTTAACCCAAAGTATAAAAATTGGGTTTAAAATTCACATATGAAATATCAGCATGATATCGGGTATACAAGGGAGGGATTAATGATATAGAATTGGGTATCTCATCATAAATATATAATAAGGGAAGTATGGTGGATGTGTGAATACATAATCAATCATTAGTAATTGAAAATAAAAGTACACAACATAGAAGAGAATCTTGAATAAAAGTGAGAGAGAGAGAATCCCTTACCTTAGGTTCAACTTCCATGAAACGTGTTTAAAACTCATGTATAATGGTTAAAATTATGTTATTATGATTTTATAGAAACCATTTCAGGTTTATAATATATTTTATGATCACTTTATAACATCATTCCTCTCGTTCATTTATAATACTTTGTTATTTCCCTTGTTTCAGGTGCATTCCTTACAAGGTGTCCATGTGTGTTTTTGTAATGGATTTTCATGTAAGTTGTAAATGAAACTACATAATTGGAATGAAATGGTATTTAAATGTTTCCATAATCATTATTATATAATTTATCATTTTGAATTCTGATGTTAGAATGATCCATTAGTTAAAACAATAATGATGTTCGTTTAGATCATTTTAGTGGTTATTTGATAATAACACCATCATTTTGTTTTATAAGTTAACACCATGTGTAAAAAAGGATTATAGAAAAATGGTTGAGATATAATACATATATTATAACATGTTTCAAACATTTAAATGGTTTCATGACTAGACCTGAATGAGTTAAAGAAAATTGAAATCACATCGTCCATGATGTCGGTAATTCAATACATCAGAGACAATGTTTTTATTCCTTGAATAAGAGGTATAGGTGAAGAATAATGATGATGGATTTCCCATTAAAATGATAATATAGAAAATATACATGATTTATGTATCTTTCATGCATGTTGGATAAGAGGAGGGTAAGAGACTATGATAAAAGGAAATGAAAAGAAGGGGAAACACATGAAAAATGAAGAGGATTTCTTACCTCTTGATCTCTTCTCTTTGAGATCATCCCTAAGGCCTTGGATTTTGGCTTTTGTGTGAGGATATAAGGTCTTGGTCGTGGGGATGGAGATTGGGGAGGGACATTGGCCGAAATTATGCAATTCTCATTGCCTGAGAGGTGTGGGAGGAAGAGGGGAAATCGGGGGTATTTATAGTGGTGAAAGGGAGAGATTTCACTTAAAATTAATTATTATTTTATAATATTTCCTCAAGACAAGAAATAGTGATTCTAAAATGACTAAAAATAGTAATAATGGAATTTTATTTAGAGATAATGGGCTTACATCAGCACCACATCATCGATGACTCTTCAATGATGCAAAAAATCATTTATTTGTCAAATACAAAAAAAATCATTATTCACCAAAAAATCAATCATTTAGAAAATTGCCAAAAATTCACCCAAACCCTTTTTGAGGTGTAGAATCCAAAAATGAAATCTATTTTATGAAAATAATTTTTTAAATTTGCAAAAATTAATTTTTAAATAAAATAATACCATATTCGGAAAATAAAAATTTTAAAGCATTTATTTACTTTTTCAAAGACATTGGTGTACTATAAATTCAATTAAATATTATTTATAGACTATCACATCTGAGATTACTATTAATAAGTGTATGTTAATGTTCATAAGGGCAACATTACTATTCATATAGGTACATTACTATTCATTAGGGTCAAGTTACTATTCTTAAGGTTACGTTACTATTCATAAGGCTACATTACTATTCTTAAGGGTGTGTTACTATTCATATTGGTATGTTGAAATTTATGAGGGTATGTTACTGTTCAAAAAATTATGTTGGTATTGTAAGACTCTAAATAACATACTGATCACAATGGTAAATGACTATTTTTTCAAATTTCAAAATGTAAAAGTAGAAAATTAAGTTTAATGTTAATTATCTTATAGGTACCTAGGTTGTTAAATTATCCCCACCTTATGGAAATTTCATCCTCATAATTTTTATTTACTTATTCAAACATGTGAGCATACCTTTCCCTCATAGAATTCTCATATTCCCATGTTGATTCTTCAACCATGTGGTTTCTTCACAAAACCTTACATAGTGGTTTACCTTATTCCATGATAAATTCTCTCTCCAATCAAGAATATAAACATGATTCCCTTTATAAGAAAGGTTCCCTTTTAGATGAATTAGTTCTGGACTCAAAACATGAGATGCATATCGCACATACTTTCTCAATATCGAAATACGAAAAACATTCTGTACCAAAAACAAACATGGAGGCAATACTACTCATTATAAAACAGGTCCAAATTTCTCTAGTATTTCAAAAGGGTTGATGAACCATGGACATAGATTTCATTTTTTGAAAAAACACATCACACTATTACAAGGAGAGATTTTAAGGAATACAAGGTCACGTACCTCGAAAGAGAAGTCATTCCTTCTGTTTTCTACATAACTTTTATGTGAACTATAAGATGTCCTTATGTGCTTCTGGATCATCTTCACCTTTTCAGACACAAAATCTACTAACTATGGTACCATCAAAATTAATTGGCTAACATCATCCCAATATTTTGGAATCTAACACTACTTTCCATACAATTCCTCAAAAGGTTCCATATTAATACTAGAATTAAAACTGTAATTATAAAAAAAATATAAATAAAGATAATGATCCCATATACCCTCATAGTCCATTGAGCATGCTCGAAGTATATCTTCCAATTTTTGAATAGTTCTTTCTGATGAGCCATCTGATTTAGGATGAAAAGCGGTACTAAAATGTAATTCTATACCCCACAACTTCTAATGGCCCTTCCCAAAATTAGAAGTTTTCACGAACCAACCCGGGGTGGACCCTGAACCAGTCACCCGATCCGGTCCACGACATGGCCTGAGAGGCATTCCCGATCCTTCCGGGCTGGCGACAAATACCAGGACATCAAAAGAGAGAAAGAGGGAACAATTTTTCTTGATAAAATAAATAAAACAGTGGAAAGAAAATAGAACATATCAATGTAAATAAAAAACACACAAAAAAAGAACGACCAACAAAAACAAACTTACGATACCATGACCAAAACTCCTCATTACCTCAGGAGTCACTCTCCACACCATAACCAAGTCTCGCCCACGGTGAAAAAGCTTAATTCAACCTGCAACAGAAACTAAAAATTGGAAAACACTATAGGCATGCGTATTAAAACTCAGTAGGTTAACCCGACTAATTATATTCCCAATGCACATACCATTATATAAAGAATTTATCAATTACAGGTTTGAACTAAATTATATAAAATATTGGTTTCCACAAACACTTTAATTTCTAAAAAAAGTAACAGTCCATTACCCTTTTTAATATAAAAACATGTTTAGTGTTTGAAAGGAACATGTTCATTACTTTTTAAAACATTTTTGCGAACCATTTAGAAATCAGATTTTTAATTGTTAGTCAAAGGTAAAACCACAAACAACACACAAAAAACACTAAGGGCAATAGAAATAGTGGCACACAGGGGCCAGAAACCGAACTAGACCTCTCAATTGTCCACCACATACAAATAAAACCTAAAGAAAAAATGGGTCGAACCTAGGAGCTCGTGAACAATCCAGAATGTACTATACATTTGAATCATCCTGAAGGCATGACTACTCCTGATGACGTCATAATGCCATAATACCGAGTGTTTCCCTACATGGCCTAACCGAGGGGCCCAATCTTCTAGCAGAGTGTCATCCGTACTAGGGGCCACTAGCTAGTACGTAATCTAAACTAGTGGAACAATCGTTCTTAAAAGATTCACTTACTATGCCAAGTTCCCATGTCAACGTGTATAATAAACTGGAAATAGGTGAGTCAACAAATTCAATCAAGTAGCACAACCATCACACACAAATCATGCAGTCAACGTACACCAAATATCACCCCTGAGTCACCCCAAAGAGAGTTTTCCTAAATAGTTTATTTTATTAAAGTGCCAAATGTGCCTTCACCAATTTTAACAGAAATTCTCATTTCTCAAGAGAACTAAACACTTGTTCACGCTTCAAAATAAATCATTTATCAATAAACCAGAACTACATTTGAAATTCCATGAATTATGTTTAAAGTCCAAACATGAATTCTCTCACTACTAGGTGTATGATCATCAAGAAAATATTCCACGTGTCGTGTATAAAATAAACTGATATTTTTACACCAAATAATAATTTTAAAATTAATTATATTATATTATTTCTCATTTATTAAAATTAATTAAATATCAAGCAATTAATGAATTCATAATTTAAAGGTGAGTGCAGTGGGGGACCTACCTCAACTTGCAGCTCGAATTTGACAACGCAACATGCCTCGCACATGTGCACAAACATGTGCAAACCGATGATTGTGGTATTGCGGGTTTCCTCACTAACATGCTGCAACAACCTCAAAAACCACTAAAATCACATAATCATAGACTTAAAACAATTCAAATAAAAAAATAGCGTGAACATGACCTCGACATGCTTTCAAATCACAACTCTCACCATCAACATAATTTACTAAACCCCTTTAAAAATGACGAAGTGTTAACAAAAAAACCACACAACGCCAAAATAACACACCAAACATGTTAATGAACCAACATACCATTTTAAGAAAACATTTACAGTGCACCAAACTAAATATACACCAAAACACGCCAAGAATAAATAGTTTAGGAGAAATTGTTAGCCGAACAAAATTACAATACCCCATAATTTATTCAAAAAAATTAATATACTCAAAACCAAAAGTACTTAATTAATATTGTATAAAATTAAGTCATAAAAGAATTCAATAACTCTAAATTTAAAGGTGTAGAGGTCGGTGCAGAATGAGCTCAATCAGCAGACTCGCATTCTAGTCAAAAGGGGGCGGCGTGCACCGACAAAGAGGTTCAATGGCCAGAAAAAAGGCCAAGAGGAGAAAACAATAGCTGGAAAAACGTGAACGCCACACCAGTGAGGCTGGCTAGAGCAGTGATAGTCACAATTACTGAAGGTGCGCACCAGAAAGGGTGGAAGGCACAGTAAGAAGGCACTGCAAAGGGTAGGGAGTGCACCAGGAGGTGGGGTCGCGCACGCCGGACATCGGGCGATCGCCGGAGAATAGAGGCTGGCTGCGGGTTCGGGGGTTGCGCACTGTTCAGGTGGGGCCCCAGAACTGGTTTGCGAGGCCATCAAGAGGCATGGGTAGAAGACAGAGGCAGCCACGAGTTGTCCGGAGTGTCACCGACAGGAGGAATTGTCCGGTCTGGATGGGCTTGTGACAGTCGGATGAGGATAGCACGGGGCGCTGCTGAGAAGGGTGGGCGCGCGACCTCCAGATGGGGACGATGAGGGGCTTCGTTGAGCAGGGTTGGTGCGTGAATTCCGGACAGGGACGGTGAGGGGCTCCATTGAGCAGGGTGGGTGTGCGAACTCTGGACAGGGACAACAAGGGGCTATGTTGGGTAGGGTGGGCGCGCGACCTCCAGACAGGGATGGTGAGGGGCTCTGCTGAGCAGGGTGGGTTCTGGGTCGGCTGGGCGTGCACGGGAGGAGGGCTACTACAGGAGCGGCCTGCGGTGAAGCGCTGGAGATACGGTGTGCTGCAAGGGAGTATGAGGGTGGCAGTGTTGGTGTTGCATAGAAGAAGTAGACAGGGGGGAAGGAGCGGCCCGCTCGGGGAGAACGAGAGGATAGAATAGGGAGTCGGCGGCTAGGGTTTGGAAGGGAGGGAAAAAAGAAGAAGAAAATGGGAAATAAAAGAAAAAATAATGAAGGAGATAAAATAAAAAATAAATAAATAAATATATAAATAAACTTTAATAAAATAACAAATATAGGAATAATAATAATTATAATAACATTTAATAATACACGTAATTATAATGATCATAATAATAAGGTTAAAAAAAATTAGTTTTTACATTAAAAGTGACATTAATAATTTTAATAATAATAATGGTAATAACAAATAATAATAATTTAATTTTATTAATAATAATTTTATTGGAATAATGCAACTGTGTGGTCCGCGCACGCCTCTTGCGACTGTGTGCGAACCGTGCGTAAAATTTTTTCTGATCCCAAAGCTGTTGTACAGGTGTCGAGCTATCTGCACGGTCTCTTCTAAACATGCAGTACCTGCACACTGGTCTAAAACCCATCCCAAATCTCGATAATAAAAACCCATCATAATTAATAACATCTTTATTAAGATCAATAATAATAATAATCATAAATTAATAAAAACCATAAAAAAATTCAAACAACACAATAAATCAAAAACTTCACTCATTTTAAATTTTTCGAAGGTATGTGAATTGTGTTGATGCCTAAGTAGAGCTCCACGAGGTTTTCCAAAATGTGCTCCGCCCGTGTGCCCAATGACGCTAGCTGAAAAAACACTCACTTTTTAACATAACTTGATTTATTTTCATACGGGAATCAACCCGAACCCCAACAAAATTTTAAATGTCAAAGAAAATTATAAAATAAGATAAAATTAATGTCGGGTGTGACAATTATCTCCACCATAATGCTTTCTTCCCTCAAAAATCCACAATAATATCTAGACCCAAAGATAAAACATATCAAGTGTCACCCAACCACAAAAGTTTCATCACCTCCAGTTGATCGATCCAAATGTACACCAAAATCCAATGAAACACAACTCATCCATAAAACACAATCACCTTAACCATCATCAAGCAGAACCCAAACCATCCATCTCAACCATGGGACTAATGAACTTAAACTACCTACAATACTTATTCCTCTAATATTAGTCCAACAAAACAGTTGGGTGTACTCCAATCTCAATGTTTACTCGAGGGGACAAACTCAAGATTAGGTGGTTCCTCACCAGAACACCTACCACCAAACAATACATAAAAATAATCTTTGATACTGACACGAGGAGGCCCGAACGAACTCCCCACCATAAGGATCAGGCGAACACTAAATTACTTCCAGTGTGAATGTACAAGACCCACTGTTGGTCTTCCCACCATAAGAACTGACGAGATTAACCGAACATGAATGATTTCTGCATGAACCAAAAACCCCACCACAAGGGTAGGGGAGGGAAATGATGGGCCCAACTGATAGAGTATCAAAACTACCGTCATCGCTACCCTAAAAACATCACCCCCTCAGAAGAGCACGAACCATGATGCACTAAAGACCAAGATTAAACAGAGGCCCTTTTTTCCATCATTTGAGTTCACCTGACTACGCACCAACTTCACTCCAGGGCCAATGGATGGAGGAACGATGATTGAATAATCTCCTGCCTTGCAGTCAGGCTTCAAAAATCCCCAAACATAACACAAAAACCAGAATTTTTCCAAACACATTTCCAATAAAATAAAAGTTTTAAAGAGGTTCAACCACAACCATTCTTACAATTGAAGAAAAAGAAACAATTCAAAACAATACAAAAGATGATTACTACATCCAAGAAACACTACAAAGAGAAAACCTCAAATGGATCCCCAAATATCACCCTACTCCTACTGACGGGATGAGGTGAACATCAAGGCACCAAGTCTAGATTCAGGGCACTTTTTTGGAAACACCGCAACAGAATCGCTGCAAGTGACCCCAACATCCATAGGTGTGGCAGGGTCTCAGAGCACTCGGACACGTCGGCCTCTTGTGACCCTACCTACCACACTGGTGACAGATCACAAAATTGCACTGTGGAGAAGGTGACTGAAGTTCTAGAGGCCTCTTGATTCCTCTACCAGTACCACCAGCATCAGGTCACTTCTCATTCTTCTTATCACCATCCTCTGCACTGCTTCCCAGAGATGGAGGATTTGCCACCTCAAGTGATCCTGCTAACCCAGCATTAGCCAAAAAGGCTTGCCCCACAACATCCGAGAAGGTGGTTAGGTTGAGCTCTTCCACTTTCGATCGCAGCTCAGGTTGGAGTCCAGACTGAAATTGTGGAGCCTTTCTAGGATCATTCGCAACAAACCACTGATCATATAGAACTAGGTCTATGAAACATTGATAGAATTCCAGTACCGATTCAACGCCCTGTTGAAGACAACACAACTCAATCCTCTTCCTCATATTCGTCAACTTAGAGAAGTGTTGTTGGATGAACGATGACTTAAAAAACTCCCATGTTTGATCTTCTAGAGGCTTAGTTCGAGACATAGAATTCCACCATTTCCAAGTTGGTCCTTCAAGCATAAAGTTAGAAAACATAACCTTTAACGACTCAGGCAGCCCAATGAAACTAAATTTCCTCTCAATCATCTGCAACCACTCCTCTGCCTCAAGAGGCTCTTCTTGTCCATAGAAGAGAGGAGGGTTCAACTTCCAGAACTCTAGAACATAGTATATGGGCTGATCAACTGGAGGATTTGCTAGGGGCGCACCACCCTAAGCTGCACCTTGGGCATCCATCAAACCGTCGTGGGGGTGAACTCTAAGAAACAAGGAAACAAAGAACATAATCAAAACATGGTCATTTCCATTTAAATTTCAACCTTTCACAATTTACAAAATAAAACTTTGCAAAAAAATTCTTAAAATTAAAGAAGACCTAGAAAAACCACAAGGATAAACTAGTGGCAATTGGTGACTCAGACGTATGGTTGGAGGTCATACGCTAGTCATGCCACCGTTAGAGGGAGCACTCTAGGGTAATGTCCCCAACTGTACATGGCTTACTAGACCATGCGAGCTCACGTAGGTCACTTTCCTGGATCCCATTTTATTTCACAACATAAAACAATTCACAACAATCAAAGGACACCAACAACCCGAACATCCCATGGTAACCCGAGGTTCAGAACGAGCAAGGGTTCATGATGTCCTTCTTGTCCGTACACCTTGAGTCCTGAAAATTCTACTCCTTCTACAATGAAAACCCCTAATAACAATGGGCACTATGAAAAACAAGGTCCGCTCAGGAGCTGAACTCCTCTGATACCATTTGTCACGAACCATGTATCACCCACGACGAACATGCTCAAGTCAAACTGCAACAGAAACTAAAAATAGGAAAAAATATAGGTGTGAGTATTAAAACTCAATAGGTAGGCCCGACTAATTCTATTCCTAATGTAAATACCATTAAATAAAGAATTTATCAATTCCAGGTTTGACCTAAATTTTTTAAAATATTGGTTTCCACATACACTTTCATTTCTAAAACAAGTAACAGTTCATTGCCCTTTTTAATATAAAAACAAGTTTAGTGTTTGAAAGGAACATATGAATTTCTTTTTAAAACATTTTTGTGAACAATTTAGAAATCCAAATTTTAATTATTAATCAAAGGAAAAACCACACAAAACACACAACACACACTAATGGAAATGGAAAAAGTGGCACATAGGGGCCAGAAACTAAACTAGACATCTCAATCATCTGCCACATACAAATAAACACTAAAGAAACATGGGTCGAACCTAGGAGCTCGTAAACAATCTAGAACACACTATACATCTGACTCATTCCGAAGGCATGCCTACTCTTGATGGCGTCATAATGCGCTAATTCCTGGTGTTTCCCTACATGGCCTAACCGAGGGGCCCAATCCCCTAGAAAAGTGTCATCCATACTAGTGACCACTAGCTAGTGCGTAATCTAAACTAGTGCAACAATCGTTCTCAAAAAATTCACTTACTATGCTAAGTTCCCATGTCAACATGTATAATAAACAAGAAAGGTGTGAGTCAACAAATTTAATCAAGTAGCACAACCATCACACACAAATCATGCAGTTAACTTACACAAAATATCACCCCTGAGTCACCCCAAAGAGGGTTTTCCAAAATAGTTTGTTTTATTAAAGTGCCAAATGGGCCTTCACCAATTTTAACAGAAATCCTCGTTTCTCAAGAGAACTAAACATTTGTTAATTCTTTAAAATAAATCATTTATCAATAAACCAAAACTACATTTGAAATTCCGTGAATTATGTTTAAAGGCCAAACAGACATTCTTTCACTACTGGGTGTCCTCTCATCAAGAAAATATTTCTGGTGTCATGTATAAAATAAACATCTCTTTTTACACCAAATAGTTATTTTAAAATCAATTATCTTATATTATTTCTAATTTATTAAAATTAATAAAATGTCAAGAAATTAATAAATTCTGAATTTAAAGGCGAGTGCAGTAGGGGACCTACCTCAACTCACAGCTTGAACATGAAAACGCGACACGCCTCGCATTAGTGCACAAGCTCGTGCAAACTGATGATCGTGGTATTGCGTTTTTCCTCACTGACACGCTAAAAAAACCGTACAAACAACTAAAAACACATAAGCATAGACTTAAAACAATTCAAATAAACAAAAATCATGAACGCGACCTCGATTTTCTTTCAAATCACAACTCAGACCATTAACACCTTTTACTAAACCCCTTTAAAAACCACGAAGTGTTTACAAAAAAATCCACCCAATGCCAAAATAACTCACTAAAAATTTTAAAGATCCAACATACCATTTTAATAAAAAAAACATAGAGTGTACCAAACTAACTCTTCACCAAAACACGCCAATAATAAATATTTTAGGTGAAATAGTTAACTGAACCGAATTACAATACCACATAATTTATTAAAAAAAATAAATATACTCAAAACCAAAAGTAATTAATTAATATTAAATGAAATTAAGTCATAAAAGAATTCAATACCTCTAAATTTAAAGGTGAATAGGTTGGCGCGAAATGCGCTTAATCAGCAGAGTCGCGCGATAGTCAAAAGGGGGCGGCGCACACCGACCGGGAGGGTCGGTGGCCAGAAAAGAGGCTGGCGGGAGAAAACACTGGCTAGGAAAATGTGCACGCCGCACCGGTGAGGTTGGCCAGAGCAGTGAGAGTCTTAGTTACTGCGGGTGCATGCCGGCAAGGGTGGAAGGCACATCGAGAGGGCGCTACAAAGGGCAAGGGGTGCACCGAGAGGTGGGGTCGCGCATGTCGGACAGTGGGAAATCGACGGAGAATGGAGGTCGGCTGCGGGTTGGGGGGGGGGGGTTGCGCACTATTCATGTGGGGCACCAGAACTAGTTGGAGAGGCCAGAAAGAGGTGTGGGTAGAAGGTGGAGGAAGCCAAGAGTTGGCTGAAGTTTCAACGATAGGAGGATGTGGCCGGTCTGAATGGGCTTGCGACAGTCGGACAAGGATGGCGAGGGGAGCTGCTGATTAGGGTGGGAACGCGACCTCCGGACGAGGACGGAGAGGGGCTCTGTTGACCAGGGTGGGTGTGCGAACTCCAGACAAGGACAAAAAGGGGTTGTGTTGAGCAGGGTGGGTGCGCGAACTCCGGACAGGGACGGAGAGGGGCTCCTTTGAGCAGGGTGGGCCCACTACCTCTGGACCAGGACGGTGAGGGGCTTCGTTGAGCAGGATGGGCGCTGGGTCGGCTGGGCGTACGCAGGAGGAGGGCTGCAGTAGGAGCGGCCTGCGATGAAGTGCTAGAGATCCAGTGCACTGCAAAGGAGAAGGAGGGTGGTAGTGCTGGTGCTGCACGGAAGAAGTAGACAGGGGGGAAGGAGCGGGTCGCTCGGGGAGAACGAGAGGAAAGAATAGGGAGTTGGCGGCCAAGGTTTGGAATAGTGGAAAAATGAGAAAGAAAAAGGGAAATAAAAGAAAAAATAATGAAGGAGATAAAAAAAATAAATAAATAAATATATAAATAAAACAAAAAAAAAATAAAAAAGATAAGAATAATAATTGTTATAATAACATTTAATAATACTCATAATTATAATGATCATAATAATAAAGTTAAAAAAATTTAGTTTTTACATTAAATGTGACATTAATAATTTTAATAATAATAATGGTAATAACTAATAACAATAATTTCATTTTATTAATAATAATTTTATTGGAATAATGAAACTGCACGGTCCGCGCGGGCCTCTTGTGATTGTGCGCCGACCGTGTGTGAACTTTTTTCTGATCCAGAAGTTGTCGCACCAGTGTCGGGCTATCTGCATGGTCTCTGCTAAACATGCAGTACCTGTGCACCGGTCTAAAACCTATCCCAAAACTCGATAAAAAAACCATCATAATTAATAATATCTTTATTAAGATCAATAATAATAATAATAATAATAATAATAAATTATTAACAACCACAAAAAAATCAAACAATACAATAAATCAAAAACATTAGTCATTTTAAATTTTCCGAAGGTAGGCGAATCGTGTCGATGCATAAGCGGAGCCACACGAGGTTTTCCAAAATGTGCTCCGCCTGTGCGACCAAGGACGTCAGCTGAAAAAACACTCACTTTTTAACATAACTCAAACGTTTTTCATCTCAGACTTAACCCGGACTCCAACAAAATTTTAAATGTCAAAGAAAATTATAAAATAAGATAAAAGTTATGTCGGGGTGTGAAAATTCTCCACACCATAATTCGTTTCACCCTTGGAAAGACACAACAATATCTAGACCCAAATATAAAACTTATCAAGTGTCACCCACCCACAAAAGTTTCAACGTCTCTTGTTTATCAATCCAAATGTACACCGAAAACCCATGACACACAACTCATCCTTAAAATACAATCACCTTAACCATCACCAAGAAGAACCCAAACCATCCATCTCAACCAGGGGAATAACGAACATAAACTACCTCCATCACTTATTCCCCTAATCTTAGTCCAACAAAACTGTTGGGTTTACTCCAATCTCAACGTTTACTCGAGAGGAAAAACTCAGGATTAGGTGGTTCCGCACCAAAACACCTACCACCAAAAAATACATAAAAATAATCTCTGATACTGACATGGGGAGGCCCGAATGGACTCCCCACCATAAGGATCAGGCTAACACTAAATTACTTATGGTGTGACTCTGTGAGACCCACTGTGGGTCTCCCCACCATAAGAACTGATGAGATTAACCGAACTTGAAAGCTTTTCACATGGACCAAAAACCCCACCAAAAGGGTAGGGGAGGGAAAGGAAGGGCCCAACTGATAGAGTATCAAAACTACTGTCATCACTACCCTAACAACTTCTCACCCTAGGAAGAGCACGACCATGACGCACTGAAGACAAAGATTAAACCAAGGCCCTTTTCTCCATCGTTGGGGTTCTCCTGACTTTGAGCCAGCTTCACTCTGGGGCCTATGGCTGGAGCACCAATGATTGAAGCATCTCCTTCCTCATAGTCAGACTTCAAAAATCCCCAAACATAACACACAAACCAGAATTTCAACAAACACATTTCCAATAAAATAAAAGTTTTAAAGAGGTTCAACCACAACCATTATTACAAATGAAGAAAAAGAAACACTTCAAAATGCTAAAAAAGATGATTACTACATCCAAGAAACACTACAAATATAAAACATCAACCGGATCCCCAAATATCACCCAAATCTTGCTGACGAGCTGAGGTGACCTTAGATGCACCATGTCTAGCTTTAGTGCACTTTTTGGAAACACTACAGCATAATCGCAGCAAGTGACCCCAACGTCCATAGGTGTAGCAGGATCTTTGAGAACTCGGACACGTCAGCCTCTTATGACCCTACCTAGCACACTGGTGACAAATCACTCAATTTCACTCTGGAGAAGGAGACTGAAGGTCTTGAGGCCTCTTCATCCCTCTACCAGCACAACCAGCATAAGGTTGCTTCTCATTCTTCTTATCACCATCCTCTCCAATGCTTCCAAAAGCTGGAGGATTTTCCACCTCAATTCCTCCTTTGATGTGCCAAGTCTAGCTTCAGTGTGCTTTTTGGAAACACCACGGTAGAATCGCAGCAAGTGACCCCAACATCCATAGGTGTGGCAGGGTCTTTGAGCACTCGGACACATCGGCCTCTTGTGACCCTGCCTACCACCCTGGTGACAAATCACTGAATTGCGCTATGGAGAAAGAGACTGATGGTCTGGAGGCCTCTTGATCCCTCTACCAGCACCACCAGCATCAGGTCACTTCTCATTATTCTTATCACCATCCTCTGCACTGATTCCCAAAGCTGGAGGATTTTCCACCTCAAGACCTCCTGCTACCCAAGGTACCACCAGTTTCCCAGCAGGTAACACCAGTTTCCCCGCAGACATGGGGTCCCCACCCTAGGGGCCACCCACATGCCCGAACGGTTCATCCAACTAATGACTGTCCCCACAAGCCATCACATGACCTTTATAGTGTGTTTTGTACTCACTCACACACACCCTGAGAGACTTCTCAGAAGGTCACCCATTTTGATCACTAATCCTGGCCAAGCACATTTAACTGTGGAGTTCAAATCAGATAGGCTCCCGAAAAGGAAGGTGCACCTTGTTGACATGAGTCATATAATTTTTCCATTTAATGCTTTATCATTTGGGGGTGTTACAATGACCCCCCCTTTAGAGCACAACGTCCTCACCCACATACACCCTGCCTACCACAATAGTGAAAAATCACTGAATTGCGCTCTGGAGAAGGAGACTGAAGGTCTTGAGGCCTCTTAATCTCTCTACTAGCACAACTAGCAACTGGTCGCTTCTCATTATTCTTATCACCATCCTCTGCACTGCTTCCAAAAGCTTAAGGATTTTCCACCTCAAGTCCTCCTTCGATGTGCCAAGTATAGCTTCAGTGCGCTTTTTGGAAACACTATGGAAGAATCGCAGAAAGTGACCCTAACGTCCACAGGTGTGGCAGGGTCTCTGAGCACTCGGACACATCGACCTCTTGTGACCCTGCCTACCACACTGGGGACAAATCACTGAATTGCACTGTGGAGAAAGATACTGAAGGTCTGGAGGCCTCTTGATCCCTCAACCAGCACAACCAGCATCATGTCACTTCTCATTATTCTTATCACCATCCTCTGCACTACTTCCCAAAGCTGGAGTATTTTCCACCTCAAGTCCTCCTACTAACCAAGGTACCACCAGTTTCCCCACAGGTACCACCAGTTGCCCCACAGAAGCGGGGTCCCCTCTCTAGGGGCCACCTACATGCCCAAACAGTTTATCCAACTAATGAAAGTCCCCAGAAGCCAACACATGACCTTTCTAGTGTGTTTTGTACTCGCACACACACACACCTTGAGAAACTTCTCAGAAGGTCACCCATTTTGATCACTACTCCTGGACAAGCACGTTTAACTATGGAGTTCAAATCAGATAGGCTCCCGAAAAGGAAGGTTCACTTTGTTGACATGAGTTATATCATTTATCCATTTAATGATTTATCATTTGGGGGTGTTACAATCACCCCCCCCCCTTTAGAGCACAACGTCCTCACTCACATACACCCTGGGAAACATCCCAGAAGTTCACCCATCCTGATCACTACTCCAGGACAAGCATGCTTAACTGTGGAGTTCTAATCACGTAGGCTCCGGAAAAGGAAGGTGCACTTTGTTGACATAAGTCATATCAATTAGTCATTTAACCCTTTATCATTTAGGGGTGTTACAATAACCTTGCCTTTAGAGCTCAATGTACTCGTTGAGGGCCCTACATCACAACCCAGGTAGTGCACCGCACTTAAGGCTGGGTACCACCTCTGTTACCAAATGTAACAACTGGGTCCTGGTGACAGCACAAACACCCCGCCCTAACATGGTCGTCGGGTGCTGGCCTTCCAGGTACCCCCAGTTGCCCCACAAACACGGGGTCCCCACCCTAGGTACCACCCACGTGCCCGAACGGTTCATCTGACTAATGACAGTCCCCACAAGCCAACACATGTCCTTTCTAGTGTGTTTTGTCCTCACTCACACACACCCTGAGAAACTTCCCAGAAGGTCACCCATCTTGATCACTACTCCAGACCAAGCACACTTAACTATAGAGTTAAAATCCGATAGGCTTCCGAAAAGAAATGTGCACCTTGTTGACATGATTCATATCATTTATCCATTTAACCCTTTATTATTCGGGGGTGTTACAATCCCCCCTTTAGTGAACAACATCCTCACTCACATACACCCTGGGACACTTCCCAGAAGGAAACCCATCCTGATCACTACTCCAGGCCAAGCACGCTTAACTGTGGAGTTCTAATCATGCAGGCTTTCAAAAAGGAAGGTGCACATTGTTGACATAAGTCATATCATTTAGTCATTTAACCCTATATCATTTAGGCTTGTTACAATCTCCCCCCCCCCCTTTAGAGCGCAACGTCCTCATTGTGGGCCCTACATCTCAACCCTGGCAGTGCACTGCACTTAAGGCTGGGTACCACCGCTAATACCAAATGTAACAACTGGGTCCCAGTGACAGCACAAACACCCCGCCCTAACCTGGTAATCAAGTCCTGGCCTACCAGGTACCACTAGTTTCCCCGTAAACACGGGGTCCCCACCCTAGGGGCCACCCACGTGCCCGAACGGTTCATCTGACTAATGAAAGTCCCCACAAGTTGAAACATGTCCTTTCTAGTGTGTTTTTTCCTCACTCACACACACCCTGAGAAACTTTCCAGAAGGTCACCCATCTTGATCACTACTCCAGTCCAATCACGCTTAACTGTGGAGTTGAAATTATATAGGCTCCCGAAAAGGAAGGTGCATCTTGGTAACATGAGTCATATCATTTAGTCATTTAACCCTTTATCATTCGGGGGTATTACAACCCCCCCCCCTAGAGCACAACGTCCTCACTCACATACAACCTGGAAAACTTCCCAGAAGGTCACCCATCCTGATCAATGCTCTAGGCCAAGCACGCTTAACAGTGGAGTTCTAATCAGGTAGGCTCCCGAAAACAAAGGTGCACTTTGTTTACATAATTCATATCATTTAGTCATTTAACCCTTTATCATTTAAGAGTGTTACAGAAGTGAACCTGAGATCATAGTAAAAAACAATGGAAATTATAATTCCATGTAACATGATAATCACATTGAGGTACAATCGAGAAAGTAAATCCAATGACATTTTATGTTGAATAGAATGAAAATTTGTAGATTTAGTCCGCTGATCAATAATAACCCAAATCACATTATTACCTCAATAATTCTTATGTAATCCCAACATGATGTCCATGGATATATTCTCCCATTTCCACTCCATCATTGGAAGTGGCTGAAGTGTCTCCTTCAGTAGTTGTCTCTCTAATTTAACCTGTTTACATGTCAAACATTTCACAATAAAATATGCAATATCTCTTTTCATTCAATACCACTAGTAATACTCCCGAAGGTATCAGTATATCTTAGTACTTACAGGATGAACTGACAATGGAAGAATATGTGCTTCATACAACAAATCTTTCTTCAAATGAGGATCAAAAGGCACACACAATATTTTCTGAAATCTCAATACAAAATCATTATCATGGTTAAATTCTAGATACTTAAACATTTTGACTAATTATACCTTTTCCTATAACTCACAGTATTTTTTTATGTTCTTGCTTGATTCTTTCTAATAATGATGATTTCACTAAAACTAGAAACAAACAAGGGGTATTTCCTACACCAATAACTTCTAAGACAAAATAAATCGAATTGTTAATCACGAGATCATGTTCCAAATGTAACATTGTTAATGATGCAAGATGTTTTCAGCTCAAGGCATTCACCACTTTTTTATCTTTTCATGGATGGTAATTGATTGTACAATCATAATCCTTTATCAGTTCAAGGAATATTCTCTTCCTCATATTCAATTCTTTCTAAAAGAATATATAATTCAAAATTTTGTGGTTAGAATATATTTCACATTTGGATCCATTTAAATGATTCCCCTAAATTTTTAAACCAAAAAACCATTGCTTCTAGTTCCAAATCATGTGTGGTATAATTTAACTCATGAGGTTTCAACTGACATGAATCATAATAAATTACCTGTGCATTAAACATCAGAACACAACCAAATCCTTTCAAAGAAGAATCAATGTAAATAACAAACACTCTGTTTTAAGAAGGTAGAGTCATAATTAGAGCATTAACCAATATTATTTTCAATTCTAGAAAACAATCATCACATTATTTTGTCTATATGAACATAACACATTTTCGAGTTAACTTTGTCATTTGGTTGGATAACCAAACAATGTTTTCAAAAAAAACATCGATAAGGATCTCCAGAACAAGGAAGATGCTAATTTCAGTTATATTTGATGGTCTTGGCCATTATTCAACAACTTTTATTTTAGCAGGATCAATAATTATTCCATCTTTAGAAACACTGTTACCAAGTAATGAAATTTTTTCAAATAAGAATTCAAACTTGTTGAATTTTCTATATAGTTTCTTTTTCTATTATGGTTTTCAAAAAAACCCTTAGTTATTTTTCATGCTCCTATATACTTTTAGAAAAAACTAGATTGTCCTCAATAAAAAAAATACATATTTATCCAAGTACTCCAAAATTATTCTATTTATAATATTCATGAATAAATCATGTGCATTTTCTTCAAACCAAAGGGTATAAACACAAACTCATAATAACCATATCTAGTATGAAAATAAATTTTTTAAAATTTAACTTTCTTCTCCTTCTGTTGATGGTACCCAGATCTGAAGTCAATCTTGGAAAAATACTAAGCTACATGGAGCTGATAAAAAAATTCAACTATATGAGGAAAATGATACTTGCTTTTAAAAGAGATATTATTGAAAGCTCTATAATCAATGGAAAGTATCATGGAACCACCATTCTTTTTAATGAACAAAGTAGGGGTGCCCCATGGTGATGTTGATGGTGGAAGAAATACTTTCTCAAGTAGCTCTTGTAACTGATTTTTTCAATTCAAGAAGCTCTACTTGTTCCATTCGATAAGTGGGTTTTGAAATTTTCGTAGACTTAAGAACTAAGTAAATTGTAAATTCTACTTCTTGATTAGGTACTACACTTGGAAACTCATACGGAAATACATCAACGTATTCATATACCACTCTCATATCATTAATTTGAATAGTTCCCTTATTTTCAACATTGTGAGAAACATAATATTTATTTCCATGTTTTAGTAGTTTTTCATCATATTTGATGGTTATCAATGATATAGTTTCATTATTGTACACAAATTGAGACTTAGTATAAAAAAAACTTCTTTAGCACTAAAATATATCTTATAATGATAAAAAGAAATCTAGTTCATCCCCAAAATATCCTCAAACTCTACTAAAGGAAAAACAACAAGGTACACAGGTAAACTATTTCAACAGACAAAGATAGGTAGATTCTTATAATTTCTTTTTGCCATAATATTTCTTCCAGTTTTCTTCACCATAAGTTGCAGATTCATTTCTTGAGGTTGAATTTATAATTTGGACAAAATTTTATCAACAATGAAATAATGTGTAGACCCCGTATCAAACATGATTTTAGAAAAATCAGAGTATACACATAATGTACCTAACACCACTTCATTTGATAGCTGAGCAGCTGTGGATGTAGTCACAAAGGATTTTTCCACACTGTCCTTCTTACAATCTACTGATATCATCCCTGAGTGACTAAATTTGGACAAACATTATCATAATGTCTCAGTTACTTATAGTTAGAGAATCTCACCATTGACTTCTCATTAATTTTTGGATCAATATCCTTGCATTCATGAGACATGTTCCCAAACATTTCACATCGGTATCACTTCCCAAAATTCAAATTAAATTCTCCCATATTATTTTTACCACTATTTTCACAATAAGTGAATTTCATTTTCTAAACACTAGACTTCTTTGATGAGTTTTCCCATTTTATACAGACCAGGATGCTTCTTATTCTTTTCATCATGAGTCACATACTTGCTAGTAAACTCAATCTCAACATTTTCAACACACCAAAAAAGTTTCTTATAGATTTTAAACTATCGTGAAGCCAAATACCTTCGTATAAAAGGTTTCAAACCAGAGTAAACTATATTAATTTACTATAAATGTTCCAAGTAAAATCCAGTACGTACCAGGCCAGACATATTAAATTGGCTTCATATGCGGCCACAGATTCATGATATTTCTACCTCAGTTCCATGAATTGTTTCTCTATTCATATTTGAAGTGTTTTAGGAAAGCATTTTTCTAGAAAAAGGTTCTTAAAATCTTCCCATTTCTGACTATCATGATCATATTTCTCTCTCATATTATTAACTAGAGACCACCACAGATCAAATTCACCTTCAAAATTTTAAAGGGATATTATTACCTTTTGGCGTTCTGTACAACCCTTGAAATCAAATATCATTTTGACCGCGTTGATCCATCCCTCAGATATCACTAGATCTAGAGTTCCACTAAAAGATGGAGGATGCTGCCTCATAAACTGCTCCACAAAAGACATGTTCCCTCATGGTAGATCTGTTTTCTCTCTAGCACAGATACCACCACCCTTTACCGTTTACGTTAATTGTTCCATTTCTATAAAAAACTGCTCGGTTCTAATTCCCACCATTCCAGGATGGAATCTCAGACATGTATCAACCTCTTAGATACTTCCTACATCAGCTTCCCTATTTCTTCTATAGAATGAAATTATGAACACACATATCTTAGTTGATGTAACATGGTAACCTTCAAATTCTATATCATTTTAAATTAACCATTACATAAAAATCATATAGGGTATTAATTAACATCATTTTAACCCCTAACGTTATCTAAACCATCCATTGATAACAACTATCAAGAACCGACCTTAAAACATTACATAATCTTAACGTTTTGTCTTGAACATACTTGTATTACACATAGAGGATCTTTTTGGGTTTAGTGTTTTAGAGAGTTAGGATATCTTACATACATAACATACCACATTCATAAAAATATGATACAATTAAAAATAGTATCCACATTTTCAATGTATCAAACATTGAAACATAAAACTAGATTTCATTCACATATCTTCATAACATTCATCATGACTCCATGATTAATCATACCCATCCATATATCTTGTGACAAAACATTTAAAAAATGTGATATGAGTAAAAAACCTAGGATATGATATAAATAGAGAAATAATTAATTAAGTGAAAAAATAAAAAAACAATAAAACTCAAATCATAAAAACATGAATGCGTAGAATAATCATGCATTTTCCTTGGAACACATTTACCATATCATTCTTACATTCAACCTTACACATGGAATAACCATTTTTTCAACATTCATCTACCGATTACCCAATGCATTGGAGAGCTATAATGGGGATCACCCACCATATTTTGAGCTATAATAGTCTCAACCCAACATATCTTGAGCTATAATGGAGCTCAACCATCGTATCATGAGTTATAATGGGATCAAACCAATGTAAATAATTTCCATGGAACATACCATGAATAAAATATTTTATAACTCATATAAAAACTTGAGAAAAACTCATTTACATTTGAAAATACCGTTTCCTGTAAATATCTCTCTTAGAACATAAACACTCAACAAATGAAAATGAAGTATTATTATTCAAAAAAACCATAAAAACATATAATAGAGACACTATGGTAAAAAACTATATGAAATTAGAATATCACACACATATCAGAAAAATGACTATCTCTTTGGATGTCATTAAGAAGATATTTATAATGATTTTAGGAGGGAATTCCTTTAAAAATACCATAACATTGAAGAGAGAATTTATTAAATGAATGAAATATGTATTTATACTATGAATATAGATACTTTAACATTAAATAATCAAATTACATTTCACAATTCAACTTATCATGATAAAAAGAAATGAATTTTAAGGCTAACCCAAAGAATGGAAATTTGGTTTAAAATTCACATATGAAATTTCATCATGGTATCAGGTGTACATGTGAGGTATTAATGAGATGGAATCAGGTATCTCATCATAAATATATAATAAGGGATGTATGAGGGAGGTGTGAAAACATACCCCATCATTATGAATTAAAAATAAAAGGACACAACATAGAGGAGATTCTAGAATAAAAGTGTGAGATAGAGAATCCCTTACCTCATATTCTACTTCCTTGAAATGTGTTTAAACATCATGTATAATGGTTAAAATAGTGTTATTATGATTTTACAAAAACATTTTCAGGTTTATAACACCTTATATGATCAAATTATAACATCATTCCACCCATTCATTAATAATTCTTTGTTATTTCCCTTGTTTCGAGTGCGTTCCATACATGGTTTCCAAGAGTGGTTTTGTATTGGTTTCTTATTCCAGTTGTAAACAAAACAACAAAATTGGAATGAAATTGCATATAAAAGTTTTAACAAACTTAATTATACAATTTATCATTTTTAATTCTAATGCAGGAATGATTCATTGGTTATAAAATTAATGATTTTTGTTTAGATCATTTTAGTGGTTCTTTGATAATAATGACCCTATTTTGTATTATAACTTAAAACCATGTGTAAAAGGGATTGGGGAAGGAATTTGGAATATATTAGTGGTTCTTTGATAATAACAACCTCTTTTTGGCCTTTGGGTGAGACCAACAGGTCTTGGATGTGGGGAATGAGATTGGGGAAGGAATTTGGAATATATTAGACAACGCTCAAGGCTTAAGAGGTATGAGATGAAGAAGGGGAAATGTGTGGTATTTATAGTGGTGGAGGGGAGAGATTTCACATTATTTTAATTATTATTTTATTTTTTATCCTCGATGAAAGAAGTAGTGAGTCTTCCATGACTAAAAATAGTAATAATGGCATGTGAGTTCGAGATAATGGGCATACATTAGCACTGCATCATCGATGACACCTCCATGAAGCATAAATTTATTTATTTTTAAAATACCAAATATTCACTATTCACTAAAAAATAAAGTATTTCAAAAAATTACCAAAAATTAACCCCAACCATTGTTCGACATTTATAATCAAATAATAAACTCCATTTTTTTAAAAAAAATGTAAATTTGAGAAAATTAATTTTTAAATAAAATAACCCTTTATTCAGAAAGTAACAATTTTGAAGCATTTATTTACTTATTCAAAGATATAGGTGTACCATAATTTCAATTAAATCATATATATACACACTATCATCGATGATGACACTATTTATAAGGGTATTTTACAGTTCATAAGGTTAACATTACTATTCATAAGGGTACAATACAATTCAATATATTTAATTTACTACTCATAAGGGTACATTAATATTAATAAGGGTACATCACTATTCATAAGGTTTTTTTACTATTTATAAGGGTATGTTATTATTCATAAGGGCATGTTATTATAAAAAAAATCAAGTTTGTCTTATAAGACTCAAAATAACTTACTAATCATAATTGTAGATGACCATTTTTTGAAATTCAAAATATATAAGTGGGAAATTTAGTATAATGGTAATTATCATATAAGTACCTGGGTTGTTACAAATAATCCCAACATTGGTGAGTTTCCTGACCAACCTAATAATAGAATTATGGAGTATCACGATTACCATAGTGGAATTAATGATCAATTTTACTCATGTAAATCATGTGGGAAGAGGAATCAAGGAGAATGTTTAAAAGGAACTATAAGATTATTTAGGTACAAAAAAAGGACAGAAAGCCAGTAATTGAAAATGAAAATGGTTCAGTTAACAAAACGGACTAGTATAATGGTATTTATAAGGTATCAAAACTAGTTAAATTTTTTAAATGTGAAATGTATGTGAATTATGCAAATTGATTCCTTAGGGGAAAATCTCATAAAGAGAATTAGCATGGTCATATGAGTAGTATTTATGTTCCTCACGTTGGAGAGAATAAGAAAGGAATGTGAGATGAAATAAGTGGTAATTAATAAAATTATAATTTGTGGCCAATGGTTTGAGATTATTGTGGAATGACTGAATTTTTATCAATAATAAAGTTTTATAAGTAAATTTATGACATTGGAGAATAATGAATCATTTACGAATTGGTAAACTATTGTTTTGTTAAGTATTTAAGTGTATATGATGTGTGGTACTAGTAAACATGAAATATGATTTAGATATATTTGGAAAATAAATTATGTGAAATATAGCCCTTAATATTATCATGATGATGAGATAATGATATTTAGATAAATATAGGTTGGATATAAATAAGTAAATTGTATGGTAATGATTTCCTTAGAACTGATTAATGATCAGTTTTCAAGTGGGTTACGCTATCATGGATGAAGTATAAAAATGTAGTGGAATTAAGTAATATATATAATTTTCTATGGAATAAAGAAGCATTCGTGTTTTCAATAAGGATATATAGTAATTACCATCACTCAAGTGAATAAATAAGGATGGTGTTCACATGTTTGGAATTTAAATAACATAAGATACCATATAATATATTGGAGATAGATGTTAAGTTGAGATTAGAGCACCTCTTAATAATGTTTTGAATTTTTAGTTTTTAGAAGGATTGTAATATTATCATTTATTAAATTTTGAAGTTAATCTTGGGATGAAGTTTTTTATAGTATTGAATTATCTCACCATAGGGAGACTTATGCATATTTGATAACGTGTAGTAATTTATTTGTTTTGAATAAGATAGATGGAATTACATAATATTCTATTTATTTATCACATTAACTTCTATGACTTCAACAATTACCAATCCATATTTATTTCACTTAGTAAAAATTTTTGTGGTAATTCTTCAAAGAATGACCAATGATGATATTGTACTGAAATCAATAATCTATTTACTCTCATGATCAAGTATTCAACATTAGGTAAATTATCTTGAAACAAAAAATGGTATCCTAGTACCTTCTTATCCGATGAATCAGATAGTCCCTTAAATCATCATTGATCCATGTCTTTCTGATTATTAACATTCTCCTAAACTTGTTCTCAATCACTCTCCATCAGAATATAATGGATATATATTTCATGCATATCCATGTTTTTTCTTCCCACCAATATTCTCCTATGTGGAAACCTAGTGATGAGTTACTTTGGGTAACCGTTTTGTTTCTAACTTTCTTTTTTTAAAACAATGTTTTAGTAATCAATTTTAAACTGTGTGTTTCTATGAAAAATAAATTAATGTATTATTTATTTAATAACCCCAATGAATTTTAAGGAAATAATTAATTTTATTAGGGGTAGAATTTGACTCCCCTATATTTTTATGAGGTATATTTTTTGGATGTGTTTTTGTATGCTACACCATGATAAGCTTGCACCATATGAAACACTATATTTTCTTGTGATATAAGAAACACTATGATTTTCATGTGTTATAAAAGATTACAAATTCATTTGATCAAATCCATTTCATGCATGAAATTTTTATGTGAAAAGCTATGTATTATTATGTTACCTTATAACATAGTCATTATAATTTTGGGTATGAACAATATTAAATTTCACCTAATAAATAAATAAAAAGAAAATTAGTGTGGTTAAAAAATCATAAAACCACTCTTGATATATTCTATTTGTGTAATATATATTAAATATATTAATTATAATGTTTAAAATTAATATTATATGATTTATATACTCGATTTAATAAAAAATTTATTTTTTTCAAAAAAGAAGTATTTGTTAAAAAATACAGTATTATCGACATTTAATGGAACACCAATTATAAATATACTTTTTAACAGATTAATATATTATATTTATCAAAATAAACTTCATATTTTTATGTGGGATATTAAAATCTACTTTGGATGAATTTTTAATATTTTTCGGATAACTTTAATGTTTTGATGAATAGTAAAAATCCTATAAATTTTAATTGAAAACTACATTTTTCATTAAATTATTTTATATCAATAAATTATATTATTTAATGGTTTTAAATTTTACCTAGATTAAATTTTTTCATTAAATATAATGAATTTAATTGGATATTAATTTTATGAAGAAGTTTGATGTAAAAACATTTCAATCTTTTGAAATATTTTAACTTTTAAAAAACATCATTTTTCATTCTGACAATAAGATTAATTTTAAATTAAGTTCTACAATTTATATGTTTTGAATTTTAAAAAATGGATTCCACATTTTTAATCAATGGGTCTAAATTATATTATTTTCATTATTTTATATTTGTGCATTATGAATTGTAACGTTAGTAATCTTCATTAATACGATTAAAAGTTGAATCAATAATTTAGTGTAAGGATGACATCATTAAATTACCCTAAAAATTTTCTTAGATTAATGGATTTTTTTGTTTCTACCAATAACATCATTTCATTGATATGTTTTCCATGTTAATCCACTTGGATGAGATTAGTAAATTTAGTATATTTTATGTAAAGAAAAGTTAAATATGTATCACACAAATTTTAATAACTAATACATTTTTTATATAGATTAATAAAGAAGATAAATTCGATTATAATTAAAAATTTAAATATAAATTGATTTTATTTATCATAGTAATTTATTTTTAATTTTTAGGAAAAAAATAATTACATTAAAGGATTATACATTGATGATACACAAATTATTTAATTGATGAAAAAACAATAGAATAATATTTATTAAAATTATAATAACTATTAAAAGACCAAAAAACTTGACAAAAACATATTTTTATAGTATATATATACCATAATCATCATAGTTTTGAGTAATTGACCATTTTATGCTATATGGAAATTATTATGACACTTATAGTATTTTATTTAAAGTTATATTAAACTTCTCACATTCATGTTTTTCTAAACATGACATTTCAATGTTGGATTATACATAAGTTATATCCAACTATAACTATTTCCTTGAATTATAGAATATTTATATTCATAATTATATTTTATTTTTAATTTTATTCAAAAAATAAGTATATTAAATAAGTACTGAAAACTAATTTAGAAATTATTTTATTAATGGAAATATCAAGTAATTGTGATTAATAATATTAAAATTTATATAATTTTGGATAATTATTAAATTGTCTATATGAACTTAACACCTTATGGATTTAATAAAATATTTTGTTTTTTGATTAAATCTTATCTAGATATTTTTTTAAAAAGATAAGAAATGAATAATGTCAAAATTAAAAAAGATGGTATATTTCTCAAAATAATGGTTTATTAAAATATTTAAAAATCAGAAAAAATTTCTAAAAATATAGAATACTTTTGATATGGTATAATATTTTATAAATTATTTATTTTTAATCTAATTGATATCAAACAAGTAAATATTATTTTTTTAAATATTGAAATATTTTTTACCGTAGTTAAAGTATAATAGAATAAGTAAGCGTTAAAATGAAATGATAAGATTTTAATGGACATTAAAATTTGTATAAAATTTATTTTTCTATGAAATTACTACTATTTCTCATCTCATCATCAAATTTATGACATTTTGGATGTTTTTTGGATGTGTTATGAATTTATTATAAATTAATATTTTTAAATATTCCAAAGGTTCCCATAACCTCAATTATAAAATGGAAATTCCTCCATCATTTCGTCGCAAATAATTAAGCATTAAACCTCATACGTCCTCTGTCCATTTAACACCTAAAAATATCTATTTACATTCTGGATGTCTTGGAATTTCTCAAATACCAACTTTGGTGCTTTAAGAGAAGATTTTGAGGGAGCACGTCGAAGAAGAGTTAATATCCTATACCAGTTAATTCAAAGATATTTCTTCTTATAATTATATTCATGAGGTCATTAATTGTAATCTAATAAATAAATTATTACTTATAAATGTATATTTTATTATAATTTTGAAACAACTATATTCCACATTTTATCAATACAAGGAAAAATGAAATCATTATGCATGCGTATATACAACTTACCGTCTCCACACCACGGTGTAATATGTTATTCACCACTATCTTACATGGAGGGGTATAATGATGGGAATAATAAATATATATGATTATTATAATTTTATATTAATTCAGAAATATTATAAACCATCTAATTCAATACCATTCAAAAAATATTGGAATGATAATGTCGCTCGTGCGTATGTACGACCTACCATCTCCATGATACGATGCGATTAATTCTACCTGATCATAATTAAAGAATAATTATATAAATGTAAAAAATGAATAAATGTGCTATTTATTTTTTTAAAATCTTTTTTAATGATATAAATCAAACTTAATAATGAGAACCAGAATCAACTCGACAAAACATGCATAAGAACATAAAATAGTTAAGATCCGAACAATGAGAAACTATAAAATGTTATTAGAAAAATATTATAATATGATCCAATATGATAACATAAAAATGGAAATGATTCTAAAATAAGTAAATGAAATTATTGAAATAGTTATATTGAAGGTTTATATATGTAAAAATTAAATCAGACCTATGGTAAGGGATATATTTTCAATCACATTATTATTCGAGATTTTTTATTTGTATGTAATAATTGGGGTATATTTATCAACCACATCTATGTTTCCTAAATATTTTTTCAAAAATATTATTTATATCCATATACAGTGGTAAAATTTCAATTTAACCCATTGTTAACTTTTTATAAAATGGTATGAAAGGAATTTGTTTTCATTTTCGATACGAGGTACTTTTTGACATTTCCGACAATAGTACGAGGTTAATTTTTTTAAAGATTAGTATTGAATAGATTTTTATGCTTTCAAAACTATTAATATCCATGAATATATTTTTAAAATTTTTCAAGGTTATTTTCAATGAAATTATTCACTTTTAAAAATTTTGCATTGTTTTCATAAAATAAAACATTTTTGAATAATAAGGTAATTTTTCTCAAGAATTTATTTCAGGTGTTTTATTAAAATTATTTTCAATGTAAGATGACATTATTTAATAGGGTTGTGTTTTATGTATAATATCGCTATTATTTATATGATTTGAATACATTTTTTATGGAATTCAATTTATGAAATCCATTTCATTACATGTATTATTATATAATAGAATAATGTTTAAGAAACCCATTTTATTTTTTGGGTTATGCTATGATCAGTGATTTTGTTTTTTTTGAGACAAATAATAATGATTTTATTATGAGATTGGTGGGGCCTATATC
The DNA here is from genome assembly GCA_963277665.1 of Viscum album. NCBI lineage: Eukaryota > Viridiplantae > Streptophyta > Magnoliopsida > Santalales > Viscaceae > Viscum > Viscum album. The sequence continues at coordinate 2,002,187,423 of OY728143.1, read as the reverse complement.
CCTCTTAAAAGAATTATTTAAATATTTATGTTTCATGGGATAGATATGATTGGTAAAACAAGAAAATCCTGTTTAGAAATACAGTGCTTGAACGACAAGTAAATCAGGTTCTGTAATACAACCCTCCAACAAGTAGTGAACTCAGTTCTGTAAAAGAAATTTTCCTATATTGTGGTCTTGGAAATGATCCTTGGTTAATATGGAAATTATTTTATATTCTAATGTGTTTTAAAAAATTCCATGTTTTATGCCAATTTAATTTTATCATGGTTTGTGTTTATTTATGATTTGTGCCTTATGTGCTGCCATAGTTTTTTTCATGGCTCAATATTTTGATATTCAAAATTTATGTTAAAGTTTTTACCTCATTCTGTTTGTGGTTTTATTATGTTCTCTATGTTTTCCATTACTGAGCATTTGAGACCAAACTTTTATGTTTTATTTTCATAGGATATAAAGAAATATTTTTGGTATGAAAAATAATGGGGAATAACTTTATGGGAGATGTTGAAGATCTTTCACCAAGTTAGAAGAATGTGTTTCTAGTTTCCAAAGGCACTAAAATAATACATTATTTGGGTGTCTATTTGTGTCATGTATTATATATTTTTTTAATGGTTAGGTCCAAGGACTCATTTATAATATTAAATAAATTTCCCCTTTAAGATTTAATAGAGGGAGACCCATTACATTTCCCAAAGTCACAAGACCAATTGGTCTGAATACGAGGCCCAAAATCCATGTTTTTGACCAAATAGCCATTTGGTGAATAGAAAATCTACAATACCTTGGTTTCTATAGTACGTTCTATTGTACCATGGCCACTACATTTCCAAATACATTTCCCACCGCCACTATAGTATCACCACTGGTATAGTCTTGCCGCTTCTACAGTACCTTTCTACAGTACCCTATTACAGTCTTCTACAATGCTTGAGAAATACTACCCTACTCGGATTTGATTCAGTGTATTTTGGGTGCTATATAGGATCCTCTAAAACTGAGTTATAGGCTCATTGGCTCATGTATTATTTATTTCGCAAAAGTAATGTAATGTTCTTGTATTCCAATCTTTCATTCATTAGACATAGTATAAATTCCACTACTAAGAAATAAATATTTCCTCTTTATTCACTATTATTTCATGTGTCTTGAGTTAGCCTATAGGGAATTGAAAAATATAATTGTGTTTATCACATCTGGTCAATATAATTAGGTTTTTCTTCTGGGAGTCTTCCAACATATTAAAAATGGATAAATCTAAAGATGTAATATGAAAAAAATTTTGGAAATTAAACATTATATTTCATGGTCTTGTAATTACAATTTCAACCGTTGTTATTAATTATATCAATTTAGGGGGTATGTTTTTTCGATGATTGAATAAGAAAAAGGTGGAGCATTATCTAAAGTAAATGAAAACTATTATGTTTTTGTTGAAGTAACTATATGATTTATAATTTCATTAATATATATTATTATTTATATCCCCATTAAAGAGAATTGATATATTTCGAGAATGATTTCACATGCATGATTTTATAGGGAACACATTGAAACCCATTATTTCATCTCTCTTTTTATCTACACCATGTTAGACTAAAAAGACATAGACTTGCCTAATTAAAGGATTTCTTCAATGTTAAACTAGTGATATCAGCCCTCACTTAGAGGTATTCATGAAATAATCATAAAATAGAGGGAAGAATGTTTTTTAGAAAATAAAAACTATTCCATTGTCTTTGTTTTCTGATAAGGGGTTTGGGAGTTTGATAATAAAAATTTATTCTCATGAATTTTGATAAATAGTTATTTGAAACAAATTATAATGGTGGGTTTTTGGGTGATTCACTATTTTTCAATTATTTTTCAATATGTGTTTGGTGAGTTTTGATGAATTGATGATTCCCATAGAATTTTTGTTGATTCATCAAATGGAATTTCTTGTCACATAAAGAAAATTCAACTTGGATGGATCTAATGATACTTAATAGTGATATTAGTGAGAAACTCACGTTTCAAAGGAGTAAAAATTGGTTTATAATAATTTTTCAGGATTTTAAAGATTCCCTTGAATTATGAATCATATATTATGTAATGTGGAGAATAATTGAAGATGGTTTAATTTAAGTCCACCCAAAATGTAAATATATGTTTTTAATTACAGATATGAGAATAATCGAACATGGTTTGAATATTGGATTGTTGTGGAATGATTTTAAATTTATTCATATGATACATGTAATTTTATATGTACTCAATTAGTCCTATATTTAAAAAATAGTCCAAACAAATGGATATCATTATCCATACTGGAACAAGGAATATGTGTTACCCAATGTGGTCACCACAACCATGGGATCCTATCCAAGTATAGAACATTGTGGGTATGGGTGGGTGTAATAGAATTCCCCCAATATCTCTTATATAGGGTCTACATAGAGAATGGAGGACTTGTTCATGATCAGTGTTCTAGTGGGATGAAGCCCATGTGGAGTGTGTTGTATGTGTGAACTAGGGTTGATCCATATTATCTAGATTGAGAAGTGTCTATCATTCCTTGGATAATAAACCACTTGTATGTCATGGAGAATAAACAATGTGGGACGTTACTCAACCCTGCTCTGACCTCAAGTTCCTCGGCGCCTCTCCCAGTCGGATCTGGAGTGGAGGAATCTACAAGGTTCTGGGATGTGTGTTTCAGTGGCCCTCTATGCTCCAGATGCGTCCTGAGATGTTGGTGTTGACGGTGACGACGAAGGTGAGTCGATTCAAGGAGGTTCTGGTTTTGGTCTTCGGTTTAATTTGAATGCCCCCTACCATTTCGATGGTCTTCAGATTTCTACAACTGCAAAGATGTTTCCAGTGGTTGTTGATTTTTGGTGATGAGATGACGATGATGTGTTGATTTCGATTCAGTTGGAATGGATTGTGGTGGATCGTGGCTTGAGGTAATGACGATGTGTCCTGTTTCTTGAATTTGAAATTTGAATTTGAATTTTGATGTTTCGGGGTGAATTTTGAATCCTTGATGATGTTTATGTTTGTGGTTTTCGAAATGTGGTATCTGGTACTGTGGGGTGCCCACTGATCCATAAAGTGGTTTATTCAGAAAATGAAAAAAATAGGTTGAAAGATGAAGTCGATGTGATCCTTCAAATTTACTCACTTGATTTTCATCTTCCTCCCACCCCTTAGCACTAAATTATGTCGAATAATCACATGATACATTGATTGATTAATTCTAGAGATATTTTAATATCTAGAAAAGAGAATGAGTATCTTCTTATAAACTCGAAATCATGAATGAGTATACATTTTTTATAAAAGTGAAAACAATAAATTGAATATGTCCAAACTACGTAAAATGTAGTGGGCCATTCAAATAACTAATCAGATAAATATTAGAGAAAGGAGGATAATGATACATCATCTCATGCCCATGAGGATACTTGTAGAAGATGAAAACTATAAAAATTACTATGAATTTGAGATAATATGAAAATGAATCAGCAAGATTAAGTAGTGATGAGAGTCTACGTAAATTTCTTAGAGTTTAATTATTCTGGATAAAGCATACAGAGTAGATCTAATAGGTGTGTGGATCTACGATTCTCGCTTATAAATGAATATTGGATGAGCCAATACATGTTATAGGGGTGATAAATTTGGGGAGATCTTATTTCTATAGGGATAGGTAATTGAAATTCTTTGTGGTTCACAAATGGAAGAGGTTCCAAACTTTTACTACTTCAATGAAGGAGAATAAGGCATAAAGTGTTTGACATGTGATATGTACACCTATATAGAAACATGATGAAAATAGTTTAAGGGATGAAATCGGGATAATGGGATTTTCAACTACATATGTTTAGTAAAAACACAGAGAACATGTTCCCATTAATAATTTAATGAAAGGTTTGATTCATCTATGAGAATTTGTATACATACGTTTTTCTCATGAATACGAGATAACACACAACAAGATTATAACTCTTCTGGTTTGTGAACATGTAGAATAAGAGAAGTGCATGAAAAAATGTAGGCTAAATCACATATGGAATAAATTAATCACAATCCGTGTGTTTCAAGAAGAAGGAAGGGTTGCCACACCCATCCATTCACGAAGGACATATATGAACACATGAATGAAACACATGAATTGATATAAAACTTATGAAATATATGATAGTGTGTGAATGAAGGAAGTGATAAGAAGAGATTAGTGGGAAGAACATATAGTCTTAGGTATATTCTTCTTGATAATTACCCTCAAGTTTTGTGTAGAGGAGAAGTGCACAATATGTAAGTGAATATCTAACATTTAGTGTTTTCAAGCACATATTATTACACATCATATTGAGAAGACCATGAGTCATGAATGAAGTTTATGTACAAGGGGATTGAGATTGTGCATGAATTATTATTGCAAAATATAATTTAAGAATTTGTATGCACCACTTTCATACATTTTAGTGTGGTAAGATCTTCATTAGTAGAAGAAATATTTACAACCAGATAATGGTTTCACTGAGTGAACCTATAAATAATTGGTGATCAATGATTTGTGAGCAAGTACTAGAGAGTTGAAATGGTACATGAACTTGTTCATAACCTATATTTATTCAACTATCTTGTGTATGATGATAAATAGATCATTAAAAGTAGATCAACCATAATGTAATGTGGAAGTCTTTAATTGGTTTCAGAGTAAGAATTATCTTATTTGATTTAGGTGAAAAATGTATCTACTAATGATTTTGGAGCATCTTAGTATGGATATTTGTAGCACTGTGGGATACAGAATAAATAACCTCCTATGTGGATTCATAATACATAAAAAATGATTTTTAATGACCAATATAATTGAAAATTAATGTAGTAGTTGAGAATTTGTTTTGGTTTAATAACCAAAAAGTCACAGAGTGTGACTTTATACTAAATCATGAAAATAATTGTGTTCTATTCCATTGAATTTACTCTTTCATTCTAGGTAATTCTGATATACATAAGATGAGTAGATCAATATTTTTATTAGAAATAATAGATTAAATGAAAAGAAAAAAATTGTTAAAAGAGAAAGAAATAACCAATTCACCATCCCCTCACTATGGTCAATATGGAATGAAGAATTTCATTTAAATTAATTAAAGTTTTATTTGATGATTGTATTAACAATTAATAGTGAATTTTTTATATTTCATAATTTTATTCAATAATAATTTTTCAAAATACCACTCTTAAGTGTTTTTTAAAAGAATTTTGATGAATTAATTTATATGGTCTTGCAACATATTTTAGATCATTTATTATTATCAATATTTTTAAAATTATAATTATCATCATTAAACTATAAAAATATTATTTACATGATTGTGTATAGGTATTAAATATTACTTTTGACATGTTAAAAAATATATTCAATCGAAAAAAATGAAAAATAGGTGAAGATTTTTTCTATTAAAAATATTGAAAATAGATATCTCTTGCAAAACAAAATTATAATAGATATGAATAGGTAACCATTATATATTTGAAAAAAAATAAAATTTAACATCAATTGATACATTATAACATCACATGAAAATTTTGATTCTATTGGAGATTAGATAAATCCAACACATTTCATTAGAATGAAAAATTATGAAATATTTATCTTAATTTTAATTAGAATTAAAATAATACAATAAACATTTTCTTAAAATTATATATTTCAAAAAAAATTATGTTCAAATGAAATAAATTAAAATAAATATTTTTTTAAACCCAATATAGATAATTTAATGTATTTTTATAGGGAATAATGATATTTGATATTTTTAATTACTAATTTCGTTATATCAAAATGATTTAAGTATTTAATTATATCTAAATTCATTGATATTTTTCAATAAATTAGAAATTGGGAAATTATGATTGTCTGAAATAATTTAGGTAAAACTTCTGAAGTGAATAAAAAACCACATGGAGTTTTTTTATAATTTTTTTGGAGATGATTTTAGTTTTTTCGTATATAAAAAAATCAGTGCATTGTATACATTATAGATTTTTGAGATTATATTATATGATGTTCAATAATATATGGGGTATTATTAGTCTAAATTTGTTTTTATAGGGTATGTAACGACCCAAAACACGAAGCCTTGATCTAGTGTCTTCCACCATTACATTGTCATAAGATACAATAAAATGTATCCCAATGGACATATCAATATGTTTACATTTGTAAAATAGATTCATACATGAGTAATTCATTACATTTTTAATTTAAAAAATTAAAAACTAATTTTTTAGGATAATATTATTTCCCCTTTAATTTCCATAAATATCATTCTTGATAAAATTCATGGAATCCCAGGAAAAGATAAAAAATAAAAGTTAGTAGAAATGCTTTGTTGGTTTATGTATTAAAGAAGAAATAATGAATTAATGACCATAATAAACATAGAAAGGTAAATTTTTGAGTACACAATCCCTTAAGCAGTAGGATAGAGAATAATCAATTTATAATGAATAAAATATTATCGAATATTTCCATTTAAATAATGGTGTGATTGTGAAACATGTACATGGATATTATAACTAATCATAAAATGACATGTAATAACCACAATGAAGTAATGTAAAATTTTGGACATTAGAAATTCAATGATATATACATAATATATTAACTATCAAGACATATTCTCAATAAATTATATGTTTATTGATAAAAATCCATTTTATTTGTTTCAACACCTATCAGAAGATACCAGTGCTAAAATGTATCCTCTAGATAGTATATAACTACTTGGAAATAAACATGCATGGTTTCTCACCAGCTAAATTTATCCCACAAGACTATATATGCATCAATGTAATTTCATTGAAAGGTACCCGGACCATGTAATGAATGTAAAAAACATTCCATATATATTGAATAATAAATTTATATAATAAACAATGTTCCATATCAAGTATATATACAGAGTAAATGATAAAGATATTTATATATTCCAAAAATGAACCATATAGCATTTGAAGAATACTATGTATATAAAAATTGTATAAGGTTGGTAAATAATAATATCTATCATAAAATAATATGGATATTAAAAATAAATATAGTCTCCCTTGACAAATGATTAAAATAATGAGATTGTTTCAAGAAAATGTTAACAATTAAAAAAGTAATTGAGATCATGTTATTACTTTTACCACATAGTAATTTTAAATTCAAATCCAATTATATGGGATAATTCACAGTTAAATTTTACATTCAATGATTAATGAATGAATCATGATATTTTATGTTAAAGGGGTAGTATATAGACCACATTATTCTGAATTGGTTCATAAAAAAATAATTCCAAATAGAATGTTAATTGAGACGGAATATCTTACCATTTGCTTCATATTAGTTGAATTATATTTAAACTACTATATAATAGTTTTAAGAATATAAATAAATTTTTACCAAACCATATTAACATTTATAACATCATATATGATCCTTTAATAATATATTATCACATGTTTGTTAAGAATACTTTATTATTTTCATTGTTTTGGGTGTTAATTGCCTTATTTTTTCATCTATGTTTTGACTTGTAATTTTTTATTCCTAATAGGAATATCATGAATTACACATGTCAATGATATAAGTAATTATTTAAATATAATAATTATTTATTATATATTTATTAATATTAATACATATAATTTAGTGATAGGAAATGGGTTTCCACGTTCATTGTAATAGTACGACATACGTACACTTGAATTCTATTTCCATTTCTTATCATATTATAGAAAGAAAGTATAAGATATATATTTATATTATAATAATGGTTTTATATTAATTTCATATATATCACATAGGGTAATTAATATTTTACTTCATACATTCCATGTATGGTGTTAATGAATCACATTGCTTCACAAGGCAGAAGTACACCATACACATGAAAAACATTATTATATTCCAAAAAAACTGAAATCATTAATCTATGTGTTATATAATGAATTTATATGCGAAAAATATTAAAATATTACATATATCATATATAAACTAGAAACATATCATTATTTCAAACCAATAACGGTTGTAATCGAAGAACGAACAATATGATTTCATAAGGTAGTAGTTTCCCTTACAAATAAATGATGATTTCATATCCCAATTGATAGAAGTATGTGAAATTTTATATCATAAACATAAAATAAAACATATAAATATATTTAATATTAAAATATTATTATATATTAAAAATATATTATTAATTTAATTGGTGGAGAAAGAAATAAAACATAAGTTCTCGCTGAAGAACATTTCCACTTCTCTGGGTAACTTCATTTGGTTTATACCAAATGAATTACATGGTTTTGTTTATGTAAATACATTATTCTAGTACTAGGGGAAGGATGTTGGTAGATTTTTGTAATGTTTTTTTATGATAAAAATGGATCTTTTTTGTGTCGATATGTGAGGAGAGTGATATCATTTTTATAATGGATGAGTGGAATTCTTAAAAATACCAAAATGTAAACACTGTTGGGAGGTCTCCCATAAATATTGTGACAGAAATAATGAATTATATTTTATAGGAGGAAATATTTTGTGTTTTTATGGAAAGAAAATTTATTTTGGACATGTATATATATTCCATTTTCCTCTTTAATATTAATGTTAAAACACTATGTAAATTAGTTTTCACCTAAAACATTTCAATTAATTTTTATTCATTTCACTAATATTTTTTTAAATCATTTTTGAAATTATAATTCTTTAAATTTTTTTGTGACTCAAAATATGAAATACATTTTTCCATATTAAAATAATAAAAAATAGGGAAATTTATATAAAATTAATCCAACAGATGGAACTAGCATGATGTTTTAAATGTGAAAATGATCAAAAGTGTACAAATTTTTACATCAGAATTCAATGTAAAATATATTCAATTGAAAAAATAGATTAATAAATTTTTAATTGATCAATTTTTACTATAATTCCAATTCAAAATCCAATTTAGCATTATTAATTGTTTATATGAATATTTACTATGCAATTAAACTTTACTATATTTCACTATTCATATAAAAATCAAACTTCCCAGATAAATTCAAAAAATACACCCTAATATAATATTGGAATTAATTTTTAAAAAATGATTTTTTTGGAATTAAAATTTATAAATGTGTAAAAATTTAGTTTTAAAATATGAGAGCTATTAAAATGTAGAAAAACTGCCTTTAGAAAATTACAGCTTTTTGTACATAGAAAATGGTTTTCTTCTTATCTTATTGCTATAAAATATATTGTATGGATGTTGAAAATATATTTACTGAATATAATATATATATAATTTTAATTATGATCATTCAATAATAGTAATTAATTTATTTTATAATGGTAATATCAATTTTTTCATAAAAATTACTTTCTTATAAAACCTTTTTTTCCTATAATATTGGGGTTTATATTTATTTTTAATTAATTGGTAAAAAATAAACTCAACCATATATTTTTTTAATTTAGTTAATAATACTTACAACCACTAATATAATCTTCAGGAGGTAATTTTAATTTTAAATTACAATATTAACAGTATTTTGTAAAGCATGGTCTTGTGTATAATGCATCATATAAAAGAAACTCAAAGTTAGATACAACAAAAGATAACATCATGTTGGATGAAATGAAATAGGTATAACATCTTAAATTATATAAATTATAAAATATAAAATAACTTATTTAGTGGTTATATTCCTTTTCAATGCTTTGTGTTCAATGATATATGCATTTTTGAACAAAACATAATCATTTAGAATTTTTGGGATGTTACATTCTACCCACATTAAATAAATTGTTTTCTCAAAATTTAAACATGATCTTGTAATGAAATTTACTAATATTTTAATATTATTTTTTTTGAAACCCCATGTCTTGGGATGGGTTGAAAAATCATCCTCTTGTAATGAGATAATGGAATGTACCAAGGTCATGTAGAACAAAAAATAAATAGTTTTCTTAGTGGCATAACATTTGTTAAAGGTGAAGACATGGACATAAAGGAAACGTTTAAATAAATATACAGAATGATTGAGGTTATTAATCAAAAACAAGTAAATGATAAATTTAATGATTTTTTTATCAAAACCATATTTATTTTTTTATTTAATAGACCACTGGTTCAACAAAAATAGAGGTATTAAGATATCGATTTTTTCTAGATCATTTTTCTAAAGTTAGATATTTTTTTACAGTCTATAAATAAAAGTAAATATATTAACATGATATATTTCTATAAACATGATTTCATATATTGGTTTTTGTTTTAGTAATTTCCAATTCATCCATTACTTTCTGAAATGAATATCAAAAAATAATTTTTTCTGCTGAAATAAGAAAAGATGACTTGTAATTGATCGTAATATAAAATAAACATCTCACTATATATGTGTATGACTGTTATAAAAAAACAAATATTATTAAAAAATTAATTTCTAAAAAAAAGAACTAATATTATTAGCTTATAATTAATATTTATTTGAAAAATATTTTATCTATAAAATGACATATTATCCATGACATCCTGTATGCCAGATGTAGGTAAAAAACACATATAATCCTTCATTCAGGGGTTCAATCCCCATTAACTCTCTATATGTGATGAGTTATCCCTCAGTTTGTAGTTTTCCAGATTTCTAAATAGTTTTAATATAATTTATATGAATTTATAAAAAATATTATTGAAATCATTGAAATACAATCATTAAATAATATTTTCCTTATGTTTTTCAATACAAAATATTTTTTCCAATCCTAATATTCTTTTTTGACAATTATTAACTCTTATTAATGATAATATTGACCATAATGTTTATAAAGACATTTATATGTATATCTTTAAAATGTAAATTCATTATTACTAAGATATTCTTTCTAATAAATAATGAATTAACTAATGATTATTATTTCTATATACTTCATAAAAAAGATCTTATTCATCGTAGAAACCCATAACATATAAACTAATAATAGTTTTTAAAGAAATAGATCTTTTGGTAAAACATAATCTCATAATGATTGATGGTATACATAAAACGTAATTTAATAATGATAAATAGATTTCTATAATAATCCTCATAGTCTATCTTTTTGTTATTCTCCCTATTAAATATTTTCCAAAATCTAGTTCCCTAATTTTTAACCAAACATCATATGATACAAACTATAATGAACCAAGACAAGAAGACTATATTTAGTGCCTAATAACATTAAAATATAACATGATACAAGGAAAATCATCCCAAGGGACCGATTATTCTAGGAGAGTTAGTAAACTATACTCATACATGAGTGTTAAATTACAACTGGAATAAAAAATTAATAAAATATTTTTTTAGATGATATCTTTTTTCCTCTAGGATATCCCATGGTATATATCTTAGTAAAAATAATGGAATACTAGGGAATTCGGAAAATAATAATTGTGAGCTCAAATTCTAAAAATGGTGTTAGTAAAGAATAAGAAATAATGAATTTATGAAATTAAGAAACATGTAATGGTAAATAAATGGGCATGCATGAAATTAAATAACTGAATATAGAATAATAAATAATGAAAATATAAAATATGATCGATTATTTTAATATAAATAATATCATAAGCTTGAAACCTGACCATAGAAATTCTAACTAATCAAATAATCACATGAAATAACAACAAATTTTGAATGCATAATGTTAGAAATCTCAACTATCAAGATATATCTTCAAGAGTTTTATTATTAAAATCAACCCTTTAGAAATTATATGTCCATTTGGGGTAACAAATCTGATTTGTGTGGTGACCTATCAGAAGACACTGATTTCATGATCTATTAATCGAACAGTTTAAAACTTCATTGAAGGATACATGATGGGGTTGTGTCCAACTAAATTCATCCCATGAGACAACTGATAGATATAGGGTCGTGCATTAACTTGTAACCAAACCATGATCTATATTTCCATATAATTCCTCATATTTTGAATAATCAATTAATATCATATGAAATGCAACTTATTTAGTATATGTATTGAATAAAGGATACATATTTATGAATATTCCAACAATAAATCAAATAACATTAAAATAAAAATAGTATGTAAAATTGGTATTTTATTTTGGATATAATAATATCCATAATAAAAGAATATTGATATTAAAAATAAATATGATGAAAATTTTAAAATTTTTAAAAGAATGTGATATTTTTAATATAAAATTAACAACTATAATGGGAATCAAGATTTTATGATAGATGTTTCCACATGGTAATTAGAAAGTCAAATCCTATTGGTTGAGATAATTCAAAGTGAAACCTAAAATACCATGCCTTATGAATTAATCATGATATTATATTTCCAGGGGGAATTATATTCACCTCATAAAATTAAATTGGTTCATAGAAACAAATAAGTACCAATGGAATGTAAATTGGGATGAAATCCCATACCTTATGCTTTTTTTAGCTCAACACCCATTAAAATCATTTACTATGGTTTTAGAAGGTAATAATATGACATCAGAACAATAAAAAATTTTATAATATAATATATGATTATTTAATAATATAAAATAACACATTTGTTAACAATATTTCATTATTTTCACTGTTTGGGGTGTAAATTGCCTTATTTTTTAAGTGTGTTTTGACTTATTATTTTTTTCTACGCATATGTAAATCATGATTTTATTTTATAATAACTATAAATCATTATTATAATATAAGAAAAATATATTACATATGTGTTTAGTTTATTCCATAAAATAAAGTGGTAGATAATGGAATTCACTCTTCATGGAGATGGTCTTATGTACATACGCATGAACAATATATACATTTTCTTATCATATAGTAGAAATAAATGTAAAATATATAATTGTATATTATAATTATATTATCACATTATTGTAATATTTATCACATTCAATAATTAAAAACATACTTATTACATTACTTGTAAAGTTCTAATGGATCTCATCGCTTCACGAGGTGGTAGTTCAAGATACACACAAACAACATTATCATTATTTGTTAAAAATGAAATCATGAACCTATATGTGATATAATATTTAAAATAATATAAATATAATTTGAAACATATATAAACTCTATATGAATCATTATTCCCAATGTTTAAAGGTCTTAATTGATTAGTGAATGGGATCAGTTTATATGGTGGTAGTCTGTCATACACATACATAATTATTTTGAAACCCACATGACTGAAGTGTTTTATTTTTTCAGTTATACCCTTAACATAAATATATATCAGTATATGTTAAATACTGATGTTATTATATAATAATTTTGGAAGAATAATTGAAGGGGTGGACAATTAAATAAAACAAAATAGTTCTTTGAAGAACGTTACCTCTTCTTTGAATAACTATTCGTAGTTTACACCAAATTACTTCCTTGACATTCATTATATACAAGAAGATATTTTCTAAGATGATTGGAGGGAATTTTGTAGTTTATTTTGGTATGTTATTGATGAAAAATATTCCTTGAGGGGTATTAATATGTTATTAGAGTGGGTCGTTTTTTATAATGGAGGAGGAATGACATTCTAGTAAATACTAGAAGGTAAACACTATTGGGTGGTCTCTATTACATAAAAATTCTCCAATAATTAACCAATTAAATTTAAAAAGACTATATGGAATAAATATTTCCATTAATTTTTTTTACATGTTCATAGTTTATTTTCCTTTTAATATTAATTTTTAACAACTAATTGAACTTGTTTTTTTACCATAATCATTGTAATTAATTTCAATTTCTCTCACATATAGTTTTTTGTAAAAAAAGTAATATGAAATAATGATAAATGATAAATTATTATTTTTAAAATTATGGACTCCATTTTCCAAAATTCAAATAACATATAGGGAATAGATTAAATTTAAATTAATCCCCCAAACAAGAAGAGAAAAAAAGTTTTGAAAGTAAACATGTTAAAAAAATTAATTAGTAATTATAACAAAATTATTTATAAAAATGATTAAAATAAATAATATTTGATTAAAATATGTATAATTGATATATATTGACTCTAAAATTGATTCTAATTTTTTTTCATAATAAATTCTTTATATGAAACATTAATTTTCAATACAAATTTAGTATTTTCATTATTATCGTAAAATAAAACTCCTCAGAAATATACCAAAAATTATCCCAATGCTAATTTTTAAATTCATATATAAAAAATTATTTTAGTTTTTAAAATAAAATATAAAATATTTTAAAATATTAGTTTTAAAATATATTTTCTATTAAAATATGGAAAATTTCTTAAGACAAATCCATCTTTTATGCATAAAAATTAGATTTTTATTATCTTATACAGATCAAATGTATTGCATGAATGTCAAAAACATTATTGAATATATATATATATATATATTATTAATATAATTCAATAAGAGTAATTAAATTAATTTAGTATGATTAAACCCATTTGTTGCGTAAAAATGGATTTTTTATAAAAATGATTCCTTTATATTCCATTGGGTTTCAAAGTCATCTATAATGGTAACATCACATGTAAATAAAGAATAATGAATATTTCATATTTATTAAATTTTTTTATTAAATATTAATTTTACTTTAAAGGGGTTTTTATGTTCGATAGCGTACCTAATATGCAACAACATGTTTCTTTGAAATCTTACGTTGCACACTAATAATATAATATTATAATATTAAATGGTAGTTAACGCCTAGCTGTTGTATTGGTGGGAATGAATAGAACTAACTAAAATATGAATATATATGTTTGTTAAATGTTTTTACAATTATCCAAAAAATGTTAGAGGCTTAAAATGTAAATGAATCTAATTTTAGGCATAATTTTCTTTAAAAGGCCGATTTACTGCCTTTTAATGGAGAACACTATTTAGATCTAGTTTTTTGAAACTTTTATATGTTCAATTTGAAAAAAAAATCTTCTTTATAATCAGGACAACAGAATTTACTTTGGATGAAATTTTGGTAATTTTCAAAAAAAGTTCATTTTTTAATGAATAGTGAAAATACTCTATTTTAATTCAATAATGCCTTTTAATCTAATTTATTTATATTGTTATATTATCTTTTTAATTATTTTTAAAGTGTAATTAGAATATATTTTTACCATTTAATATAATTTTATTCATTAGAAGTAATTTAATTTTGAAATTGGACATAAACAATTGTCAATCTTTTGATAGTTATTATTTCTTAAAAACACGCTATTTGTTTTAACAACGAGAATTAATTTTAAATAAATTTCTTCCACTTATGTGTTTTGAATTTAGAAAAATGGATTCCTTATTTTTAATCATTAGGTACAAATATTGTAAATTGGTAACTTTTATTTTTAGAAATTTTAAATATTTACTTCAATAAAAATTTTATTTACCATTGTTGAATGGTAAATCTGTTAAATAAGGGTAAATAAATATTATAATAATAATATAAAATTATCCTAATATGTATCCTAATTATATTGGTTGATGCATATCTGACTATGCCCATATTTGGGTTGATTTTGGGACCCCATGGAGCCACTTATGAATGATAATGAGACCTTATTTTAATTATCTTAAAGAAAAGACAAAAATGACACAAACAAATATCTTTTAGTAAATTATTTTTTTCAAGGGGTTATATAAATTATCTTTTAGAATATAAATATTTATTGGAAAGATAAGAATATTTCCTACATCATGTTATTTTGTTTTAAAATTTTTAGACATTAAATAAATTAAATTATAATGACACAATAATGATGCAGTGTTAACCTCATTAATAAATCATTTAAATAAATAAGATTATAAATATTAAAATAACATAAAAAATCTATCCAATTCTTATTGTATGATTATATTTCGACCATGGGTCATCTTATCTTCGACTATAATGATTTTTTGTCCTTTAGAAACCGAATATCAATATATAATAAAATAATATTTTCACACGTTCCTAAAGAGCCTCTCCTCCCCCTTATAAAAAGAGACCATTTATAACCAATTACTCACTCATATAAATCCTTTTAGATCATCCAAAATCTTCCCAATTAATATCCATAAATCCATCTCTTACACCTAGAATCCTTACCTTATGCATAAGACACTTCACCAAACCATTTTCGTTCAAACCAAAGGGAGTTACCCAAATTAAAGGTAACACTTTCTCTTAACTTCTTTTCTTTTATTTTACTTCTCCAAAGCATAAACTCTTTTTATTACTTTATTTTATAACAACACTAGTATCTTAAATATACTGGGATGTTTTTATGAGAAGTATTCTAATGACACTTACACACACCTCCATCTAATGGGTAAAGAACATACTGTTTATGTGGATGGAAAACTAACGCCTCATGAGACGATGATTGTTCAATTATATCCTACCACCTATAAAAGTGGCCATTAAGATGACACTATATTTATTTATGAAATATATTATGCTTATTTTTTTTTATGTTTCTATATTTTTATTTTATAGCATACCTTTATGGTTTATATTATGGGCAAACACGATAATTTCATTTGTGGAAGTGTGGACTACTGCCCCTTCAAAGTGATATGACTCATTAATGCCATATGTGGGACGTATAAAGGATGGAGTTAATGATATTATATATGATATTATACTGGAATTATAATATAACTTTGTATCATTATGTTTTAATTTCATTAAAATAAGAAATATACATGAAAGTAGCATTCATGTGTACGTATGACTTACCCTCTCCATGAATGGTGCATTCCATTTATTACCTCCAAATGATATGAACTGTTATAAATATATATATATATATATATACTGGATATATATGATATATATATGATATATATGATATATATATGATATATATGATATATATATGATATATATGATATATATATAATGAATATCATTCTGAATGTAATGGAATATTGACCACATGGACAACTTGTAAATATTAGGTGTTCATTTTTGACTCAAGTACCAAATATTGAAAAAGTGAACATTATTAACTTAAATTATTACATAATGTTTATAACATGGTAATAAGTAATATAAAATGAATAAAAAACTTTAAAAAGGTTCTTAAGCAACTAGAAATTAAATTCAGTTTATTATTCAGGAGGTTAAAGAGCAATCAAGTGAAGTCGGACACGAGGTAAGAGACTTCGTCTCAATCTCCATTCATTGAGGCATATTTTGTTTTATACATGAATTTATTTTATACGGTGTATAAAACCATTTGAATTTTCATTTCATTCAAAGGAAATCTTTTTGTATAAAGCGTTTTACTAAATGAAAAAAAGTTATTTTTTTTGACGTAAGCGGTGACAATGACCTTTTTCCGCCACTGTGAGTATTATTTGATCTTTGGCTTACCTAACAAGTAGTAGGGTTTTTTTAAAAGGAAAATAAATAACATATACTATTTTATGTATTTTTGGTATTGAAAATGGTTTTGATAATGGTTTTGATACGTTAATATATTGATGTGTCATATTCTTATTGCAATGTAGAAATTTTATCTTTCCTTTATTCTTATGTTATGTGTTATGATCATGTTATGGTTCTTGGGAATTATTTACATATACGGGTGGTTTCGTGATAAACCTAGGGAAGCTGAGCCCGAGAGATATCTCTAATGCATTGTGTAATGTGACAGAGGTAAACGTGGATGTTTCTCTTAATAGATTTAGCGAATATACTATGATGGGTATTCCAAAGTGTCTCCCTATGTAGCTGTGATAGCTACAATGTAGGTATGTTATATATGCCACAAGTTACCTTTATGATTTATTATTTCTATGTGTTATTCATAAATCTTATTCTTTGCTGAGGTAAGTAAAAGATTTTATGTTATGTATATATTTATGAACTAATTTTTTCTTTCTTTGTTTTATAACCCTTACTGAGATTTTTATGCTCATCCCAAGATTTGAAATGTTTTTCACTGAACTTAAAGGTGAATAGGGTTAAGGATGGGATCAAAGAAAAGTCATGTTGTCTAAAACATAGAACTATGATTGACTCTTTTTTTCAAGAGTTTTTATATTATTAAAAAAATGGAAACTGATTAGAAGTGTCTACTTTGTAATCTTTTGAGATGTAATAGTTGTTTCCAAATTCTATAAAACTCTAAACATTAAAAAATCCTCAATGTGAATTATTTGTTTAATTCAATATTATGTAATGTTTTAAGGCTGGTCCCATACAGTTGGTATCATAGGTCGGTTTAGATAAATTTAAGAGTTAGGGAATTGTTAAATTAATATCCATAAAGTTATTTATAAATAATATAACATTTAAAAATTACCATGTTCCTTCTCCTAAGATATTTTTGTTTTCAGAATGGTTTTCTGCAGAGGAAACATGGAAGCTATGTTGGGATGACATCAGGAGGAAGAAAACCTTCCAAATCAACAACCTGAGATGTTCGGAATCAGAACTAAATGGTTTGTTGCAGAGATGACACAATTTACTCAAGATATAAATGGTTGTGGTATCCATGTATGAGATACGCCAGATCAACCACAGAGGAACATGTCAGTAGTGGAGCATTTCATAAGGCAACATCCCCCATCATTCAGAGGATCATCTGAACAGGTGTAAGTAGAAGGTTGTATTAAAGCATTGGGAAAGATTTTAAATGTCATGGGTTGTTTAGAACATCAATAGGTTAGTCTCGTTGTTTACCATTTTGAAGGTGATTTTGATCAGTGGTGGTCGATGGTGAAAAATATCAGGGATAGTGAGGAGATTGATTCTCTCCGTTTGGATGAATTCCAAGGTATTTTTCTTGAGAAATATTTTCCTAATGTTGTTTGTTCTAGAATGGAAAAACAATTCTTGTAATTGAGGCAAGAGGATGACTCAGTGGCTGCTGATGAAGCAAAATTCACTCATCTGGCAAGGTATGCTCCAAATTTCATAGAAGATCTTGATAGTAAAATCAACCATTTTTACTCAAGATTAAAGGAAAATTATCGAAGGACTTCAGCTTCTCGTGAGTTCAAAAGTTATGAAAAACTTGTTTGTTGTGCAGAGAAGGTGGAAATAGAGTTTTCTGATGATCATGTGTTCTTTGAAAAACAACAGAATAAGAGGTCGAGGTGGTAGGAGAAAGGGAAGAACTCTTCAAAAAAGTATGATGGTAAGAAACGTAAGTTTATAGTTTGTGAAAATTTTGGTAAAAAGAATGTTGGGGAATGTCTTTTGAATTATTGTAAGTGCTACCGATATAGTAAAATGGGACATAAGGCTCGTAATTGTACTGAAAAAGATCAGATTAATGGAAAGACAAAATTCGATTTACAGTCAGTACAATGTTTTAAGTGTAATGAAATGGGTCATTATGAAAATGAGTGTCCAACAAAGAACTCAACTGAGGGAAAGCAGCCAGACTACAAGCAGAAAGAGGTTGTGAAATCCTTTTCCACTACTTCAGCAAGTGTTGTGCCATTAAATGAAGTAGTATCAGGTACATTGTTTATTTGTTCAGATTATGCCAATGTGTTGTTTGATTCAGGGTATACACACTCTTTCATTTCTGAGAAGTTTTCTAGTAAATTGGGAATTCCATATCAAGATATGAATATAGAACTTATAGTAAAAAAACCTAGAGGAAATGTTGGGACAAAAAGAAAACATAAGAACATTCATGCCCTTGTGTGTGGAAAGAATCTACTTGAAAACCTTATTGTTTTTCCCCTAGTAAGGTTTGATGTTATTTTCGGTATGGATTGGTTTTTTGTTTATCATTCTAAGATTGACTATAGAGATAAAGAGGTTTCTTTTCAGAATGATTTTCAGTTTGTGTAGAAGAATGAACCCTTGATTTTGATAACATATCATGAAGCTGAGAAACTAGTAAAAGATGTAAATGAATGTTACATTGCTCATATTTTTGAAAATAATGGATTTGTTAAGATTAATGATGTGCTAGTGGTAAATGAGTGCCTTGATGTTTTTCCTGGTGATTTTCCTCGTATTATACCTGATCGGGAAGATGAATTTACTGTTGACTTAGTTCCTAATGCTAAGCCAATTTCAAAACCCTCTTATCGAATGGCTCAAATTAACTTTTAGAGATAAATAAGCAATTACAGGAGTTATTAGATAATGGTTTCATTCGACCTAGGACATCACCATTGGGTGATCCTGTCTTGTTTATTAAAAATGAAAGATGGTTCAATGAGACTTTGAATTGATCATAGAGAATTGAATAACATCACTGTTATGAATAAGTATCATTTGCCTCATATTGATGATTTTTTTGATCAGATCCAGGGAGCTCAGTATTTTTCAAAGATTGATTTGAGTTTGGGGATCCATCAGTTGAAAGTAATGGAAGTATACATTCCGAAGACCACATTTTGTACTAGATATGGCCATTATGAATTTGTAGTTATGCCTTTTGGTTTAACCAATGCACGGGCAGTATTCATGGATATTTTGAATATAATTTTCCGTGAGTTCTTGGATAAGTTTGTGGTTGTGTTCATTGATGATATTTTGGTTCATCCCAAAAGTAAATAGGAACACGAAAGTAATTTTAGGGTTTTCTTGCAAAACATAAAAGAAAAGAAACTATTTGGGAAATTCAGCAAGTGTGAATTTTGGTTGTAACAAATTTCTTTCCTTGGTCACATTGTTTCAAAAAATGGAATAACTATTGGTCCATCTAAAAAAAAGTTGTTGAATAATGGCAAAGACCCACAAATATAACTGAGATCCGTAGTTTTCTGGATTTGGCAGGTTATTACTGGATGTTTGTTGAAACTTTTTCACGGTTATCTAGTCCAATGACTAAGTTAACTCGATGAGGTGTTAAGTTCATCTGGACAAAAGAATGTGATGATTGTTTTCAGGAATTGAAAAGAAGATTGGTGAATGATCCTGTTTTGGAACTGCCATCCAAAAATGGTGAGTTTGTTATCTACAATGATGCTCTGTTGAAAGGACTTGGTTGTGTCCTAATGCAGAATGATCAGGTAATTTCTTATGCTTTATGTCAGTTGAAACCACATGAGTTAAATTAACCTACACATGATTTGGAATTTTCTGCTGTTGTTTTTTCTTTAAAAATTTGGTAACATCATTTGTATGGAGTAAAATTTAAAATATATACTGATCACAAAAGTTTAAAGTATATATTCACTCAAAAATATTTGAACATGAGACAGAGGATATGGTTGAAATTAATCAAGCATTATGATTGCACAATCCATTACCATCTGGGAAAAGTAAATAAAGTGGCCGATGATTTGATTCGAAAAAGTAATGCTTCATTAACCATGTTACATTTGGAACAAGATCCTTTTCTTTTTGATTTGATAAAATTTGGAATAGAAGTTGTTGGTGTAGAAAATTATTCTATTTTGTATAAGGTGTAGTGAGATCTTCTCTATCAGACATAGTTAAGAAAGAACAGAAAGAATACAACGAGTTATAGAAAAAGGTTTATTTGGTTCAGAAGGGTAAGTTTCCTGAATTTAACATTGATAATGATTGAGTTTTGAGATTTGGAAAGAGATAATGTGTGCCTTGTGATTCATAGTAGAAGAATGAGTTGTTATGTGAATCTTATAGTTCCCCGTTTTTAGTTCATCCTAGAAGTACTAAGATGTACAGAGAACTTCAGGAGTATTACTGGTGGGATGGAATGAAAATAGATATTTCTAATTTTATTGTGAAGTGTTTTACTTGTAAGCAGGTTAAAGTAGAGAAGTAGTTATCGAAATGGATGCTTCAGCCTTTACCAGTGCCAGAGTGGAAATTGGAAAATATATCCATGGACTTCGTTGTGGGATTACCGAAGACATCTCGAGGTAATAATGCAATCTGGTTTATTATTTATCGATTGACTAAATGTACTCATTTACTTCCTATTCGATATAATTTGTCTATAGATCAACTTTATCAGTTGTATGTTAAAGAGATAGTTAGGTTGCATGGAGTTCCCCTCTCCATTGTATCTGATCGTGATTCGAGATTTACTACTAAATTAGGAAAGGACTTCAGAAGTCGTTGGGTACTGAATTAAATTTTATTACAGATTTTCATCCTTAATCAAATTGGAAACCAGAACAAACAATTCAGAAATTGGAGGATATGCTACGTGCTTGATTGATAGATTATCAGGGAAGTTGGGACCAACATCTTTCTTTGGTTTAATTTTCTTATAATAACAGTTTTCATTCCAGTATATAGATGGATCCATTTGAGGCATTATATGGAAAGCATTGTCGAACTCTAGATTTTTGGGATGAAGTAGGTGAAAGGAAGATGATAGGACCAGAATTGGTAGAAGAAATGGAAAAAAAAGTTTAGTTGATTCAGAAGCACATGAGAACAGCTCAGAGCAGACTGAAAAGTTATGCCGATAACCGAAGGAAGGATATTTATTTTGAGGTAGGTGATCGTGTCTTTCTCAAAGTTTGTCTGTGGAAAAGTGTGATGCGTTTTGGTAAGAAGGGAAAGTTTAGTCCGATGTTCATTGGACCTTATGAAATCATAGAGAAAGTTGGATTAGTTGCATACAGAGTGGCTTTACATCCAAGCTTATCCTAGGTACACAATGTTTTTCATGTTTCGATGTTGGGAAAGTATATGCCAGATCCATCTCATGTTTTGAGCCTAGAGGATGTTCAGTTGGAAGAGAATCTTTCTTATGAGGAACAACCAGTCTAGACTCTTGACCGAAGAGAGAAAGTGTTGCAGAATAAGGTAATTCACCAGATAAAGGTTTTTTGGAAAACCCATATGGTTGAAGAGGCAATGTGGGAATCTGAAAATGCTTGAGGGATAAATACCCCCACTTATTTTGATAAGTAATATTGCGAGGATGAAATTCCCAAATGGGGTAAGGATGTAACATCCCAGGTAAATAAATAATAAGACATATTTCATATTTATTAAAAAAAATTAATTAAATATTAATTTTACTTTAAAGGGGTTGTTATGTTCGATATCATACTCGATACACAACAACCAGTTTCTTTGAAATCTTACGTTGCACACTAATAATATAATATTATTATTTTAAATGGTAGTTAATGCCTAGACATTATATTTGCGGGAATGAATAGAATTAATTAAAATATGATTATATATGTTTTTTAAATGTTTTTACAATTATCAAATAAATGTTAGAGGCTTAAAATATGAATGAATCTAATTTTAGGTATAATTTCTTTTAAAATATCGATTTACTTCCTTTTAATGAAGAACCCTCTTTAAATCTAGTTTTTGTTACTTCTATATGTTCAATTTGACAAAATAAAATTCCTAGTTATATTTAGGAAACAAAATTTACTTTGGATGAAATTTTGGTGTTTTTCTAATAAAGTTCATTTTTAATGAATCGTGAAAAATACACTATTTTAATTCAAAAGTGCCTTTTAATATAATTTATTTATATGGTTATATTATATTTTTAATTGGTTTTAAAGTGTAATTAGAATATATATTTACCATTTAATCTAAATTTGGTCATTTGAAGTAATTTTATTTTGAAATTGGACATAAACAAGTGTCAATCTTTTGATAGTTATTATTTCTTAAAAACACGCTATTTATATAAACAGCAGGAATTAATTTTAAATTAATTTCTGACACTTCTGTGTTTTGAATTTGAAAAAATGGATTCCATATTTGGAATCAGTAGGTTCAAATTGTGAAAAAATGTAACTTTTATTTTTATACATTTTAAATATTTACTTCAGTAAAAATTTTATTTACCATGGTTAAAGGGTAAACAAATATATTTATAATAATATAAAATTACCCTAACATGTATCCTAATTCTATTGGTTGATACATATCCAAGTAATGGGAATCTTTGGTACAATTTTGGCACCCCATTAAGCCACTTTTGAATGATAATGACACTTTATTTTAATAAACTTAAAGTAAAGACAAAAATTTCACAAAAAAATATCTTTTAGTAAATTTATTTTTACAAGGGGTTATATAAATTATATTTTCTTCTATAAATATTCATTGGAAAAATAAAAATATTTTCTACATCATGGTATTTTTTTATGATTTTTAGACATCAAATAAATTAAATTATTTATGACACAATAATGATGCAGTGTTTACCTCATTAAGAAATCATTTAAATAAATAAGATTATAAATATTAAAATTACATCCAAAACCTGTCCAATTATTATTGGATGATTATATTTTTACCATTAGTCATTTTATCATTGACTCTAATGATTTTTGGGCTTTTAAAAATTGAATATCATTATATAACAAAATAATATTTTCACACTTTCTTAAAGTGCCCCTCCTCCCCCTTATAAAAGGAGACCATTTATAACCAATTAATCACACATATAAAACCTTTTGGCTCATCCAAAATATATCCAATTAATCTACCTACATCACTCTCTTCCACCTAGAATCCTTACCTTAGGCAAAAGACACTTCAACAAACCATTTTGGTTCAAACCAAAGGAAGTTACCCAAATTAAAGGTAATAGTTTCTCTTAACTTCTTTTCTTTTATTTAACATCTCCAAACACTAAGCTCTTTTTATTACTTTATTTTCTAACAAAACTAGTATTCTCAATATTCCAGGATGTTGTTATGAGAAGGATTCTAATTACACTTACACACACCTCCATCTAATGGGTGAAGAACATACTGTTTCTGTGGATGGAAAACTAACGCCTCACAAGATGATGATTGTTCGATTGTATCCTACCGCCAATCATGGGGGCCATTAAGATAAAAATATATCTATATATGAAATATATTATGTTTAGGTTTTCTTTATTCTTCTGTATGTTTCTTTTATAGCATACCTCTATGGTTTCCAATATAGGTAAACACGGTAATTTTATTTGAGGAAGTGCGGACTACCGCCCCCTCGAAGTGATATGACTCATTAATTCAATATTTGAGACATATAAAATATGTATTTAATGATATTAAATATGATATTATATTGGAATTGTAATATACCTATGTATCTCTATGTTTTAATTCCATTAAAATAATAAATAGAAATGAAAGTAGCTTTCATGCGTACGTACGGCTTACCGTCTCCATGAACGGTGCATTTCATTTATTACCTCCAAATGATATGAAATATTATATATATATATATATATATACTGAATATATATGATATATATGATATATATGATATCTAAATAATGAATATAATTTAGGATATAATGGACTATTGACCACATGGACAACTTGTAAATATAAAGTGTTCATTTTTTACTCAAGTACCAAATATCGACAAAGCGGACGTTATTAACATAAATGATTACATAATGTTTATAACATGTTAATAAGTTATATAAAAGGAATAATAAACTTGAAAAAGGTTATTAATCAAGTAGAAATTAACTTTAGTTTATTATTCATAAGGTTAAAGAGTAATCGAGTCAAGTCGGACAGGAGGTAAGGGACTTTGTCTCAATCTCCTTTCATTGAGGCATATTTTGTTTTATACATGACATTATTTTATACGGTGTATAAACCCCTATGACTTTAAATTTCATTTAATAGGAATCTATTTGTATGAAGCATTTTACTAAATGACAAAACGTAATGTTTTTTATGTAAGCGGTGACAATGACCTTTTTCGACCGCCGCAAGTATTATTTAATCTTTGGATTCCTTAACAAGTCGTAGTGTTTTTTAAAAAGAAAATAAATACCATATAATATTGTATGTATTTTTGGTTTTGAAGATGGTTTTGATATTGATTTTGATACATTAATATATCGAAATGTTATATTGTTATTGCTACGTGGAAATGTTATCTTTCCTTTATGCTAATGTTATGTGTTATGATCATGTTATGGTTCTTGGGCATTATTTACGTATACGGGTGGTTTCATGATAAACCTATGGTTGGTGAGCCCAAGATAGCTCTCCAATGCATTGAGTAACGTGACAGAGGTAAACATGGATGTTTCTCCTAAGAGATTTAGGGAATATACTGTGATGGGTATTCCAAAGTAACTCCCTATATAGCTGTGATAGCTACAATGTAAATATGTTATGGATTAAACAAGTTACCTTTATGATTTATGATTTCTATGTGTTATTCATAAATATTATGATTTCATGAGGTAACTAAAAGAGTTTATGTTTAGTATGTATTTATGAACTAATGTTTTCTTTCTTTGTTTTATAACCCATACTGAGATTTTTATGCTTATCCCAAGTTTTTGAAATTTTTTTCACAGGACTTAAAGATGAATAGGGTCAAGTATGGGATAAAAGAAAATTCATTGTGTCTAAAACATGGAACTATACATGACACTTTGGTTCAAGAGTTTTTATTTTATGAAAAAAATGGAAACTGAGTAGAAGTTTCTACTTTTTAATCTTCTAGGATATAATAGTTATCTCCTAATTATCTAAAACTCTAAACCTGAAAAGATCCTCAATGTGAATTATTTGTTTAATTCAATATTATGAAATGTTTTAAGGCCGGGTCCTTATAATAGTTAATCTTTAATAAAGGAATTCAAGCATATATTTTCAAATGTTATTTACTCCGATTCCAAATCTATATATTAATAGCTTTTATATAGTTTTCATTTTAAATAATAATATTAATATTATTCATTAAAACTTGGTCTTCTGTGTAGCATAAGCTATTGTTGAAAATCACTCATGCATGAGAAAAAAGATGACATGGTATTGAATTCATTTAAAAAAAATAATAGATTAAATATACATAAAATTTAAAATATATCATAATGTCTTGAGGGGTTATATTAATTTATTTTTTATGTTTTTTGTTTCATGCACGTTATTGAATAAAATAACTCTATTAGATTTTATTGGGTGTTACATGAGAATATGATATCTTTTTTTCTCAAAACATATCAAGGATAAAACATTTCCATTGATAAAAATTAACATAAAAATTATATATCAAGTTTTAAAAAAACAATTCCGAAAAAACACAAATTTTCACCAATATAATATGTTTATATAGATATAATACAAAAATTTCCATAATCTAGAATCCTTTCCATTGTGTGTTTTAGGTGTTAGAGGCAACCGTATGAGGTTAAGATGTGTGTAAGATGAAAATGATGGGATCTGGATGAGTTAGGACCATCCTGAAACATAGAGACCAATATTGTGTTCTAGGGGTGGCCAATGTGGAATAGGGAGGATGGATATATAATAGGAGATATCAAGGTAGAGTTTAAGATATTATAAATTTTTAGGAATGAATGTTCTATGGTGTTAGGTTATAGAATATGTGGTCAAGTGGATGATGATTGGATGATCTAGCCAATCAAAAGGTAATTTCGGTGGTTCATCATATTTTTGGGTAAATACATTGAAGAGGCTTATGTGGTACTATATTCTCTTTATAATGACCTGGCCTTAAACATTACATAATCTTGATTTATATCAAGAATTAACATTGAGGATCTTTCCAGTTTTAGAGTTTTAGAGAATTCGGACATAACTGTTACATAACAAATTGAATGTTACTTTTAGACACTACTACTGTATATCCATTTTTTATAAAAAAAATATTAAAAAGAATCATGTCTAGTTCCATGTTTTAGATAACAATACTTTCACTTGATCCCATCTTTGAACCTATTCATCTTTAAGTCTTGTGAAAAACATTTCAAAAACATGGGATGAGCATAAAAAGCTCAGTAAGGGTTATAAAATAATGTAGTAAAACATTATCCCATTAATAAATAAAAAACAATAAAACCATACTTTTCAATCATAACTTACCTTATAAAATCATAATATTTATGAATAACAAAAAGAAATCATAAATCATAAAGGTAACTTATGGCATTAATAACATACATACATAGTAGCTATCACAGATACATAGGGAGTCACATTTGGAATAACCATCACAGTATATTCTCTAAATCTCTTATGAGAAACATTAATGTTTACCTCCTTCAAGTTACCTAATGCATTGGAGAGCTATTTCGTGGTCACGCGCCCTAGTTTTATCACGGAACCACCTGTATACGTAAACAATGTCCAACAACAATAACATAATCATAACACATAACACAAGTATAATGTAAAGATAACATTTCCACATTCCAATATATCAAATAAAGACATTGAAAAAATAAATGCTCTATCAAACCATTTTAAAAACTATTTAAAACATTTAATAAAGATATTTTTGGAATAAATTGTCACATAAAACATTGAATATTTTAATGGAATTAAATTGTAAAACATTAATGTCCATATAAATAAATACTAAAAACCATTTGGAAAACATGGAAATTAATGAAAATTATTAAGAAGAATAAATCATTAAAATAATATTTTAGTTAAATAGTTCTTTACCAAATGAGATATGCTTGAATACAAATAATTGAGGAATAAAATTCAATCAGAACATTATTATATCATGAGAATAAATGGATTCATGATATAATATGTAAAAGGATAGTATATACACTGTATAAAATTGAATTGGTGCATAACGACAATGAATTCTTAATGGAATGTAAATTGAGATGAAATACCTTATAAAAACCGTATCCATAGATTAAGGATAAATAAATTACAGAGTAATGTATGACAAATATAAATACTCTCAATATGATGGGATATTCATTGTAAATCAATCATAAGAAATTCACAGATTTTCTTTTTAAGACAAAACCAATGACTTGAATGTTTAACTCAATGAATGGAAATTGAGTTAAAATTACTCTTATCATGTTCATATCGATGACTTTAGAATTTTGAAATGGAGTGATTATCTGTATCAAAAGTATATCCACACAAAGGGTAGTGGAAATTATAACATAAAAAAATAGTTATTCCACACACAATCATAGATTTACATAATTAAGTATTAGAAGATTAACCCAAGGAATGGAAAATGGGTTTAAAGGTTTCCTTAATGATTTGGTAACTTACAAAACATACAACCCATGAAAGACAGATCATACAATAAAAATGTAAATACCCATAAATATAAGTATATTACACAATTAATATAATCATGGGAAGTAAAAAAACCACAAATAAGAAAAAATAGTGGCAATATAGCATGAATCTAACGGTAATAAAAAGTGAGATAAAAATCTCTTACCACGTTGTAATCAATCGATTCATATGACCAAAAGTTAATAACCACCAAATGATTCATATAATAACATGAATATAAAAAATATCATGATAATAAATATCAATTTTAAGTACACAATACACCACATGCAATAAATTAGTGGTGAACAATGGAAATATCACAGAATTAAAAGTGAGATACAAAATCCATTACCACGTGTCTGACTTGACTTGTTTGTTCCTTGTTATTCTTGAATAATAAACTTAATTTAATTTATACTTGATTAATAAACCTTATTAAAGTTTATTATTTATTTTATATCACTTATTACCATGTTATAAACATTATGTAATAATTTATGTTTATAATGGTCGTTTTATTGATATTTAGTACTTGAGTAAAAAATGAACACCTTATAATTACAAGTTGTCTGTGTTGTCAAGAGTCCATTATCTCCTGAATTATATTAATGATTTAGATATCATATATGTCATATATATCTAGGGTATATATATATATATATGTATTTATTACAGTACATAACATTTTACGATAAGAAATGAAATGCACCGTTCATGGAGATGGTAAGCCGTACGTACGCATGAATGCTACTTTAATTTCTATTTTATATTTTAATTGAAATAAAACTTAATGATAAATAGTTATGTTATAATTACAATATAATATCATATATAATTTCAATAACTCCATCCTTTATACATCCCATGTATGGTATGAATGAGTTATATATCTTTTAGGGGGCGGTAGTCCACACTTCCTCAAATGAAATTATCGCTTTTAATCCTAATGGAAACCATAAAGGTATGATATAAATTAAAAATAAAGAATAATAAAGAAACAAAAACATAATATATACCATATATTAATACAGTGTCATCATAATGGCCACTATAAGAGGTAGTTGGAGATAATTGCACAATCGTCGTTTCATGAGGTGTGAGTTTTCTATCCACAGAAAGAGTATGTTCTTTACCCATTAGATGGAGGCATGTGTAAGTGTAGTAAGAATAGTTATAATAAAAACAACCTAGTATATGTGGTATGTTGGTGTTGTTATAAAATAATGTAATAATACATGTTTATGGGGTTGTAGATGTAAAATAAAACAAAAGGATTTATGAGAAGATGTTACCTTTAAATTGGGTATCTCCTTTTAGTATGAACCAAAAAGATTAATGGAAGTTCCTTATGCCTAAGGTAAGGATTCTAAGAAAAATATAGGTATCTTGAGAGATTATTTGATCAGGTTTTGGAAGAGCCAAAGGGCTTTGAGATTTGTGAGGAATGGGTTATAAGTGAAGGATTTTTATAAGGGGGAGGATGGGCTATTTAAGAATGTGTAAAATAATTATGTTGTTATATAATGATTATCGGTATATAAAGGTATAAAACTAATTAAAGTTGAATATAAT
This sequence comes from Viscum album, assembly GCA_963277665.1. Classification (NCBI taxonomy): domain Eukaryota; kingdom Viridiplantae; phylum Streptophyta; class Magnoliopsida; order Santalales; family Viscaceae; genus Viscum; species Viscum album. The sequence continues at coordinate 2,002,156,890 of OY728143.1, read as the reverse complement.
ATGAATAATAGTCGAAATAAAATCATCCAATAGTATTTGGACAGGTTTTGGATACTGTTTTAGTTTATATAAACATATTTATTTAAATCATTTATTAATAAGGTAAACATTGCATCATTATTGTGTCATAAATAATTTTATTTATTTTATATTTAAAAATTATTAAAAAAATATGATGATGTAGGAAATATTTTTATCATTCCAAATAATATTTATAGTTTAAGAGATAACTTATATAACCTTATTTAAAAATTGTTGTACTAAAAGATATTTGTTTGTGTCATTTTTGTCTTTACTTTAAATTAATTAATATAAAGTGTCATTATCACTCCCATGTGGCTCCATGGGGTCCCAAAATCGACCAAAGGATGCCCATGGTTTTATATGTATCAAAAAATATTATTAGGACACTTGTTAGGGTAATTTTAAATTATTATAATAATATTTTTACTCTTATTTACCAGATTTACCCTTTAACCATGGTAAATAAAATATTTACTGAAGTAAATATTCATAATGTCTAAAAATAAAATTTACCTATTTAACCAATTTTGAATTCATAATTCCAAATATGGAATCCATTTTTCCAAATAAAAAACACAAAAGTTTCAAAAATTAATTTAAAAGTAATTCCCGCTGTCAAAACAAAAAGCCTGTTTTTAAGAAATAATAACTATCAAATGATTGACACTTGTTTATGTCCAATTTTAAAGTGAAATTACTTCCAATGACCAATATTGTATTAAATGGTAAAAAAATAATATAATTACACATTTAAACTAATTAAAAAGATAAAATAACCATATAAATAAATTATATTAAAAGGCATATTTGAATTAAAATACATTATTTTTCACTTTTCATTAAAAGATGATTTTTTTCAGAAAAATACAAAAAAACTACCCAAAGTAAATTTTAATTTCCTGATTGTAATAAAGAATATTATTTGGTCAAATATATAATATAAAAGTGACCACAACTATATTTAATGAGGGTTCGCCATCAAAAGGCTGTAAATCAACCTTTCAAAGTAAATTATGCTTAAAATCAGATTCATTCTTATTTTGAGCCACTAAAATTTATTGGGAAAATGTAAAAAAAATAACAAACTTGTATATTAATATTTTAGTTAGTTTTATCCATTCCTGAAAATAAAATATCTAGGCGTTAACTATCATTTAAAATAATATTATATTATTATTTTTCAGTATGAATCAGCACTGTCTGCGACATAAGATTTCAAGAAACCCATTGTTGTGTATCAGGTATGCTATCGAACATATCATTCCCTTTAAATTAATATTAATATTTAATTCACAAATTTTAATAAATATGAAAATTTTATATTTTTTATTTACCTGGGATGTTACACGCCTTCATGAAAAAATAGTTCTAGGATGTTGTTATTAGGAATAATTGGTTTCCCTAGATCCCTATTTATTAGATATTCATAATGGATCCATCCATGCATCTCAGAAGTGATATGGACAAAGGGGGACATTGTCCATTATGGTTCACCATTGTTTACTACATATCTATAACTTCGATGGAGTGGACTATGTTGTCCCAATATGGTATTATATATTTTAGTTTTGAATGAAACCATATGTCTATTCTATGAATGCTTTCTAAACTTCTTTTTTCACAAAAAATAGCCACCCGGGTGTAGTTTTTCGAAGGATTTGATTCCCCCTTCCATAAATATGGGTCATATATTCCTATATTTTATCTATATAAAAATTATTTTTGTTACTACTCCGAATTCCCAGATATCCTCAACATTTAGATATTGTTTCCACATATTTCATATTTTTATGTTGATGATTTTGATATCTATCATTTTAATGGAGTTTTCATTATTTTTTTATTTGTGTGGTTGTATAACAAAATAGTTCAGGGGTGGTTTTCAGATATTCTCATTCGAGTTCCATTTCTATTTATATAATGTAGTATGTTTGAGGTAGGTTATTTGGTGCTTCTTTTTTTGTGTAAAAATAAATTAACAGTGGTTTATCAAATTGGATTAAGGTTTAAATAGCCTAATTAATGTTAAACTAAATTATTCAGTATTAATTTTTATGATTATAGAAATTACATGGTGTTTCTATCCACAATGTTAACACTAGAACACTTGAATCTATATTTGTTATGTATCTATAATATTCTTATCAACATATTGGTTAATGCTTTTTATATCATGCTTCATTCAATTGAAAAATGTAATGAATATAAAAATGTAATTAATTTGGTTGACTAAAGATCTAAATAGGCAGGTTGAATGAATCCTTAGATTCTTATAATTTTATAGTAATTAAAATAATGTCAAATAAATTTCTATTAATTTTTTTCTCCCATGAGATAATTGAATTACCAAAAAACCTGAATCTAGAATTAGTATAATTGTTTAAAATAATAAATTGGCATGTAAATATAAAATTATTTTACCCATAGTTTGATGAAACTGATTATATTTTAGAGACCATGTTTAAAAAATTTATAACATGCTATATTTGACGACATAGTTCCCTATATTTTAATGTTATGAATAATGAATCTATTAAGTCAATATAGAATATTAATTTATCTATATAATAATAAAAAATCTTTTGTTAATATAGAGGTAAATTTTTATAATGGTTTGATTTCTTGTGATGGGGGTTGTGAGTGCTAGTATGGATATGAAGGTTAAATTACATGTTTTTTAGGGCCTAAATTTTTCTATTGACTATTATTTTTTTGTTTTATTTCATCAGTGTTTCAATAGAAACCCTATCCTTTTACACATATCGATACATCATTTCATGAAAAACTAATCATCATATTACAAGCCACGGATCGTGAACTCTAGTGTCTTGGAAGTGTAGGTACATACTTAAACATCATAAAAAACATTATTAATCTATATATTGAGCTCTTAACTTCAATTGGGATTAAACATCTAAATAGGATAACATGGGGATAACATGAAAAAAGGTATGGGCTAAAAATCCCATAAAGGGAATAATTATAAGAATAAATCATAGCACATTGGTTTGATGGAGTGGAATAATGATATAACAAACAAATGGAACATGATATAAATAATCATAACAAATAAAAAATGGGATCTTATAGTCATGGGATCATGGTATTGTGGAAGAAAATAAAACATTACATTAGAACCTGTAAAGGCTTGTTTCAAATACAGGATCACAATTCAAGGCTAACCACTAAGACCGTTTCACATAGAGAACAAGTCAAGGCTAACCACCAAGGCCATTACACATAATGAATTATTATACTAAACATTAACCAATGAATTGGAGTGTTATCTAGGAACACCCATCACACATGTTCATAAATATATTTTTTAAATGAATAATTATTTCTATGGAATCAAAAATAACATTAAGTTTACCCATGAAAATAAATAGGTATCATAATCATGTCATAAGGCTTATAAATGACCATATTATAAGAGAGTCCCCCAAAAAATGGATTTAATGAATATATGAGAATTTATAAGGGAAAAGTATAATATATCAGGATAAGTGAGGTCAAAATGAATTGATGAAATGTAAAAATATTATCTAAGAATCTTCTGAATTAAAACATTTTAGTGTGGTGTTAGGAAAATATTAAATATATTTTAAAAACATAAGAGTAATATATTAAATAAAACACGAATTTAAAAAAAATAAAAAAAAAGAGTGATTTTATTAATGATATGGGGTCTCAAAACATATTCTAGAGTGCAATTTAAAATTGGTAAGAATTTGGGATGTTCCCTTAAGTTGGTCTTACTTATCTCGATGAATTGAGTTGGGAACAATTTAAAAACATGTATATCCCCCAAAATAAGGAGGAATGAATATTGATACATGATTTTGGATCCAATAAAAAACAATTAATATATTTACTTAATAATAATAGAGAATTATATTTTGGTAAAGAGAGATAAAGAATAACCTGATGGAATAATAGTGGTTTGAGTAGAATCCCTTACCTTAAGTCCAAAGTTGTCCTTTACTTGATCCAAATGTCCTGGATAATCAAATTAGATTAATTAACAATTCAATAACCTCTTCTACATGAAGTTGAATTTTTATGAAATAAATAATTTCATTTATGTCCTTTTGATGGGTAAAGAGATTCAATTTCATATATTTAGAGCATTGGTTTTCCTTTGTTTTCATGATCGGTTTACTTGTATACATGCACAAATGGTCATGTAAAGTGAGGATAATAATCTAGAATTGAAAATTTATGTTAATAATGATCTTGAATTGGTTATATTGATATTAAATCATTTAGTTTTAATAAATGAGGATGAATCGTTAGGTAAAAAGTTAATGATAATCGTTTGGGTTTATATTGGTGGGTTTTCAATCACAATGAACTCATTTTGTGTTATAGATTAATTACACAAGTAAAAAAAGATTCCAAAACATTAAATATGTTATAATACATATATTATAATCTTTTTCAACCATAAAAATTGTATCGTGAACAGACCATTAAGAAGGAAAAGGGAATGTCAAGAATTTTCATCATTTAATGTGATAAATTAACAAATCTCAGACTATGTTTTCATTTTTATTATAAAACTAGGGGGAAGTGGAGAGGATGATGATTTATTCCCTTTGAATTAAAAAATTCAAGTATGTATAAGGCACTGGAGTTATCATACTACATTTATTATGGTATTTTAGGAGATAAAAATAATAGAAAGAAACATGAAAAGAAAATAAAGGAATTAGAAAGAGGAATTTACCTCTTGAATTTGTCCTCCTGGAGATCCTCCTTAGGGTAGAGGTTTTGGAAATTTTATGAGGGAAAAAGCATCTAGACATGGGGGAGTGGTTTTTGAAGAGTATAGAGAAGAATATAGACAAGGATCAAGGCTAGAGAGGTCCAAGGAGAGGAGGTGGTGAGGGTGGTGTTCATAGTAGAGGAAGGGGTGTTTACTAATAAATTTATTCATTATTTTATTGTTTTTCTCATGGAAATCATGAGTGTTAATTATTGAGAATAAATATAGTAATGTGTTTATTTGAATTTGAAAAAATTTCCAGATACATCATCCATGACTCAGGCATGACTCAAAAATTCATTTATTTAGATATACTCTAAATTAATGTATTTCACTATTCACCCAAAATTCGTGTACTTTGTAAAAATCCCAAAAATTCGCCATAAAAAATTTTCAAAGTATATTATTGAATGAATAAGTCCATTATTAGAATATAATTTTATAAATATGAGAAATTTAATTATTAATAGAAATAAAAAACTACTTGAAAATTTAAAATTTTAAAATTAAAACTCATTTTCGAACACATTGGAAAATAAATTATGGCCTGATAAAATTAACTTATAACCATAAACGTTAAATTATAATTTGATGAATAAATTTTAAGAAAATAAATTTTATTTTATTTATAAAATTAATCATAAAATTGTAATTAAATATACATGACTTACCAAAATACCAACAATTAATTAATAATTTTAATGTATTTATTTACTTGTACAATTATATAGTTATATCATATTGACAATTATAAATTTGATAATGTTTTTTAAAACTATCATTGTTATGGCTACTATTACATTTTGTGGTTTAATATTCATTAGGGTCACATTACTATTTCAAATGTCAAGTTACTATTTCATTAGTAGGTTTTCCTTAACATATATAGATACCTTTTATTTCACGCATTCATCATTTATAAATCTAGAGAAAAAAAATCTCTTATTTTTAGAACACAATTATCGTAATAATTTCAATGGAGTGAATGAACTGTTCAACAAGGAAGGGATCAAAAGATCCACTAAACATGGGAGTCCTTTTTCACATGATATATTCGATGGAAGTATTTTATTTACTTGGAGAAAGAGGGAATTCCACAAAATTAATGTTATTATTAATAAAATTTAGTTGTTGATCATGTACATTCATGATGTCTTGAGAACCTATTCCCATAATATTTGGCATTTCATTAGGGTAGTCTTAACATTCCTTATCATGTTAATTGTTTTCACATGTTCTTCAATTTCCCTCAACTAGCTATGAAAAATAAAGTGCAATTAGGGGGATTCAATACATATATAATAAGTATATAATGGAAAATATATACATAGAAGGATAAATTCATAAATGAAAATTATATTCTAACTTGTGATTCCATATGTTTATGTCTAGGTTATTAATGATTTATTTCAAATCATATTTTCTTATGGGATTTTTTTTATTCCCATAAAATATTTTCGTAATGAGATTATATATTTACTAAAGAAGTTCTCTCAGGAATGTTAATCCAAGTGTGTAGTTAGGCCCATTGTAATGTACTAGGATACTCCGAGTTAGTCCTGAAACACATTTTTGGGGTTGTTACTCCTAGGTACATCTATTCAATATCCACATCCACTAGTACAGTCTAAAAAGGGAAGTATTTGTTCGATAAACCACAAACTCAATACATTGAAAAAAATTAGGTACATATTTTATATTTATTTATTTTCCTAAGTATCCTAAAATAGTGGTATATTCATATTCTCAAAAAGATCACTAGACCTTCCTCTAACATAAACTATAGTTACCATAGAATTTACACATATATTTAAATGATTTTATGCATAATTAAACATCATATTACAATCCAAGGATCATAATTTCTAATGTCTTAGATGATTAGGTACATAATTAAACTTTAAAAAACTATTATTTAATCTCCACATTGAGCCCTTAGCTTCCATTTTGATAAAAAATATGAATAGGATTACCTAAATATAACTGGAAAGAAGGTATGTGCTAAAAATAAAAGTAAGGGAATAATAATTAGAATAAATAATAGATCATGGGTTAGAAGTCATGACATAATGACATAAAAATGTATGGAATAAGATATAGGTAATAGTAACATATAAAACATGGGAATATATAGTAATGCAATTATATTAATGTGTAGAAAACGTAAAATATGAAATTTTCAAATGTCAAGGATCATTGCACAGAGAGGACCATGAGTCTATGCTAACCACCAATAGTGATTCACATGGAGCACAAGTCTGGGAAAACCACCAAGACTCTTGCACAAAACATCTCATGAGACTAAAATTTACCAAATTCATTAGAGAACTATTTAGGTACACCCATCACAAAGATTTCATGAATATTTGTGCCACATGAAGAATAATACATAATGAATCAATCATAACATAATGGTTTCTCATGGGAAGAAATGGGTATCATAATCATGTCATAAGGCATTACAAATGAAAATATCATAAAAGTGTACATAAAAGAATGGATTTGGAACATAAATCGACATTAATATGGTAAAAGATGTATATATCATTATATTTGATGTCAAATTTAATATAAAACATGGAAAAATGTTATTTAAGAATCCATACAATTAAAACATTTTAGTTTGGTTTAAGGAAATTATTAAAGGAATTTTAGAAAACAATATGGAATAATTATTTTTATAAAACCATTTGGAAACCAAGATGTTATTTGTTATAAATATAGTTATTTTATAGAATACATGGTAGATCAAAATAAATCGTAGAGTGAAAAATAAAATGAAAAATAATTCAGGAAGTTCCCTTAACTTGGGAATGATTATCGGGAATAATTTAGTGGGGAACCTTTTAAAAACCTATATATCACTAAAAAATAAGGAGGAATAGATTTGGATACATGATTTTGGGACATATAAATATCATTTAAATATTCGCATAAAAATAAAATAGAATATTATTTGGTTAAAGAGAGAGAAATTATAACCCGAATGAATAATGGTCGTTCTGGTAGAATCCCTTACATTAATTGTGAATGTGTCCTTCACTTGATATTGATTTCATTGAATATAAAATGAGATTAATTAATAATGAAATAAACTATTATAAATGAATTTTATTTAGTATAATTTTATTTATTTCATTTTTGGACTTTTTTTATGGGTAAAGAGATTCAATTTCATTACTTGAGAGGGTTGGTTTTCCTAGGTTTTCAAGAACCATTTACATGTATAAATGTACGAAGGGTCGTTTAAAGTGGGGATAATTTTCCATAATTGAATTTTTTTATTAATGATCTTATATTGGTTAAATTGTTTTTATATACTTTGGTTTTATCATGTTTGGATGAATCATTAGATAAATAGTTAATAATAATTGTTTGGGAGTATTTGCGCAGTTTTTTGATTACAACAAACTCATTCTATTTTAAAAATTAATATTATGAGTAAAATTCGTATCCATAACATTACATAATATATAATACATATATTATAATATGGTTCAAAAAAAAATGGTATCATGACATTCCCTTGTAAAAGGTAAAGGGAATTGAAAACATCATTTTCTTTTAATGTGACTAACAAACACATCTCGGGCGATGTTATCATGTTTATTATAAAAAGAGGGGGAAGTAGTGATAGAGATAAATTATTTCATTATAATAACAACATTATAGTATATATTTTTTTTATTTACTTATCATACTAATTTGATGATGGGAGTTTAGGAAATAAAAACAAAATAAAATAACTTGAAATGAAAATAAAATATCCCGAAAAAGGAATTTACCTCTTGAATTTATCCTCATTGAGAGCCTCAACTATGAAGAGTTTTAGTCCTTTGATTGGAAAAATCTATTTTATTCTGGAGGATTTTTGGGAAGTGTATTGGGTAGAATATATATAAGGATTAAGGATTGATAGGTGTAGGAGAAGAAGTGGTGAGGGTGGTATTTATAATGGGGGAGGGGGGTATTTTCTCATTATTTTATTCAATGTTTTGTTATTTTTTTCTAGACAACCAATAGTGTTGTTTAATGAGGAATAATATAGCAGTTGTTTCATGTTAATTAGAAAAATGGTCACTTACATCATCCATGAGTCAAGCATGATTCAAAAATTCATTTATTTACACAAACTTTGAATTACCATATATCATTATTCATCAAAAATTCATGTATTTTAGATTAATTCTTAATATTCACCATAACCATTTTTCAACATGCAGTATTCAAAATTGAACGATTTTTTTTTAAAAATAATTTTCTAAATATAAGATTTTTTTTAATAAAATGACAATTTAATTGAAAAATACTGATTTTATAATTAAAACTACCTTTCTAACACATGGAAAAATTAATTAAGGTCTCATAAAATTAATTTATAATCATAATAAATAAAAATATTATTTTAAAAATACATTTTATGAAAATAAATTATATTTTAATTTATTATATTCTTCATAAAAGTTTAATTAAATATACATAACTTAAATAAATACCAACAATTAATTAATAATTTTAAAATATGTATTTGTATATACATTGATATAATTATATCATATTCAGACATATAATATGGATAAAATTTATTTATGAATTCATCAACGAGGTTACTATTATATTGGTCATATAACTATTCATAAGTTTCACATTACTATTCCAAAGTTGAAGTTAATATTTCCTCGATATGTGTTCATTACCATATAAAGATACTTTTTATTTCACTCATTTTTCTTTTATAGTGTTTGTATTATGTTCTAAGTATAATATTATGTGATTATACTATAATATATACTTATAATAATGGAACTCCATCGATAAAAAATTGGGTCATTAGAGTTACTCTGGATGTGAGCCTTGCTAGGTGATATGTTGTGAGGAAGGGATTACTAATGATAATGGGAGGAGAGGCTTAAGGATGTTGGAGTATTTAATTTCTATGATAATGAAATACATAGTGATGTGAATGATAGTTTCATGGATGGCACAAGGTTGATGGAACTGTTTGAAGATGAGATTACCAATTATGATGTTAAATGATGGGAATCATGCTATAAACAATTATGTTTAATAGCTAGATAGAAAGGTTTCTTGTTTTATCTTCATTACCTTCCATGTTGCATAAGGCAATAAGATGTGATTATTTGTATTTCCATTTTATAGGGATCTTTGGATAAATTTCATATATTTCCTTGAGTTATGGAATGTTAAAATAATAATTAATATTTTGACCCATGTGGTTGGTTATCGAATGAATGTGGAAAATGTGTTAAATACAGAGAAACAAATAACTAAGTTGGTTTATACGTAGGGGGCATCGACTTCACTTTGAGACAGTAGATTGTGTCTTTATCGATGATAATATTTGGATAATGAAATTTAATTTTGATCAATTGTAACTATAGATAATGAATCAATAAATAAAATGATATGATAAAATAAATGAACATATTAAATATAAATAATTATAAATTATTGTGTTTTTATTTGATATTCATTACCTAGAAGTGGTATCTGGGTGCCTAAGTGATGACCATTGTAATTGCGTGTAAGAATAGGATATGGACATAGTGTGGTGGATAGATATATAACATATTGTATAATTTCTTGTTTCATATTCCACCGAACCACTGTCTATAGTGTGACCAACACCTAATGGATTCTAGGAGGTTTTTCACAAATATCATGTTGGTGATGATGGGATGATGACTAAACCCTCTTTCCCCACTATCTACTATTGGCAGTATTATTTTGATATATTCAATTTGGTTACTTTCCCATATATGTTTGTATATGGATATAATGGCTTGTGGTTATTTCATACACATGTATATTATGATATAATATAAAAATTATTATTATATGTACGACATGTAGAAGATATAATGGCGTCAGATACCTTACTCATTGTTTGTGCTATGAAAGATTGTTGAAAAATACCTTATATATGATAAAATTCATATGTAATATGGTATCTTTCATAAATTAAATGGTTACTATATGGGGATGTGTATTCATATGATTAGATGATATATTGTCAGAGATGTGTGTTATAATAAATAGGAAATGTGTTTACAAGATAGATTAATTTTAGAGAAAAATGGGATAAGGAATGTGATGTTGGGGATGAGGGTAAAATCCACGGGGAAGTGGTAACACGGTGAAATTTTTATTTTATTAATAAAATATATAATATATTAAATATAATAATTTGTCTTAGAAATCGATAGTGGGGATAGGAACATAATATCTATTTTTATGTGATGAGTTAGTTTCACTAATTGTTCACTAGGGATTATTACAATTTTATCATCTTTTTCATGAGAGCATCATAGGGTTAACCTATTGTGTATATAGTTATTTTCACCCCACATAAATAATTTTTTATGTACATGGATCTTATTTGGGAGAGTTGGATAGATATTACTATCTCAAAATTTTATAGCTGCTTCTTAGACTTTGTGGTCACTACTGAGTTTACCATTTTAGTTGATGTTTTTTCATTCCAGTTATCAGAGTCCTATATGAAATTTCATATATAAAATTAGGATTATTTTATCTTTATGATATTGTGTGGATTGGTTTATCTAACATATCTATCTCTTTATGATGTTATCTTGGAGGAAAATTCATCCCATTAATATGTATGATATACCGCCAAATCTAGTCTCTGGATTAAGGCCTACTGAGGGGAGGACATAAGAAATGACCATCAACCTTATCTCATTAATGAACAAAGAGGGGCACACTCAAAGGTTTTTGTTCATTTAAATGTTGTATAAGTTGTTCAGGTTGAGGGATATGATTGAGTTTATAGTTAGAGACAACTGAGGTCTTCCTGGCTTGGATGGGTAGTGATGTCAGCTTTGTTATATATGTGATGTAAACAAAAAAGACCATCTAAGAAACATTTTTTAGATTCCCCATTGATCTTATTCACAAAAAATTAATTTTTCTAATATTTTTTAATGAGGTAGTAATTGATGAAGAGTTGAAAACTATGAACAGATCATTAATCATTCTTCTTCACAGATGAGCTTGAAATTTTTATACATTTTACAGCACCCTAGTTTCTCTTAATATTCCAATTACTTATGTATTTTAAGAAAATAATGTTCTTTGGTTAGATTCTTAGAGTATTTGTGGAGATTTTTCATTTTTAGTGATTTTTCGAAGGTACAATGTCTGATAATTGTTAATGGAAATCATGCAACACCTTCCAAGAAACTATGAAACTAAAATAATGGGAACTGGAAAGGCATGAAATTAGGTGCATGGTTTGGAAAAACAATATAGAAATCAAGAAAAAATTATACTAGGATAGATATAGGGAAATGGAATGGTTGGTTCCATATTTCATAAACATGTGATGTAACAAAATTATGTGGGTTTAGAGGAAGTGACTAGTGCAAGAATAACACATGGTCTGCCTAACTGTGTGACCAAAACATGAACCATTAAAATTTAGATCTAAAAATTATTGATCTAGTATACGTAAAATCCTAGAATAGTTTTTTATTCTAGTCATGGGATAACCCAAATTACGGTTCATCCATACGCTGTTTAGATCATTCCTCTTGATCTAGGAATGATTTTGAGGTGAATATCATTGTTTTGGAGGATAACATTGTTGGTAAGTGACCGTTCTTCATAATTTTAGTTATTTTTCTAATTATTACCTCTCTTATATTGATAATTTTAATTTTTGGGGTTTATATTAATATTTTTTGATTAAATTATTTATGATATATGATTTTTTAAAGGAACATGTATTAAGAACTATTCATGGAGTCTCTTGATATGTTTAGATGTTTTTTTAATTCTTCTTCATTGTTGGAGTTTAAAAGGTATTTGGATTCTATATAAAATCCATATTATTATAACATAATGTATTTGTTTCAAAATGATCAAATTTTATGGATTGAATTTTGAAATTGATATGTTATTATTCATGGATAACCTCTTTAGTGGTAGTTTTCTAAATTTTTTGAAATTATTCTATTTGTGGAAAGTGTATTTTGTTTATGATTCTAATTGATGGATATAACAATTATTTTTTTTGTTCATGGATATTGTTTTTACAAATATTTTAGTAAAATAAATGTTTTATTGAAATTAATTGGAATGGTTTGGCATGGGTTAGGACATATACCATTATTGTGAGTTCATTTCTATTGACGTCAGCCAATGGCAGGGGAATGTTCCATTAGGAGACATGGTATATAGTTATATTTTGATGAGTTGGTAGATCGATGAGATAAAACTCATGAGTATAAAAATAATAATTACTCATTCAAGTGTATATATTTACATGTATGAAATATTTATTACAAATGGATTTTAGAAATGGATTTAATGTATTTTTTGGTTTCCTTCCATAGAAATTGATTTTAATTGGAAACTATCAGGATTTAATAAAAAATGTTTTAATTTTTTAAATGCTTTATAAAAATGTTATACCATGCTTTATCATAGTGGCGTGACTTCAGATGTCATTGTCAAAATAAAATTATGTTTTATAATGAACCCATTAATGGGAGAATTGGTAAATATAAATCTCGTATATATAGACACACAAGAAAAGGAATTATATCTCATTTAATTAGTGATGCATCAAGATAATAAGTGAATGATTTATAGATTTTGAGCGTGGAGATAGTTTGGAGTTTCTGAGTTGATTTTATCCCTGAATTTGAGTGTTTTCTATCTTGCATTTTCCATTGTACTATGAATTAATTTGTTGTTGGTTTGGGATATTATGGGAGTTTTATTTCAATAATAATTCTTCATAGAGTTTTTTTTTGGTTTTCAATATGGGTTTGTTCATATATTATAAAAGTTCCAAAAAACACCCACTTTTTTCTAATTTACTTGGAATTTAGTTTCTTCTTTTGGTGTCTTGGGATGTAATTAAATGCCCTGTAACACTCCATCATCACTTCTCAAGATAATGAGGAGAGGAGGGATGTTACAAATGGTGTTAGTTTCTTCTGTTCTAGAGTTGTCAAACAATTCTTATTATTCATAGAGATGATATGGTGGTGAGGATATAAGATCTTCAGAACTTGAGCAAAAAATTCTTAGAGAACCTGTTTATTCTTAGTATCAATTTACTAGGCAGTTGGGTACATGAGTGTTTTTAGACCCTTCTAGGAATTTTTATCTCACAATCATGGGTTTATCCATTGAAAAGAACATGAAATTCATTGAAATAAATGATCTTCTACATGGAGGTCATAATTAAATTTGAGTAATTATTTATATTTTGGTTAAAAGGGTTGTTATTTAAAAATAGATAAAATTTTATTAATTTTCAAAAAACATGGTGGAATTTTCAAAATTTGTTTGAAAATCAAAATTTTAAATTTTTAAATACATTTTTCTTATATGTGTCACATGGAAAATTTGAAATTCATATGCATTTATTTTCTCTAGAGGGAGAAAAAATTAATTTTCTATGTTACAGAAAATGCACATTAAAGGTATTTTAGAACCCCAATAAAAGAAGTTTCTTAAAATATGGTTGAGTTTGTTCCATAGGTTAACCAATAGTTGGTTAAGAGTATTGACTTGGTTTCTCCTGATGTGGATATAGATAACAGATGGGATAAATCAATAAAATAGGATAATTTATTTTTATTCTAGATGTATAATCCTCTAATATTATGAGATGACTCATAGCCAAGAAAACATGATCTATGGCTGAATATGATGAATTACATGAAACAATTACTTGGCACATCAGTTGGTTTGAATGTGGGGATCAAAATCTACATGATGGGCAATAAATAATTCCAATGGTTTTATTTATCATTTCAAGGTAAATTAAACCATGGAATTTATTGGGATGATTTTTAATAATTATCTAAGAAATAATTTTATACTCACATGATATGAATTTCTAGAATAATTGAATTTTTCAAATTGAATCATGATATTATACTGGTATCATTGTATGTGAAAAATTCATCAATTCAATCAACTTATCACATTATATTACTCAAAATTAATCTTTAATCATACAAATTTTTGAATCATGGAAAATGAAAAATATTAGATCAATGATTTATATTTTTCTAAAATAGATTATATAGAAATGGTCAATAGATCACTAGTTGATGAAGGTGGAATAATATGTAATGTATATGAATGATGAAAATTAATATCTATTGGAAGAGGTTTAAACTATAAGGGTGAGATTAAGATGAAGAGGGAAACATATATCCATATTGGTAGTATGACCCAGAATCAAAGTTTTGGAGCCATGAATCTTACTCTTAAACCAAAGAGTATAATGTGAATTTTTCATTGTAGTTAGTTTAAATATATGAAATAATATTTAATGAAATGAACTATATTATTCCTTAATTAAATCTAAATGGGACCTTTTCTATGCAATTGTCACATTTATCCATATTTAGATTCTAGGGAAACTTCTCATGTTTTGCAGCTGTCGTTTTCTTCTACTAGACATGTGGGGAAGAATGTATATCATTCGTAGAACTGAGTGATCTATGTTTATTCTAGGAATAACATGAACACTAAACTAGTGAAATACCAACATGGTAGTAAAGAGTAAGGAGCAGTGAGTAAGAAATTGTTTGTATTTAATATAGTAATAATGGATGATAAAATTGAACCCCCTAATGGTGACATGTGAGATTCAATGGAATTATAAACATATTTAATCTTTTTTTATATGGATTAATCATATTCATTTATTGATTCTTATTCTATTAATCCTATGGGTTTTCATTTCAATACAACGACTTCTATTTTGAAAAATGAAACTCATATTGGAAAAAGAGACTACTGATCCATTTTGTAAAAAAAGTGTTCTTTATGTATTGATGGGGATGAATTCAGTTGGGAGTAATCATTCCTTGAGGTGGATGTGTATGAAATAGTCATGGTTGTGGATTGTTTGAAATTTCTGAAATATAACATTTTATGTTATAATTGAATGGTTTTTCTAGAACTATGAAGGAATTGATAATCTCTTTAGTGGGGATCAAAATTTAAAAAGGTGTGGTATGAATGTTGGAGTCGAAAGTTGGTATTATATCACTCTTTTTGTAATATTTGACCCTAAAATGTATTTATGAGATCAACAATATCCATTTTCAACAAATTTTACTGTATTTTCTAATTTTTTTCTTGATAATTTCTTTTTTTCAACCCACAAGGGAAATGGTGTTTATGATTGTTATCCTTCCATGGACCTATCCTATCTCACATCCATTTTATCTAATAGAACATAAATAAATAAGGTAATTGAAAGTCCAATTGGAAGGTATGTAAATAATATGGTTCATTCATCCAAAAACGTCTCTATGGCCAACACCATTTTTGTTTGGTAAAAGGAAGGTATAACTCAAAAATTTTGTATGGATTATCATAATCTGAATAAACTCACATTAATTATTTTTTATACATAGTCAATTATTTATAAACTATTTTTTTAGTTGATGGGTTCCTCAAGGTTCTCTAAAATTTAAATTCATTTGGGATATCCCCAATTGAGGGTTTGGAAGGTGGATATTCCCATGATACCTTTCATAAGTAGATATCACCATTAGGAGTACTTGATTTTTAATTTTTCTCAAACTAATCCAACAAATGTATTTATGTAATTTAAGAATTAGATATTTCAAAGGTATTTATATTTGTTTTTCGGTTATTGTGTATGACATGATTTTGTATTCTAGGACAAAGGATTAGAGGTATAGAAACATGATGATAGTGTTGGGTATCATGTGGGATCATCATATTCATTCCAAAAAACAAAAAAGTATTTTTTTGGAAAAATGAGGTGGGTTTCCTTGGCCATGATATATATAAGAAATATGTTTTTGTGGTTCCAAAAAAATATAACCTATGATCACTTGAAAACAGCAAGACAATTCATTTGAGATAGATACTTTCCTTGGCCTGGCTAGTCATCACTCATGTTTTTCTATGTCTTTTCCCAACTATAATCACCAATGAAAACATTGAAAATGAAAAATGATTCATTTAATTGTAACAATGAATGGGAGAAATCCTTTAAAGAGCATAAGATTCACCTTGAATCTGGACTGAACATGATATTTACAAATCATTAAAATACTATATGGTGTATTGTGGTGCTTAGGGATCTAGTTTGGGGTGTGGTATCATGTTTAGAGACCATGTTGTTTATTATGGTTTATGTTATATATACTTTCGTGAGAAGAACTAAAAAACACATGAATTTGAATTAGTTATTGTAGTCTATGCATTGATGACAAGGAATCATTACCACATTGGTGAGAAATTTATACTATTTACATATCATTAGAGATCAAAACACATTTTCAAAAAAAATATTTCAATATAATACAATGAATATGGGTGGAGTATCTTCAAATGTTTTAATTTTTTGGAATGTATACACCGAGTAAAATAAATTCGAGGGTAGATTAATTAAGCATAATATTGTATAGTCAGTTTGTGGAAGTGGATTCAAATTATTGTAATTTGAAATATATTACCGCTAACATGCACTTGTATTTTCAAGATAATGTTATTTTAATGGTATTCATTCCATGTAATATTTTTCCTAATATAGTTGATTATATTTAAGAGGCACAAACATTTGATTCAGAATGATTTTCTATGAGGAAAAAACTCAATGGTGGGTAGACTATTGAGGGATTTATAGTTGATAGATGATCAGTTTTTTGGCTTTATGATCAGATGGTCATAAGTCTGTCTTATCAAGAAAAACTCATTAATTCTTACCACTACATGATATGGGATGATCCACCTAAAATGTATATAATATATATAGGTAATTGAAAGGAAAACATTGGTGGGTTGGAATTAAAACAAGTGGATCCGTTTATTTTTAGATTCCTAACTTGTTTGAATGTTATGATAGACCACCATCTATTAAAGGGTATGTTGTAGTATTTACCATTTTCTATTTGGTAATAGGATGATTTATCCTTGAAATATTTCCTAATTCTCCCAAGGATGGACTGGAAACATGATTCCAAAAAGATAATTGTGGATCTATTCAAAAAGTTGGATAATTGTAACCCTATTGAGTAATCTCTTATGGTGGGGGAATTGTCCAAAATCAATATCTAATAAGTTTTAAATATTCATGGTGTTCCAATTTCAATTATATCATATAGGGATACCTGGTTTATGCCTAATTCTTGAATATCCTTAATGAATTAAATCGATAATCGGTTGACTCTGATCATGAGATATCTTCCTTAGATGAATGGATAGTCTAATAGGATGATATAAATGTTGGATATTGTGATTATGTTTTGTGTAATGGATTTTCTTGGTTAATGAGAGGATAAAACATCATTAGTGGATTTCGCATATAACAATAGTTAAAATGAATCAATGCACATATATTCCTTTAGTGAATTGTATAGTCATCCTTTTAGTTCTCCACTATGTTGGGTGGAAATCGGTAAGACACAACTAGTTGGAAAAAAAATTTCATAGAGGAAATGGAGAAGATATAATGGATCATATATACGATGAAGATGGAAAAAATTGTCATAAATCATATAAAAATCATCATAGATGGTTGATGTCATTAGAGATGTTTGATCTTGTGTACATTAGATTATCTCTAACGCATAGACATTGAAATTTAGGAAGACACAAACTGTTATATTTTCAATATATAGCCCTTTTAAGAAATGTGAAAAATGTTGGTAAGGTGGAATGTTAGGTTTATTTTACAAAAAATAATTTCAAAGCATAATTTATTTCATCCATCTCAAAATAAAAGTATCTACATGATCTAAACCATGGGATTCAATGTGATCATGTGGACATAGAGTCAGTTTCTATATTGGCTGATGTGTTAGTATAAATTAAGGTTAGCCAGGAGAATCTAATTTATGGGAAAATAATTAATATAATGTGTGTTTTATAAAACCATGTTAGGATTTAGGGTAAAACATAGGAGTATAAGATGAAATGGTCGTGAAATGGGAAAAAAATAATTCTTTAAAAACATGGAATGGAAATTTACAATGAAGGAGAGGCCAATTATAGGGAGAATATACTACCCATGTTTTCATGTACATGACCATTTATTTATTTTTTCATTTAATTTTATAATGTAATAGGGATATGTTTCAGATGGTTTGGAGGAGATTTTGAATATTTTTTGGGGATTTTCTGGAGGTGAATGGTTTGAGGATGGTAAGTAGAAATTATTAAACACTTTTCAGGATCCTATGAAACTAAAATAGTGGGCACTAGGTGGGAGCACAGTTAGGCATCCAGTAAAGGAAAATCACATGGCCACCCATGAGGAACATCATAGAGTTTTAATGAGGTAAATTGAAATGGTGGATAATGGTATTTCTAACCATGTTATGTGGGTGTGGAGGGAGTGGCTAGTGCATGGTTAGTGCACGGTATACCTTACTGTGCATTCAAACTTATCACCAAAAATATTTTTGATCTAAAAATTATGTTTCTAATCTGAGTCACCTACTGAATTGATGTTTTTTCTATAATAATTTCATAATCATAATTCTTATTCATTCATATGATTGGATACCATACCTATTTATTCCGGACTGATTCAAAGGCCAATTTACGTCTTTTTGTGATCAGATTTATTGGTAATCGATCGTTATTCACCATTCTTCTAAGTTTTCTTCGTCTTATCACACTTGGAATAATGAATATATTCCAATGGGTATATAATATTGTTTTTTAGTTTCCAATATTTATGTGATTTTTTTAAGGGTAATAATATTGAAGGATATTTCATGGAGTTTCAAGCCAGGTATTTTATATTTGTTCCATTATTTATCTTTAACTTTTTATTATTGGTAGGTGTCTTCTATATCTACTCGTCATTATTATAAAATTAATTCATAGTTTCAAATTTATTTAATTTCATTAATTGAATAGTGAAATTGGTATTTTATTCTTGATATAATATATCATTAGTCATAGTTTTCTGAAATTGTGTAAATAGGATTATTTTATAGAATATCTATTTAGTTTATGATTTTATAAATATTATTTTAATGTTTATGGTTTGGTTTTGATTCATAGAAAATGGTTATGGATCTTTTTTATCCAAATTAATATTTTATTGAGTGGTTCAACATGGGTTTTCACATACATGTGTATCATGAGTTCTTTTTCATTGATATGACCCTATAGAATGGGAATGTGCCATTAGAAAACATTATATTTGGTAACCATGTAAAAACATGGTTTATTAATGAGTTAACTCTCATCACTATAGATCCATCACTTGGGAATACATGTGGGGATGTGTGTAAGGTGTATACAAAATGAATTTTATAAATGACTTTAATGGATTCGATGGTTCCTTTCCATGGATATTGTTTGGTTAGGAAACTATTTCTATTTTATATAATCTATTTTAAATTGTTTTTAACTATTTTATATTATTTTTTTAACATGTTATGCAAAATTTACATGATTTGGTAAGTCATTTGCTTAATCACACAAATTATGATACTCTCCCCATGTATGGATACTTTGGTGCTTTTGTAGATTTTGGTTATTAAGACCCACATAATGGAAATGTATCTCATTTATTTTTCGATGAATCAGGATACCAAGGATAGTTATTATAGAATTGGAGTTTTGAGATGGTTTGGAGTAATTGAAATGATTTATTTCAATTTTTAATTCTATTGTCATGGTTTACCCATTGTACTCTCATATAGTTTGTTATTTTTTTGGTTATTATTTGAGTTCTATTTTAATACTCATGCATCATATATGGGACTATTTGGTTTCATATTATTGAATGATTATTTCATTTTCAAAAGGAAATTTATTTCCCAGTTGATTATTAATACTTTTCCATTTATTTCCATCCAATTATTTCTTGCAGATATGACCTAATTTCATGGAACACGCCACTGCCTCTTCTCAAGCCAATGAAGAGGGGACAAATGTAACACATTTGGATAGGTTAAATGGTTAAAGAATAAAAAAATAAAAAAATAATTGAACTTATGTTAATTATTCCATATTAATGTTTTTAGAGTTGCTAACCATTTTTACATTTAAATGTATTAATCAATGTCGATTTTCTCAATTAGTTTTTATTGAACATGTTTAGAAAAATGTTCCAACAGATCATCATACATTAGAAATAGATCAAGAAAAATCATGTATTATGATACTCAAATAGATTTAATGCTCTTTTCAGAATATGTAAGAGCTCTCCTTTTTTACATATTCATAAATACTAGTTGGTGTATATTGAAATAAAATATTCTTCTATTCATTCTTAGAAGGGGAAACAGGTTTCATTGAATGTGATGATTCTGAATGGGGTGGTGAGGCACTGGTGTATCATGTATTCTAGTGTTTGTGAGAAGTATTTAGTCACATGGGAGACACTCCAACAACAATTTGGAAATGATATTACTTCTTCATCAATGTCAGAAGTCAATCAATAATATATTCACATAATTTTATAGGGGGGTTCTAGCTTGTTGGTGTTTTTGATATGTTTGAGGACCCTTCAAATATTTGATTAATTTTTATTTATATATGTGGAGGCAATGGAATGGAATTTTAAGGAGTATATTATTATAAATATATAGTACTAGCTCACTCTAACAATTTTTACAACATAATTTGATGTACTGGAAAGAGAATAGGTTTTTTAGAGTATTATATAAATAATAAGATCATTCTGAGAGGGGATTCATGAGGATTACCTAATAATTAGAGATGTTTTCTGATGATCATTTTTCATGGAAATAATATCTTTTAATCTGCTAGGGGTATCTTATATAACTCAACATTTAATTTCTTTATGGGTGATGTAAATCAACTATTTTCTTCTGGATTTTATAATTTTTTTATTAGGGAGTATGAGGTTATCTACAATGATAGTTCACAACCTTTATTAGTAGGCATCATGCATAAGATATCACAACTGGTGATCCTCTATTGTGGATCTTTCATCTAAGAAAACATAAATATGATTCTCTATAATGGGATCATTAGAGGGTATAATGGGTCTATATAGGACATCACAAAGATGTTCCCTTACCTCAAATTGTGTAACAGAAAAATATATTTGTTGGTCATTGGGGTTTTTACGCATGTTTTGGTAAGATTCATTCTTTGGTTCAACCAGAACAGGGAGATCCAGAAATTCTTTGAAGTTTCATATTGTATTTTCTATAAGGTTTTACGACATGTTTGATTATGTATTTACACATTTTTCATATCAAATACCCTTATCCAATCATTTAGAATTGAGGTGAAGATAGTTTTAATGAACAAGGAATTTACTCATCTAGTTAGAGGTGGATAAAATTTTTATAAATTATTTAGAAACATTGAGCTAGGGTTGAGATTTTACACCTATTTTGGATAAATATTATGTTTATTTAAATAGTCATATGACACCGTAAAATTAAAGGATTGATTGTTTTCATTGAATGATATTTTATGTTTAATCATGTGTCAGGTTTTGTTCTATGATTTTATTGTATAGATAGCAGTGTTTATATGCCAATGAAACCCTTTGATGGGACATATTTTTGTACCATCCTTTTGTCCCTTAAAATTAATGTTGATTTTTATTTCATTATAGGTTTCTTAATCAGTTTCTATATGTATTATAGAATAATACCCTACTATTTTTTTGAGTATGTTTTAATTTTTCCCTATAAATGATACATTTATCTTGGCATCTTGATACTTCCCTAAACATTTCTCATATTTATTTTCTATGTATATGATGGATCCTACTATATTTTGAGATATATGAGTAAATACCAATGATATGTTGAAGTGGGTTTTCCATAATCCAAGTGTGTCAGCTCAGGGTTTACAAAATTTTTTCTTGAAAAATGTTTATGAATTCTAGAGATATTATATCAAATATAATTTCTTGAATCAAGTGACAATAAAGAACCACTATCCTCTTCCAAATATTTATAACTTATACAATAATCTGAAAGGATCTAGTTGGTTCTAAAAGATTAATATATGGGTAGGATATCATAACATATAGGTTAAGGATGAAAATATTCCAAATAATACTTTCTAATGTCATATTATGTATTATGAGTTTGTTTTGACATCATTTGGTTTGTGTTATGATCTATTTAAATTCATGGGTTTGATTAAAAAACCTTTTCAGGGAGTCCTTGGATCAGTTCAAAAAGGTTTTTATTGGTGAATTACTTGTGTACCACATGTTAGAGGTGTAGAATGTAGAGAATATGCCTTTTTTTGGGTTTACTTCATCCTCATCATCTATTATATAAGTTACCAATGTGTATGTTTTAGGCTTGTGAATTTGTTTACAGGGGGGATATCCTGTCCCAAATAAGAGTAGCTATGTATAATCTATAGCTCTCTGACCCCAATTACCCCGAGCGAGTGTAAAATAACATTACATTTTCATTATTATATGGAGTTAAATCCCAATGGTCCAAAGATCATATTAGCATTGGTAAATTATAAAGCTAAATGAGTCTTGTATTAAAAATTAATACACAAATGGAAAAAAAATTCTTTTGAGGAAAACTTTATTCTATCAAGACTATCCTTACATATCATTCTTAGTACACTTTTTGGATTCTTGGTTAAAAGAAAAAATATAAGGGTGATATCAAATTCTCAGTAAGGATTATGTATAGAGAAAACAATAATAAATCAATCACCATAACCAATAAAGAATTTTAATTAACTAAACACACCTTCTCTATAATCATTAAACTTGGAGTGAGTGTATAAAATTAAATGTAATGTTAAATAACTATATAAACATGGAATTTAAAAATAGTAAATAGTAAATAATTATAATAGAACAATAAATATATAAAATCCATGAAATTTAATCAATAAAAAGATAATTAAATGAATTCATATGTTATTTTACAGTGAAAATATCATTAGTAATAATATCTAAATCAAAATTAATTCAATTCATAAGAATTTGATTCCATTTTTTCTAAGTACATGGTACCTTTATCATCAACACTTTTTGTAGGACGGTTTATAACATATATGATGAAAATACCACTATTTATAGCCAGATGAATCATCCCATGAGACTACTGATGAATCAAAGAGAAATCTATAACTGGACCCCACTCATAGATTACATATCCAAAGAATTCCTAATATATCAAATAATCGATTTAATTCATCAAAAATGTTCCTTATCAAGTATTCAAATTGGGATAAAGATGCAGATTTATAAATACTTCTCTAGATATCAATTAAATTTAAATGTAGAAACTGTATGAAAAACTGGTCTACATTTTAGGCAAAAATCATATCAATGCTAAATGTGTGAATATTTAGGAGAAATTAAATTTTAAATGATCAATTAAAATTTTATATTTCATGAGGAATATTAAAATAAATAAATAAAGTGAATGTAAAATTTTAAATATCCCAAATAAATCATAAACCATCCATAGTAATAGTAAGTGTTGGATCTATACAACATATCCCATGTGGAGTTAAAATAACGCTTACCGTCTTTGATAAATGGATATATTAGAAAAAGATATTTTAAAAAAATTAGTAAAATATCATTTTCATATTAAAAATAATTTAAAAATAATTTTCTTCGAAAATCACATTTATTCTTTCAATGGAAGATTAATTTAAATAATATAGTATAATGTTATACATGTCATACAAGGTAAAAATAACATTAATTTTTCATGGTTAAAAGGATAGATATTTTACTTGTTTAGAATGTGACAGGAATAATCCATTTACTAAACATAAAAATATAAAAAAGGGTAAAATTTAATTTAATAAATCATTTCGGAAAGGTAATTACATTTTCAGAATTATTTACTAAATATATGGGGTTTATATGAAAAGTTGTTATCTGAATAAAGTGGAAAATGATGAAGGGTGTTCTTAAAAGAAATCATCTAAAATTTTTTATATAGTAAAGATATGAAAAAAAGTACTATTACTTGAATAAGTTCATGAATAACTAGAGTATAATAAAATTAAATGGTTTATAAAATAATGACCATATTAGTTATGTTAGTGTAATTTCAAGAAAATGAATAATCGATTAGAATGAGATTGAAGAAAAATCCATTAAAATTATCATAATGTTTAAGTAAGAATATTTAAATGAATTGATTCCATGTATCAAATATAAATCCACATCAACTAACATCAAATAAATAAATATATATTCTATGTTATTATACAAATAATCAGAGAATATAAATGACTATGAGGATGTAATAGAACCCCATAAAAAGGATTTATGTTATGAAATTTATTTACTAGTTCGTAAATTTTGATCTATAATCCCCAAGAAAGAAGAAAATTTAAATGAAACTCTATGTAAAATTAATATAAATGTATTCATGATATATAATAAAATATGAGAATTACATACACCACATAAAATAAATAAGTTATCAAAATGATGTATGCTTCACAGAAGAAAATGTGAGATAAGAATCGCTTACCATGTGTTTTTTGGGTGAACATACCTTAAAATTTTGTATAACAGTATTAATAATGTTATTAAATTATACCAAAACCACGCTCATGTATATAATATCATATACTATTCTTTTATAATACACTATTACCTTTCCGTTAATGATATTTCTTTATTTTCATCATTTTGAGAAAAAAGTCAAGTATTTTTCAGGTATGTTTTTACTTGTTATTTTGTTCCTATTACATTGATCATGATTTCATCATATACATAAATTAATCAATGATTCAATTGGAATATATATATTCATTATAAATTTATTAATAATAATCCCCAATTTTTTGAGATAAGAAATTAAATGTACCATTGATAGATATGGTAGGTCGTATGTATGCATGGATGATAAATTCATTCCATTTTCATATTTAGAAGAATGAAAATTAAATATAATTATTTCCCCCAGAACATGTGTTATTGTTATGAATCACTACATCCAGATGGTTTCCATTAGACTTATTTATGGAACGAGAAACATACAACTATTCTTTATCCAATGGGACATGCTTTCTGAAGGGAAAAATTTATTAGGTTTGGACCTACAATTCTTAAGAACTCACATTAGGCAAGAGGATGGGCATTCAGGCTCATCACACCCTTTTTGGGGTGAATTATTACCTGCTATGGTACTCTCTTATATGTTTAAGATATGTTCATGAATCATTATTAATATAAAAAGTATAACATAGGTTTCCCTTGAATTTGAATTCTATGATTTACATGTGTGAATTTTAGAATCATTTATATGCATTAGAGGGTCTTCATTAATGGATATATCTATATGTATTCGAGGTTCTCCATTGATATTATCTTCCCATATACTATTTAGATATTCTCTTAATCGTTGTTACAATAATAGTGGGTTTTAATCCACTTAGTGGCGCACTTTATAATTTTTTTTCATATAGGGATAAAAAAGTTTGTTTTGATGTTGGGATCGTACCCATAAATAGACTACCTATATATCCTTGTGAAAGGAATAAGAACCCTCATAGTTTAGTTCCACTTAATTAGACACATCATTCATCTTGAGGTCATGTGATAAGGACCTAACCATGTAGTTTAATTTCATGTTATAAGGACATCTATGCAAAAGATCCTTAGTCAATGCTTGGAGTGGGACTTTGGCATATGTAGGCCAAGGGACCTGTAAAGGATATGTGTTTTTAAGTATGATAAGGCCTTGTTGGGAATATGGACTAGGAAGAAGAGGGTAGATATGACATGTTAGGTTTGAACCACTATGAGGATTCTTATGTATCCCAATAGGATGGAAATCAATGCCTCAATAGTTCGGTAAGTCTCAGGGGGTGTGTGAACCGTTTATTGAAATAGGATAGGGATTACACCTAAATAGGATTCCCTTATAACAAGGTCTTTGAGAAATTTCTGAAGTAATCAAGATTTAGCTGGGGATTAATTTAGGGAATACCCATGAGGAGGATACCTGAATGAAGTAAATTATAGTTGGATCCATGAAGTGGATATCTAGTGAGCTCAGTCACTAGGTGAAGGCTTCCTACCTATCCCAATTATTGTGGGAAACTGAGTTCTCATAGTTCAATATTGGTGGTGGATTGTGTGTATTTTGTACTCATCAGAAATCTCTAATCCCACGTGATTCTTGATTAGTGTGAGAAATAATAGGATGTGAATGATTCAACAAACTACACATTTTATCTTCACCGATTGGAAATGGATGAGAAGACAACGAAAGAAGATGATGTGACGGTGGGTGAGGAGGTAGTGCAATGAAACATTCATTGTGAAATGAAAGTGAAGGTCGTTGGGTCTGGCAAAAAAGACTAGGGTTTTATTCTAGGAGGGAAACCCTTTTAATGATTGGTTGGGGAATAATCATATGGATGATGCCCATTTGAGGATTGGTTAGGACTAATCCTAATGATTATTCCCATTTGTGATTTGTTTGGGGATTAATCCTAAGATGGATTCCCATTTGAGAATTTTTGGGAGATTACTTCTATGGAGGGTTCCCAATATTGTTTACATCAGGGCTTACTCTTAAAGAGGATTCCCATTTGAGTATTAGTTGGGGTTACTCTTATGGAGGATTCCCATTGAAATTTGGTTGGGGATTATTTCTATAGAGTATTCCCATTAGAAGATTGGTTGGGGGTTCATCCTAAGAAGGATTCCCATTTGAGGATTGGTTGGGGATTAATCTTAAAGAGGATGTCCATTATAGATTGGTTGGGGCTTAATCTTAATGAGGATGCCCGTTTAAGGATTGGTTGGGGGAATACTCACAAAGAGTATACCCAAATGAGTATGGTTTTAAACTAGAATAGGAGTCAGGTGATGATGTTTGAGAAGCTTCATGGGGAGAGTATCAACTCAAAGAAATCATGGAATCCATAAGGATATTCAAAACTCGAATCTCGTGAAAACTACCAAGAGGAGTGTGTTGACTCATGAAACTTTGTTGAGTGTGATGGAATGTCTCAAATAATCATATTCCAATGCATTATGTTTGGAAACATAAAGGGATCAATAGAAAAATATGTTGACCTGACCGAAAAAGTTCACAGTGCGCCTCTCCACTTTTCATGGGGGCCAGTGATGGATGTGAAGGGACTGGCCTGGACAGTCGGGACAACATCCCCACTGTAATCATGAGTGGGGTGTAGGGGAGGAGTGCCCTCCATATTGAATAGTGGGGTACCATAGGTGTGCCTCTCAGTTGGGCCGCATAGGTGATCTACCATGGTGTGTCACATAGGTTCTTCGTGCAAGTGCTCTTCCAAGGTGTGTCGTGACAGTGCTCCATAATGGTTCTCCAGCGAGGTGCATCTCACAGATGCTCTTACAAGGCCCTTACCATAGGTCCTCACTGTAGCACTTGGTGTTCTAGGCCCTGATGGGACATTGAAACACTTTCCCCCTCATTAATTCTATATTCTATTGTGTTTGGGAGAATTACTTGAGTGTTCTTTTGAGAACATGGGATAAAGATCTATGCAATGGGAGATTTAAGAGTTGTTCTAGCTTTTTCCACCTAAAAATGAGGATACCAAGGGTATTATTTATAAAAAAGGAGGGGACCTTGTGAAAGGGAAGCTGTACACATAGGTCCATCATGTGGCACCTTAGGGAAGATCTTCTGCACGAGGTGAAAAAATTACACTTCCATGTAGGTCTGTTGTGTATTTCCTCCATGTAGGTGATAAAAATTTCATTATAAAATTTATATTTCTTATGAATTCCAAAAAATTTGATCCATAAGTCAGTTCAGGCTCCACGATCAATCAAGTTGAAGATCTCGATGTGATCTACACTTCTTGTGATGGTAAATAAAACATGTCTTCTCAAAAAGAAACTCGTAAAATGAATTTTTATTCTTTGACACAATTTTATCATTAATCATGGAAATACGAGGCCCATTACCATAGAGGGGGGTCTTTCTACTAATCTATCATTGTAGATCAGTCACGTAGAAAATTCAAATCAAACTGCGAATTCTATGGAAGATTGAATTGAACAGATTATGTTGTGTCAACAATAATATTTGAATATTATTATAAAAGAAAAATATTTATTCAATATTTGTGAAATATTTTTATTAATACCATTATCAATACATTACATGTAATTTGTGAAAAAACACCATGCTTTTAGAAAACAGTGGTCTACAAGTCCATAAATAATGTTATAGTATTTCTAAAAAATAATATGAGAAAATTTATGATTACATAAAAAGTTACAGAAGAATAAATAAGTTAAAAACAATATTTACATCATATATAAAATATAAATACATAATTATTTACAACCTTTAATGGTGGTAAATGGAAGAAAAAATGACATTGATTTGAGGGGCGGTAGTCTACTATACACACAAATGATGATTGTGTAACCCATTTAATGGATGTGTATGAAAGTGTATGAAAAATAATATAATAATAACTTATAATATTTAAGATAATTATTTTATTATATACTAATTATATAAAAATAATTTATGTGGAGTATATTTAAATGAAAAATAAGTGATCGTTGATGAACTTTACCACTTATTTTTGGGTATGTCCTTTTGGTTTACAGAGAAATGATTCCTTTTTTTCATTATACCAAATGTTACGATAATAGGACATGGGTAGGGAATTTTAGATCCTCTTTTCCCAGGGATTTTATAAAGAAGAGGTAATTAGATGTCTAAATAAGTGGAAGTGGTGAGTGTCATTTAATATCAAAGGAGGAGTGATATTCATGTTAACGTTTGAAAGAGGGAATTCCATCCATGACATTCCAATGTCACCTGCCTCAAATAATTGTCTAAATTAGACCCGATTGTCTATATTGTTGATATATATCCAACAAATGGTCTTTGGAAAAGTTTCTAGGTTATTTTATCCATTATGTTTATGTTTTAGTTCCTTGTTAATGTGATTTTTCTCTTAATCACATTAATTAATTCTAATTACCATCACTAATATTTTTGGTACAAAATATGTTAAACATAAAATACATTTGAAATTATCTTATTAAAAATATGGGATGAATTTTTTAAATTATTAATCACATAAATGGAAGAAATTAATTTAATATTAATCCTATATAAAAGAAGAAGAAGAATGTTTTTAAAAGAAAAATATTCAAACGTATCAAAAAAAATTTATATCCAATTTTATTGTGATGTTAATTAAAATGATCTAAGTTTTATTAATTAATATATAATTATACTCAATATAAATTAAAATAAAATTAAAATAAAATTTAACTATATTAATAAATTATACGAAGAAGTAGTTTTTAATTAAAATTCAGTACTTTTTACTATTCGTCAATTGATGTACCTTCACAAGAAAAAAAATTCACCGTTATATAATACTGTTGTTATTATTAAAAAATATTATGTTAATTTTTATATATAAAATATATATAAATTCTAAAAATTTCATTTATAAAAGGTTTTCCATTAAATGGTGATATAATGTCCTTGTGGGAATATTTAAATTATTATATATTCAAGTGGATTTGTTTTAATAATATCCCTAAAAAATATAATAGATTAATAAAAAATATATATGATTGGATATAAAATTTATTATTATATATAATTAATATAATTCTATAATATTAATTAATATAATTTATTATGACAAAACAACTTTGACTAATATTGATAGTTCTCATAAAACAACGACTCTATATTCAAATGGTTCTTTTATTCATTTGTAATTAATTTATAACAAAATAATTCAATCATATATATTCATATGATAGTGAATCATTTTAACAACTGATAATTTTAAGGCTATTCAGTATCTTTTTGTATTATGGAATAATATTTAAATAATATATTGATTATGAGTAAAACATGGTCTTGTATGTAAGGAAATATATGTGTGAAAGAATTTTCTTCTTGTGATGTAAGAAAAATATGTATCTCATTCATTTAAAGCTATAAATTATATTTAGTTAATTTAAAATTTTAAATATCTGATAAAATTGAGATAGGTTATATTCCTCTCTATGTTTGGTGTGTTTTTTTATACATGCTATCGAAAAAAAGTTACTATTTTAGAATTTTGGGGGTGTTAAATTATCCCCACCTTAAATAAATTGTATCCTCTAAATTTAAACTCAATATAAAAATTCAAGGTTTTAAATATTGAATTTTATTATTAAAAAATCCTATATCATAAAATGTTTAATAAATTATCTTCTGAATAAAAGAGAAATAGAAATTTAAATATCATATCAAATAATATATAACTAGGATTATATAGAGGAGAACATTAGTGTCGTGATAAAATTTGGACATATAGGAAAATCATAAATAATCATAGAGGGGGATTTAGGTCACTGATAAAAAATAATAGAATGGTAAATTTTGTTTTTAGTGAGTTAAATTCATAAATCTATACTGATTTAAGATGAATTTTTTTTTAAAAAATAAAGGTATTAGGATTATTTTTTATCCTTTTTCAAATGTTGGATAATTATTTTACTTCTTATAATATATTTATATATAATTACATAATATAATTTTGTAAACAAAATTTCATCCTTTGGGTCTAAATTGATCAATTTAAAATTTATCCAAATACTACATTAATTGAATATCCAAAAATTATTTTCTATGGCTTATGAACTAAAATTTTATTTTAATGGATTGTATGATCGGTAAAACAAGTAAGTTTATCTATTTATAAATTTTTTAAAAACAAATTTTTATCATACATTGATGTAAAAAACTAAAAAGCAATACTACTATTTTATCATTCATATTTTTTCATATTTCTTTAACTATAAATAATGACTTGTTAACCAGGACATGACATTTATTAGTGGTAGGCGTGAAACCCTTATTATCTTTTAGTCATGGGTTTGGGCCCCAACACATTTCCGCATTTGATAGGTTTTCGCCCATCATGCGTGTTGTCATTATTCTAAACAATATCAATATGATTTTCAAAATAAATATGTTGAACATAAATGAAATAAGTTTAATCAAAAAGTAGACATTTAACTGTTGTTTTTAATAAAACCTCAAAACCCAACTACTTCCTCAGTTTTATTTCAACATAGGCCCTTCCTTATTATAATCTTTAACCTAGTACATTCATCATCGTTATCTATTAATATCCTTTATAATGGTTGGTAAATGAAATGTGAGTTATCTTATACGTCTTTACTAAGAGTTCCAAACTAGGTGTGTTGTAAGTCATGTAGTCAAGTACAAGTTTAAAATTGAGTCACTCATTACAGACCATTTCTAAGTTGTTACCCCTATGTATAACTATTCATGAACCAAATCCACTTATAGTATCTAGATAGGGATGTATTGCGAGGAAAACCACAATATATATATAACTAAATTATATGGATGTTATTATATTCTTATCTTTATGTTATATCATAAATATATATTCTCTACTATATATTTTCTTATATATATTTCTCATGGTCCCTAATATTCTTTTTATAATCCCAACTGTATCGCTCAGACCCTAGTATATCTCAAACGGTGTCAGATACCATTACACTATAATTATAACAAGGAATGAAATACTGCTGGACTAAAGAGTTTATTTTCATTTGTAAACTAGAAACATACATGAGTACGGTTTAATAATTTAATACACTAATTACAACATAATTTAATTAATTTTTGAACAACTTTCGACAATCTATAACATCCTTGTATATCTTTCTTAATACACATACTGGGTTCATGGGGAAATGGGAAAAATCAAGGGTGATCTTATATTCTTATATAGGTATATGTATAACAGAAGAAATAATAAATCAATGAAATAATCTGTATGGAATGGAAATTAACTGAATGATCACTCAATGTAAATAATAAATTGAGTGAGAATGAATAAACAATATGAAAACATAAATAAATGAACAAAAATTTCATTTAAAAAAATTGGATGGGGAATAATCAATATGGAATTTTAAAAAATTGAAAACTACAAAAATCAATAAATTAATAGATAATTAAATACATCAATAAATTTTTTCATTATGAAAATATCATAGATAAAAATTACTGAATCAAAATTAATGTAGTGATTATTTATTGGATTCTATGTTTACTAGGTATATAGTAACATAATTTTTAAGAACATCCACATGAATGTTTATAACATACTGGGTGAAAATCCAACTATGAGTATCCAAAATGTCTCATCCTATGAGAATATTGATTCATCATGGAGAAAAATATAGTTTGTACCCACCAATATCATATCTATCCAATGAATTTCATATATATCAAATAATTTATTTAATTCATGAACAATGAACTTTATGAAATATCAAAATTGAGTAAAATATGTGGATTTTTCAATTTTTCCCAAGATATCAAATAAAATTCAATGTAAACACAATTTATAAAAATGGTATATAGTTTATGTGACAACCATATCCATGATAAATGATATGGATATTTTAGGAATATTTTTTTAATGGTCACTATAAATAGTATATTTTAAGGGAACTATAAAGATGGATAATGGAAGTGAATTTTAATATAATCCTTGTAATAATAAATTATCAACCATCTATAGTAATAATCATGATGGTATTAGTACGACATATCCTAAGTGGAGTAAATGGAAGTGTTTTTGTTATTGGTGAACATAAACACTATAAAAATTTCATTTAAAAACATTCTTGAAGAAAATGTCATTTTTATTTGGAAAATAATTTTCATAAAACCATTTGTATAATATAACATTTCAAAAAGAAATTCAATACAAATTAACCTATAAAACATGAAAATGAATCCTTGAATAAATGATAATGTGAAATTTTGTACATGTTGTACAAGGTAAAAAGTGAAATCCTTTTATAAGAAAAAAGGTTAGAAAAGTTCATAGTTTTGAGGGTGTCAAGAATATTCCATTGAAAAAAGATTTAAAGACAAAATCAGTAAAAATGAAATTAATAAATATATTTGGAATGTTATAATCCTTTTTGAAATTCCTTTTTCATAAAAGATTGTTTTTTAGAAAAAAACTTTTTCACTTAAAAAATAGGTAATATATGTTGGGTTTTCTAAAATAAAATATAAAACATTTTGATTACCAATTTTTGTAAAATGGAACTAATACTAAAAAAATTCAGGATTAACGATCATTCAAGAAAATAAAAGTCTTTATTAAACAATTATCATATAAATTATTTTTGGTTTATACTAAAATAAATCATTGGTTGTCTTTTTTTCTCAATGTGAGGCTTCTAGGATAAGTGTATGTAAGTAGGGATATTATTTAGGAAGGGGTTGGATAATCTAAATTGAATTAGTTATATGAATAAGTTGGGGGATGATTTCCTTTTAATAGTGAAGGTGGAGTGGAATTATTGATTTTTTTAAATAGGGGGCTCCGATAACATTTTTCCCAATTCATGCGGATCTAATAATGGTAATAATTCTAGATTATAGAGAATAGGGTTGAAATATTTCTATCAAATGTATTTTTTGTATAGATTCTTTATCATTTTTTCCATTAGGATTATGTTTTATTCCCTTGTAAGACTTATTTTTCTCTTAACCACTGCAATAAGTTTTAATTACCTTCACTAATGTTTTTGGTCAGAATCAAACTTCACCATAAAATATATTTTGAATTATTCTGATTCCAAATATCAAATTAGAGTTTCCAAATTATATTCACAGAAGTGGAGAAAATTAATTTAAAATTAATACCCCATGCTGTATCAATCCAATGTTTTATCAAATGAAATTACATTATTATAATTATGTTATACAATTACATGAAATCACAACACATTTGAAATACTAAATACTATGGTACCTTTAATCATAATATTATCACTTCTGTTATTTGAATTTCTAAAATCTTACACATAATGTTTCCATCTGTAAGATAGTTAGAGTCTGATAAGATAAACTAGTATTTTTATGAATAGAAACCTACCCATATGAATTGTAACATACCCTTATAAATAGTAATATGAACCTTATAAATATTAAATTGTCTTAAATAATAGTTACCTCACCGCTAAATGTATAAATAAAATTTAGGAATCTTATAAGTGATGATATAGGTATTTTTTAAGTTATATATATCTAATTATAATTAATTACTTAATTTAAAAAAATGTATTCTTAGAAAAGGTTTTATAAAGTTAATAATTTTATGTCTTCTATTTTTATGATAAATTTATAATACCTTATGTAATTTTTGAATGCATTAAAAAATAAGGCATAGTTATACAATATGTATTTTTCAAGTAAATTATGATTTTAATTAACAATTAAAATAATAATAAATGGGAAATTATTTTTTGAAAAATGGATTTTTAGGATTTTACACTTTAAAAATGGTTAGGGTGATTTTTTGGAATATTATAAAATACTTGAAATGTTGATGAATAATAAAATATGATAATTCTAATAAATGTTAAGACTTGAATTTCACCATCATGCTTGGATCATGGATTGTGTAAATGGCCATTTTTTTGAATTCACATGCACTCATTACTGGTTATGGTCACAATAATCATTACTATTTTCTGTATTATGTAAAAATACTAAACTAATGATTAAAATATTAAGAAAACCCTCCTCCCTTGAACCATAAAAACCTCCCATACACCCCAATTATCTTCACACCTCTCAAGCCTTTTTTCCTTTGATAAATTCTTCTAAAATATCTCTCTAAGATACTCCCCCAAATCTGTAATCCATTCGTATCCTCAAAATACAAAATCCTCTCTCCTCAAGAGGCTCTCATGAATGATTAAATCAAGAGGCGAATTTCTCTTTTTTCCTTCATTTTTATTTCATGTTCTTTTGTTTAATTTTCATTCATAATACATCCTCATTCAAATGGTACGAAAAATAAAAACCATAAATTTAATATATATTTTATACTAATGGGATTATTCATTATCATGTCTCATTTCCACTAGTTTTATAAAAAAATCAAAAAACTATCTGAGATGTGTTAATTTATCACATTCAAGGATGACAGGTTGTCAATTTCTATTTACATCATCAATTATTTTCAAGAAACCATTTTTATAGTAAAACCTATGTATTAAACAGATATTTTATGTTATGTGATGTTATGGGATACTTTTTCACACATGTGGTAAAATAATAATACAAAACAAGTGAATTGTGAGAAAATCGCTAAAATAATTCAAGAGTTTATCATTAATGTTTTATATAATAATTCACCTTCACTAAAAATAACCAAATGCATATTATAACAATGTAATCTCTTAGATTTTCACTAATGTCATATATCTTCAATTATGGGTAACAATTTTCATCCAACATTTTTATCCTAACATGAATAAAAGTGATCCAATCATTAAAACCAAGGATGTAAACACTCCCATACTATGAAATTGAACCTCTTAACTCGTCAAAAGGTACATGAATAAACATAGTAAGGATATTATAAATAAATAACTTGTATTATAAGTTCATCATTTATTAATTAATAAACTTAATTTTATTATTAATGTCATTATGATCAAGCAAAGAACACCATTGGGGATAAGGTAAGGGATCCCCTCTTTCTCACATTTATTGAAGAATCTACTATATGTTATTTCCTTGTATGCATATTCAAAATTTTAGGGTTTTATTTCACACATTACCTGTACTATCCTCATGATGTATAAAATATGAAAAATCCATTTTCCCTCTCATTAATATCTTCTATGCACCCCCGATACCATGCCTATATTCCATTAGGGATTTTACCCGAGCCTCCTTTATTCCTTCAGGTTTATCTATCCTTCATTCTAACCAAATAAAGTTATATATTACATTAATGTACATCTTATAAATCATTTTTATACTCTCTGAACTCATGTATCAATATCCATACGTTATTATCTTTCATGGATATACATGTTTTTAAATAATTCCGTTCTAAATACATCAGGATAATAAAACCTATTTTAAAGGAAATTTCCAAATTCGTACCCAATTTCAAGTGCACTCTACCATATTTTTTTTAATAAATTGTTTCTATTATAAAAACATTTTTTATTGTGAAAACCTTATAGGATAACTTTTATTTTTTTTAAAAATGATTATTCTCATTTTTATTTTAAATGCTTGTTAGTGTTTTCCTTAAAACAAAATTGAAATGTATTAATTCAAAAAATTATTAAATACTCTTTTCATATTTTGAAACTTATTTTTTAAAACACTTACCATGATATATTCCTATTTTATTTCATGAATTTCATGTAAGTTCTAATTCATTTCATTCATGCACACTTTTATGATACATCCATTCATTACACATTATGACATGATTATGATACCCATTTCATTCCAGGGGTGCCTTTATGTTTATTACTCTTTATTAATGATTCTATATGTATTAATAATATTCATGAACATTTTAATATGGGTGATCCCAGATAGCGCTCCAATGCATTGGTTAAAGATATGTCTTATTAGACGTTATGTGCAATGGTTTTGGCGGTTTTCCTTAACTCATGATACTATGTGTAATAGTCTTGGTGGTTAACATTGACTTATGCTTCTTTATGTACAAGGATCCTTGAATTCAGCTAAAGTTATGATTTATATTTCTACCAAATTACTATGAATTTTTTTTATATGATCCCATGTTTATGTTTTATGATT
Organism: Viscum album; assembly: GCA_963277665.1. Classification (NCBI taxonomy): domain Eukaryota; kingdom Viridiplantae; phylum Streptophyta; class Magnoliopsida; order Santalales; family Viscaceae; genus Viscum; species Viscum album. The sequence goes on along the minus strand of OY728143.1, from coordinate 2,002,119,471 downwards.
ACATGTGTTCCATGACTTTTATTTTCATTATGCCATGCCTTCTAACCCATGTATTAAAATTTTATTTATATAATTTTCCCCTTATTTGAATTTTATCTCATATCATCATTCATTTTATACCTATGGTACCCTATGTAGATTTAAGGGCTCAATAGAAGGTAGGATCTCTTTATTAAGATTATGTAAAGAAGTGTTTTTAGTCCCATGTTTTTAATTTTATATACCAAGTCCTCAAAGGCACTAGAATTCACGATACATTGTTTGTTTTCCAATGTATAATTAAGATTAAAATCATGTACAATTATGTTCAAAATTATAGGGTCATTATATTTGGTATCAGATGATGGTATAGTTTTTTTTGGACAATAGGAATAGATAATTGTAGTCAGAACCTTAAGAATGAGACTATGTTTAAGAAAACACCCCTAAATTTTGGTAAGTATTGAGTAAGTGGATTATCAAGAAAATACATCCATTTATGGATAAAAATAGGTATAAGTTGCTCTGGAACATATTTATCTAGTCGTAAAATGATAAAACACCCCTTTGAGCTATACTTGAATGGGAACTGCTACCCAACAACGGGCCTTGATGAACTCTTAGTTTGACAATCTTAGGGGTCATGCTTTGGTAAATTGTTGAGTTAGTACAAACCATTATTAAGGGAATAAAAAATCCCATAATAATATACATTAAGAAATAGAAAATGGGTGTCTTAGATTTAAACCTTGGTAATCACAATTTATGATCTACTTTTCCATTAGAAGATAATCCTCTTTTGTTCAAAGTGTCCTTCTTATGCTCAATAACTATCTATCTGATCCCTCTAATCATATGTTCTTTTGATAACTTAATTGATAGAAATAAGATAACATGTGACAACAATCAATGTGATAGGGAATGTGGAAATTTCCCTAATGATATGCCTAATATGATGGGAAAAGGTGCTCAGAAATTCATGGTAGTAATTGATCAGTTGGATTAGTTTATTAATAATAACTTTAATCATGTGGAACACCATACTCCTCCAAGTCAAGAGCATGTTTTCGTTTAATTCATCATTCATAAAATTCTTCCCATGTTTAGTAGGTCTTATAATCCTCTCTTCATAAAACAGTGGATTAACTTAATTGAATAGATATTCAGTGTCCCCCAGTGCTCAGTGGAAGATAAAGTCATTATATCAGTCTATTGTTGTATGGGGATACTAATCAATTGTGTAAACTTATCAAGAATATGAATCCCCAGGTGGAAATTCAATTCATGGATTAGTATGACTTCAAATGAATGTTTTTCGATAAATATTTTCCACGAGCCCTCTATCTCATGATGGAAAGAGAGTTCCTTGGAAATAATTTGAAGGAAGATGAGTCAATCGAGGCATATGAAGAATACATTACAAGTATTTCATGTTATGCCTCTAGCTTTGTCATCAATATCGAATGTAAGGTGGATATATTCTTTAGTGTACAGAAACTGAGTCTATGAAAAGAATTGGCGATTCGAGACTTCGACAGCTATGGGGAGATTGTCGGTTTTCCCTTAAGGCTGAAATGGAGATCAGATACTCTCAGTGGTATCTTGGGCCTGATGAAAAAAATAGGAAAACTGAATCTATTGTGGGAGGTTCCATAAATAAAATCCATGATGGAATGAATCCAGATCATCCCACGTGTAAAAATTATGGGAAGAATCATCCTTTGATTTCTCTAAAGTGAACTAGAAATTTTTTAATATGTGTTATATTGGGACATATGTCTAAAAACTACTGAAGAGATATGAAAAATCTCAAAAATTCGGATGAATAAATGAAGTTTTAGATAAAACTCATCCTATAGTACAGTGTTACAACTACAAGGATCGTGGTCATTATGTGAGAAATTTCTCTAAACTGAGGGTTGTTGGAGGCAATCAACAACAATATTCATGACAATTAGGATGGTCTTATGCTATCACTACTACTGAGGTGGATATGGACTACAATGTGGTTAAAGGTAGACTAGTTATTCATTCATGAATAGTGAACATAATATTTGATTATGTTTTTACATATTCATTCATATCTTTCGAGTTTAGTAGATCTATTCAAACACGACCATAAATTTGGAGGATAATCTATCTGTGTGAATAAATAGTGGGGAAATTATTACATCCATGGTTTAGAAATCCACCCCAGTAAATGATTGTGTACAATACCTCCCAGAAAATCATTTCATACATCCTTTAGTGGAGTTTGATGCTATCTCGGCATGGATTGGATATCTTTATACAAATGCAACATCAACTGAAAAAAGAATAAGATCACACTTCACATTTCAAAGCATCATCCAATTCATTTCAAGTGTAAGGAGGAAGGGGAATCTCCATTATTATCAATGTCTCAGGTGTGGATATTAATTCCTTATGATAATACATGTCTATCTCAAATGATTTAGACAAAAGATATAGTCATTCTTGAAGATATTCCCATCATGATGGATTACACCAATATATTCCCCTAAGAGTTTCTTGGTCTTCCTCCAAATTAGTAGGTTGATTTCGAAATTGAACTTAATAATGGATCCCAAACTATTTCAAAGACACCATATAGAATTTTCACTGTATAGTTGTAGGAGAAAAATAAGTAGTTATAGGAGAATCTGGAGAAGGGTTTGATATGCCCGAGTGCCTCACCATTGGGTGCATCAGTCCTCTTTGTCAAGAATAAGGGTGGATCAATGAACCACTAAATTGATTATCATAAAATCATTAGAATCCACATAAAGAACCAGTATCCCCTTCCATGAATATATGACTTGTTCAATAAGCTTCGTACGACTAGTTATTTCTTTAAGGTGGAGCTTTAGTGAGGATAACACCAACTAATATAGAGGAAGGAATATATACTCAAGAATTATTTTTGAACGAGTTATTGACACAAAGTGTTCATAATGATGCTTTTATGACTCACTAATTCCCTAAAAATATTCATGTATTTAATGAATATGGTCTTAAGAGATTACCTTGAAAAATGTTTGATTGTCTTTATCGATGATATTATGATATACATTAATAGAAATGAGGAAATGAGGAGTATAAATACCATGCTATAGACATGGTGAAGGGTGAGGATATATGAAATTTACTATAAATGTCAGTTCTTGATGGAGATGAATCATTTTTAGGTCATTTTATCATAAGCAAATGGATATTTGTTGACTCTTCCCGGACAAAGGCGATTGAAGAGTTGCCCAGGAAAACATCTGTAATAGAGATCCACTGCTTTCTTGGTCTAGCCGGGTGTTACCAATGATTTTTGATTATCTTTTAAAGATTTTCAATCCCAATGACCAAGATTATATAGAAGGGAGTGATGTTTTTTATGACTCAAGAATGTGAAAAATACATTAAGGAGTTGAAAAAGAGGCCAATCACTACACTTGTACTCACACTCCCAACAAGTAGAGAACTCTTTTTGGTATATAGTTATAGTTAAAAGAAGTTATTAGGTTGTGTAATACTGAAAAATTATAAATTGATAGCCTAAACCTTAAGAAAATATAAAATTCATGAGTAAAACTATACTTCGAATGATTTGAAGTTGGTGGTTGGGATATTTGTGTTAAAAATATGGCAGCATTATATCTATGGGGTGATGTGTGAGATATATATTGATCCTAAGAGTCTCAAATATATATTCACACAAAAAGCGATTATTATGTTCCATTTAAGATTAATAATTCTTTTCAAGGGTTATGAATGCTCAATCCCCTACCATCCCGGTAAGGAAAATAAGGTGGAGGATAATCTGAGTAGAAATAATCCTTCATCTTTATCAGTGATGAGATTTGAAATGATTTGATCTTCATAGATTTTCATAAAATGGACATGGAAATAATTAAGGGAGGAACATCATAAATTATTTCTCAAATTATTTCTTGACCCTATCTCAAGGAGAAAATAAATGATTATCAAAGGTAATATGTAGAAATTCAGGAAAGGGTAGAAGCCAATAAAAATGAGAAATCATCTGAGTTCATGATTGATGATGAATGGGTAGTATGATTTGGGTCACAATTATTAGTATCATCCAATTTTGGGTTAAATATGGAGCTTTGGATTTTCTCACAAATCTTAACCTTTTATATTCACCTAGGGAGCACAAATATGTATAGAGATCTTTGAGAGAACATTTTTTTGGGACAATATGAAGAAAAAGATTACTGTGTATACATCAATGTGCATGGTATGTCAATAAGAGAAGGATGAATGAAAGAAGTTTAAATGGATTATGAGACCACTACCCATACCTACATGGAAGAGTTATATCATCACCATGGACTTTTTCATAGAACATCCAAGGACATCTAGTGGAAACAGTGCTATATGAGGCATTGTGGAACGTCTTAAAAAGGAAACTCACTTTATCGTTAATCGACAATTATTCTCATTGGATATACTTTCATGGATATATATATCAATGAAATGGTAAGGTTTCATCGAGTTCCACACTTGATTGTATCCGATCGAGATATGAGATTCACCTTGATGTTCTGGAAAAGTCTCTAACATTCTCTAAGAAGTGAACTGAACTTCACTATAACCTATCATCCTCAAAATAATGGAAATATAGGAGAAATATTAAGACACTAGAAGATATAGTGATATCATTTTCAATGAACATCAAAGATGGATAAGACCAACATCATCCAGTGGTTTAATTCCACTACAAAAATAGTTTCCAATCGAGCATCCAAAAGAAACCATACAAGCCCTCTATGGGAAATGGTGAAGAACATTGGCATGTTTTGATGAAGTCTGCGAGCGTAAGCTGATATGACCTGAAATGGTCTATGAAATAGTGTAGATGGTGAAAATCATTCATTATCTCATCAAGGCATCTCAATGTCAAAAAAAGAGTTATGCAGAGAATTGTGGATGAGACATTGAGTTCATGTTTAGAGACGTGGTATTTTTACACATATCTCCATGGAATACGGTAATGTGGTTGTGGAAGAAAGAAAAGTTAATTCCTAGGTACATTTGTCCCTTTGAGATTCATGATCATGTTGGGGATGTGGACTATTGACTAGTACATACACCTACCATGTCCATTGTACATGATGTCATTCATGTATCCCTCTTAATGAAGTACAAACTAGGCCCTTCACATCTAGTCTATTTATAGGAGGTACAGTTGGAGAGTGATCATTATTACAAGGAGTATACAATGAATATCTTGGATAATAGAGATAATTTTCTAAATTACAATACTACTCAATAAGTTAATGTTCGATGGTGGAACCATATATATGAAGAAGCAAAATCGGAACTGGAGGAGGCAACGAAGGAAATGTACCTGTACCTCTTTATGGATTAGAATGTAAAAAAAAATTTGAAGGGAAGAATTTTATATTGCAGGAATATTGTAACAACCAAATGTTTTATCAATGTAAATCACATTCTTATAATTATTTTATATAATCACATGAAATCACATAAAATTGAACAACTAAGTACTATGAGACCATTAATCATTATGTTGTCAATTTTTGTGATTTAAATTTAAAAAATCTAACATACACTATTGCGATTAGTAAGAAATTTGGAGTCCGATAAGACAAAATTATATTATTTGGTGAATTGTAACCACTTATTATGAATAGTAAACTACCCATATGAATAGAAATATTACCCTTATGAGTATTAAATCATCCAAAAGAGTAGTAAAAACACTTTTGAATGTGAAAATATAATTTAGGAATCCTATACGTGATAATATTTTTATTTTTTGTAAGTTCTAAATAATTAATGAAAATTAATAATTTAATTTCAAAGAAAATGGATATTCCTAAAATATTTTATTAAATTAAAATTAATTTCTTATGGTTTTACAATATTTTTATAAGACCTTATTCAATTTATTAAAGTAGTACAAAATTAGCCATAGTTTTAAAATCTTTATTTTTTATTTAAATTGTGATTTTAATTAAAAATTAAATTAATCATATATAAAAAATTATTTTGAAAAATGGATTTCAATTTTAGATTCTACACTTTGAAAAATGTTACGAGAAATTGTTGAGACTTTTTTAAAATACTTTAATTTTTTATTAAGGGTAAAATATGATAATTCATAAGAAATTCTAAAATTTGAATTTTTGCATCATTCATGAGTCGTGGATGATGTAAGTGGCCATTGTTTAGAACTCACATGCACTATTTACTATTTTTGGTCTCAATAATCATTATTATTTCTTGTATTATGGAAAAATAATTAACTAATTTTTAAAATATTGAGAAACCTCTCCTCCCCTCCACTATAAAAACCACCCACACTCCCCTCTTCTCTTCACTACTATCAAGCCTTGTTCCATGCCTAAATTCGTCCCATATCCCTCCCCAAGGTCCTCCCCCACGTCCAAAAGCCCTTGGTTACCTCAAAATACCAAATCCTCTTCTTTTAAGAGGCTCTCAAGGAAGATTAAATCAAGAGGTAAATTCCCCTTTTCTTTTCACTTATTTTCTTTGTAAATTCCCTTATCATGTGTTATTTCATATCCTCTCCTCATTCAAATTGTATGAAAACTCCTATCATATACAACTAATAAAATATTTTTATTCTAATGGGATAATTCTATATCATATCTCTTATCCCCTCTATTTATACGACCGATTTGAAAACACTATCTGAGATGGGTTAATTTATCAATTATGGTCATGAAACCATTTTTATGGTTGAAACCGACTAATAATTTTTTTTAATGTTTTGTTGATTACCCTTTTTCACACATGATGTAAAATAATAATACAAAACAAGTTAATTGTTAGAAAAATCGTTAAATTAATCCAAGAGTTTATCATTATTGTTTTATATAAAGATTCACCTTCCCTCCAAATAACCAAGTAAATTTTATAATATTTTAATCTTATGTATGTTCACTAATTTCCTATAACATTCAATTCTTGGCAACCATATTAATGCTACAATTTTATATGATTAAGAATATAAGTGAACTGATCATAAAACCAAGGAATAAAACACTCTTAATAAGGAAATTGAACCTATTAACTCATCAAAAAAAAGACATGAATGAACTGAATAATGTTATAATAAATAAATAAAATGAATTTTAGGACCTAGAAGTACTAATTAATGAACTTAATTTGATTATTCAGGTATTTAATATCATGTGAAGAACACCATCATGCTTAAGGTACTGGATCCACTATTTCTCACATTTATTTAAGAATCTCCACTATGTTATGTTCTTTTATGCATAATTTCAAATAATAGGGTATTATTTATCAGCATCCCCATACCGTCCCCTTGAATTATGTAATATGATAAACCCCTTTTCTTTCTCATTATTACCTCATATGTACACCTAATACAATGCTGACATCCCATAAGGGGTTCTTCCCAAACCTCCTTTATTCCATTGGGTTTCTCTATCCTTATTTATAACCAAATGAAATTATCTATTGTATTTATGTACATATTATAAATACATGGTATAATATCTGAACTCATGTATCATGATCCATTCTTCACTTTCTTTTGAGGATATACATGTTTTTAAATCATTCCCTCCTCACTACTTCCTGATAAGAAAACTCATTTTAAGGGAAATTCCCAAATCCGCAACTAATTTCAAGTGCACTCTAAAATATGTTATATGACACAATTGTTTTTATAAAACAATTTTATTATTATTATGACCTTATTAGATCACTTCTATTTTTTTAAAATGATTATTCCTATTTTTATTTTAAATGCTTGTTAGTGTTTTCCTTAAAACCGTTCTAGAATTTTTAAATGATAAAAATTATAAAATACTCTTTTAGAATATTTTAAATTATGTTATACTTCACATATGATGACATATGACTATTTTGTCTTATCATTTTCCATGTATATTCTAATTCCTTTCATTCATGGATAGTTTTATGATACACCCATTCGTTATGTTTTGTTTTATGATTATGATACAAAAGTATTAAGATTTTGTCATGTCCTTGTGCCAAGACACTATTTTGTCTCATGAGACATACCGATGCATCGAGGAGTTATAGAGGGATCCACCCATCACATACTAAGTCCAATGAATTCTTTATATGAAAAGGTTTAAACATAACATAAATATTCGTATTAAAACAAGAATATGAAATTTCAATACATTATTTATAAACTATTAATGGTGTTAAAATAACACATCCATAGTCAATCATATCACAAAACCTTCAATACAATATGGAATATTTGTATCATAATAAATAATCTTCAAAATTTTAAAATCTATCAAAGGATGTTGAAAAAGATGAAATAAAAACTATTTGAAATAAATACCTCTTTCTATAGTGAAATTATTTAAAAGTCACATAATTATAAAAGAAAACATTTATTTTTAAAATATTCTTATAAGATTTTATGGGAAGATTTGACGATGATATAACGGTGGAAAATAGCCACACCCTCCGTATAAGTTAAAAAATAATTTTTTTTCTTAATTTTGTCGAAATGGTCATAATGTACCTTGTTTGGAAAATGACAGAAAGATTACTTTCAAAATTGTTTTTATAAAAAGTCAAAAAAGGGTATAAATGACTTTAACCCATAGTCTTGTATATAGTAAAAATGTTTTGGAATACATTTTTAAGAAACATTGATGTGGATGATAAAGAGGTCCTTGTAGATACTTACGTAAAAACAACATTGGATAATAAAGAGATTGTAAAATTAACCCTTACCTTATCCTTTTCCTTACTCGATGGTATGTTAACCTTCTATATAATACATAAAACATTGATATTAAATTATACAAGAATCATATACATAAATATGATATCATATATGATCTTATAATATTCCTTTGTTAATAATATTTTAGTAGTATCATCATTTCAGGTTTTAATAGATTCGTTTTACATTATATTCAATGTTAATTAATTCATGTTTGTTATGGATAGGATGTATTTGAATAATATATATAACGATATTATGTTTATAAATATTATTTTTAATCATAAAATAAATATTATTGTTGAATGATTATGGTGGGGAATGAATCTCATCGCGTTCGTGGAGACGGTAATCCGTATGTACGCATGAGTGATAATATAATTATATTGATGGAGAAATTGTATCTAAATTGATGGTATATCATATATAAAAAACCATTAATATGTTATATTTATTATTTACATCAGTTATACTCATTATTATACCCATCCAAATAATGAACTGTTTGAATAACAAACTACACCATGATGTGGAGACGGTAAGTCGTACGTACGCACGTATGGTGACTTTTTCATTGAAATGATAGATAGAATAATAAATATGGTTGTAAAAGTTTTATAATAACATCACAATATATATAATATACTTGATTTATTATTATAGAATGGAAAAAATAAAAAAATAGGAAGTGGAAGAAGAAAACAACTTTAAAGAGGTGATGAAATATTTAATTCTTCATCAGGGTCTTCCATTTGATTTGATCAAAAGGGATCCATAGGATAGCTTTATGACAAAAGGAATGCCTCTAGGTTGAAGGTAGGATATTTGGGAGGATATTTGGGCATGGTTTGGAGGAGCCAAATGGAATTGGATGGGTGAAATTAGGAGAAGGGGAAGAACCCGTTTATAAGAGAGGTGAGGGTCACTTTAGGAAAAACATGAAATATTATTTTATAATAAAATCATATTTGGTTTCTAATGGCTAAAAAATGATTTATTTAGAGGCTAACATGGGTATGGGTCTAAAACCTCTCAAAAAATAGGTTGTTGACAGGTTTAGGTCACCATATTAACCTTATCTTTTAGATTTAACTCTTAGTTAAATAGTTTGACATTTACCATGTCGCTTTGTATATTTATATAATATGGTTAATTGACTTACAATAAAAATCCAAGTGAACCCCATGTGGTTAATTATTAATATATATAACCTTATCTATGTCCTTTTTCCAATCCTCAAATTTTTAGGAATATTATATCAACTAATAATATATTATTTTTTTAAAAAAATCAATTATGTCCATTTTGACACTATTTAGTATTTTATTTGTTTAAAAGCCATAAAAAATTTGTAAATTCAAATAAAATTTATTTAATCAACCCTAAAATGTCATATTAACCTATAAAATTAGTTTAATTCATCATAAATCTCAATTTTCATGTATTTAAATATTTATAATATCAATTATTTTAATATTTCATTATTATGGTAATTACTACATCATCATTGTGTCATAAATAAATTAAATTATATAATGTCTAAAAATTATAAATAAAATATATTTATGTGGGAAATATTTTTATATTTCCAATTAATATTTATTGTTGAATTTATATTGTGTGTAACCATATATTAAAAATGGTTCAGTTATTAAACATTGAATTTAACTCTTTTAACTCTTCTTTAAATCAAATAATAAGAAATGTCCTAATCTAATCCAAGGGGACCAAAAGAATAATATTTTATTCCTAAGGTTGTTTTTGGTCTAATTAAACTTATCTAATAGAATTAGGATATGTGTTAGGGTAATTATAATATCATTTTTACCTTAATTACCCAATTTACTTTTAACCGTGATAAATAAAAGTCAAAAGTTACTATTCACCAAAAAAATATTTTCATCTTATTGAACAAAATTTTACTTACTGATGTCAACCATGAATCTCGTATTTTTGAAATTAAACTCATATATGTGGTAAAATTTTGTTTTATACAAATTTGTAAATGCTCATAGAAGGTTGGTAAAAGAAAATGAAAAGTTCAATTAATGTTTTTATATATAAACTTATTATAAAATGACTCCAATGAATTAAATTGAAAATATATAGGTATTATGTTTCTATTTTTACCTAAAATAAATTAAAATAATATAACTAATTATTAATATAAAATGTCAGTTTTAAATAATAACATAGTGTTTTTCACTATTCATCAAAAATTGAAAGTTTTCAGAAAAAATCAATAATTCACCCTAAGCTAATTTTGATATTCTAAATTCAAAAATGAAGTCCATTTTGAAAAATAAATGTTATAAAATTTCAAAAAGTGGGTATTACTATTCATAACATCTAGTTTGATTGGTCATGGTGTGTTAAAACTCTAAGTTGTGTACAACGCAAGATACTGCATTATTTAAAGGGAAACATACCATGGAATCTTAGGGTGTTACATTCTCCCCTCCTTAAAAAAATTTAGTCCTTGAAATTTCTACAATATCAATGCATAAAATTATTCATGTGGTTCTTCATCATAAGTTTCTTGGTTTCCCACATTTCCTCTTCTATCTTATGGGTTCTCCAATGAACTTTTACCAGACATGTTGTCCAGATTCTCAACACTAGTTCTCTGGTATCAAGAATCTTGTGAGGCTATTAAAAATAAGAGAGATCAGGTTCCCATTCAATTTCATTATAGGCGAGTACATGTGTCGGGTCAGGCATGTATTTCCTCAACAGTGATACGTGGAACACATCATGAACTTTGGATAGACTTGGCAGCACTGCCAAATGGTAAGCTACATTCCCAATTTGTTCTTGAATTTCAAAAGGTCTGATGTACCTGGGACTCAATTTACCCTTCTTACCGAATAGTATAACACCCTTCCATAGAGATACCTTCAAGAAAACATGATCTCTTTCTTGAAATTCTAAATCCTTCCTCTGATTATCTACATAGCTATTTTTCCTACTTTAAGCTGCTTTGATGTGGGTTTGGATAACCTTCAGCTTTTCTATTGTTTCATCAACACGTTCTGGGCCTACAAGTTTTCATTCACCAACATCATCCCAAAAATATGGTGTATGACATCCCATTCCATATAACTCTTCATATAGTGTCATCTGAATACTTGAATGGAATCTATTTTTATTGGAAAATTCTACCAGAGGTAAATATTGATCCCACATACCTTGAAATTCAAGTGATCATGATCTCAACATGTATTCTAAGGTTTGAATAGTTCCCTATGATTTTCCATCAGTTTGAGGGTGGTAGGAAGTGCTTAAATGAAGTTCAGTATCCAAGGCCTTATGAATAATTTTTCCAAATCTTGATGTAAAATTGGGATCAAGATTAGAAACAATCAATAGGGGTACACCATGGAGTCTTACAACATCATTAATATAAAGTCCTACTAGAATTTCAAGTGGTAAATCTTCTCTTATAGTAAGAAAATGTGCTTACTTGGTAAGACGATCAATAATGAAACATATTGCATCATAAATTCTAGGAGTATTTGATAGCCCCATGAAAAAGTACATCGTAATATAATCACAATTCCACACTGGTATAGGAAGAGGTTTCCAGACTCCTCCAGGTTGTTGCCTTCCATCTTTCACTTGCTGACAAACCATACATCTTGACACATAATTAGAAATCTACCTCTTCATGTGGGCCCACCAAAAATGTTCCTTCAAATCTCTATACATATTGGTGCTCCCATGGTTTATAGAGAAATTGGTGCTGTGAGTATCATCCAACAATTCTCTTTTTAGATCAGGTATGTTAGGAACACAAATTCTCTTCCCAAATTTCAAAAATCCATCTTCATATATGATGTCACTCAATCTACCATCTTTCAAAACTTTAATCTTCTTTTGAAACTCCTCATCCTTAGTTTGAGAAGTTTTTATCCTTTCTAGTAAAATTCTTTTTTCAACCATTTGAAAAATTATTGATGTTTCACCTTCCATGGTTATTCTCATATCCGTTATTAATAGATCCATGAAAATATGATCCCTTTAAACTGTCATATTGTTCAAAACTCCATGATACTTTCTACTAAAAGTATCAACCACCTTATTTTCCTTCCATAGGTGGTTTTGTATAGTGAAATCATAATCCTTGAGTAGTTAAAGCCATCTCCTTTTCCTCATGTTGTGTTCTTTATATGAGAAAATATACTTCAAACTCCTGTGATCAGTATAAATCTCACATTTTCACCATAGAGATAGTGTCTCCATATCATTAGAGAAATGATTATAGCTACTAACTCAAGATCGTGAGTGTGATAGTTTTTCTCTTGAATTTTTAGCTATCGTGATTCATAGGAAATAACTATATCATTATGCATACGGACACAACTAAGTCCATTCATTGAAGCATCACTATAAATAACAAACCCATCATTCCCCGATAGTAGAGTCAAGATAAGAGAATTCACTAATATTATATTCATTTCTTTAAAACATTCATCACACACTTTTGTTCAAACTTTTTTAACCCCTTTACGTGTGAGATTGGTTAATGGGTTAGCCAACTGGGAAAACTTCTTGAGGAAATGTTGATAATAACCTGCTAAACCAATAAAACTGTGTACCTCTGTTATACTCATCAGTGTTGGATATTCATGGATTGCCTTGGTATTTGAAGGATAAACAAAGATTCCATATTTAGAGACAATATGGATATGAAAATAAATCTCTTGAAGCCAAAATTCACACTTGCTAAACTTCCCATATAATTCATTTCTTCTGAGGGATTTCAGAATAGTTCGCAGGTTATTTTCATGATCTTTGTATAATTTTGAGTATACCAAGATATCATCAATAAATACCACAAAAATTTCATCATGATATTCTTTGAAAAATCTATTCATTAAATCTATGAAGATAGAGGGTGCATTAGTCAATCCAAAAGGCATTATTGTAAACTCGTAATACCCATATCGGGTTCGAAATGTTGTTTTCGGAATGTCTTCCTTCTTCCCAAACAACTTATTATATCCTCATCGAAAGTCAATCTTTGCAAAATATTGAGCTCCATGAAGTTGATCGAATAAATCATCTATGCGAGGTAGGGGATACATGATCTTTATTGTTATATCATAGATCTCCCTATAGTTAATGCACAACCTCATAGATCTGTCTTTCTTATTAACAAAAATGACAGGGCCTCCCCATAGAGAAACAATAGGGAGAATAAGTCCCTTATTACTCAATTACTCTAGTTTTTTCTTTAGTTTCACTAATTACACAGTGGCCATTCTATAATGGATCATTGATGTGGGCCTTGAACAAGGAATTAAATCAATGGAAAAATTAATTTCTCATTCTGGAGGATGTCCAGGTAAATCTTCTGGAAACATATCAACTTATTTATCACAATAGGTAAATCCTCTATTCGAACATTATTTTCCTCACCCATAATTATTTCATTCTCTTAATCCAAAATAATTGAATTTAGTAGATCTATTGGGGTGGATCTAGATAATAATTACGCGGTGACATTTCTTCTCTAAAGATAAGGGACTCCTTATCATCATAAAAAAATTTAGCCTCCTTATTCTTACAATAAATTTTCGCATCATGGTCTGAAAGACAATCCATGCATTCCAAGTATTATATCAAATTCAATCATGGGTATGATGACGAGATCAGCAGATAAAGAACATTAATATTACCTAATGGGAACTGATTCACAAAACATTTTTGTGATGATACTTCCCTTATGTGTTTTGATTGAGAACTCCCTTGTTATGTCAAATTGAAAATATCTAATTTTCATAGCAAATGGGGAAGAAATGAAACAATGCAATGATCCAGAATCAAATAAAGCACTGGATAAACATGAGGAAACCATTAAATTACCTACCACCACATCTTTTAGAGCTTCAAAATCATTAGTAGTGATCGTATAAGCATGGAATTTCTCCCATGGTTATTTCTGAGGTAAGTTCCCTTGATGTTTATGAAATTCATTTTCATAATGTCTCTTTTACCTACAATTGTAGAATTTAACATTGATAACCTCTTTCTTTCCCTTGCAATCAGAAGCTTGGTGGACTTTTTCACCACACTTGTAACAGACTCTCATTCCCTTCAGGCTAGTACTGGGGTGTATCTTCACACATTTACCATAGGATGAATATTAACCTTTTTCCTTCTTCCCCTTTTTTATTTTTCCAGAGTGATCAGCAGATCTCTTCTTCTCTTGATTTTCTTTGAAGTCATAAGACATAGAGAATTCCTTTTCTGTCTTGATAGTTCATGAGACAATATCTTCGTACGATGAGAATGATTTTGGGACTAATGCTATATGGAGAAATGGTTTTAAACCATCAAATAATTGATCAATCTTACTCCTATGGTTATATATATAATCCGATACATTCCTTTCTAACCTTTTATTGTTATCCTCATACTTTTTGAAATTCTCATCCTCCTTTTGCCTCAGACATAGAAATTGTCTTTTTATATTCGCTCGATTGTCCCAAGGAAAGTATTTTTCTAAGAAAATATCTTTAAACTCCCTTCATTCCATTTTCGATACTTATTCATCTTCCTTTGTGTTTTGGATTATTGACCACCATTGATCTGCATCATCCGTGAGGTGATAAACTACCATAAAAACTTTTTCCATTTTGTTACTCCCCCAAGCATGAAATATTTTCCTTATGAAATTTATCCATTGCTCAATTACTAATGGATATGTACTCCCCTTGAATGTTGGTAGTTGTTTCCTCATGAAGCAGTCTAACATTGATCCTACGTGTTGTAGATCAGTGTGCTCTATACGGGTAAGGTTATTGTTCCTATCCTATGGTATTTTTCCCAATATGGTGATAAGTTTATCCGAACCAGTTGCATCACTAGCTCCACTATAATTATCTTGAGTAGGAGGTCAATCCCTACATGGATTACATGCATTGATAGGGTTTCCATTCCTTCCACTAGGTGCCATTTCTAAACAATGGCATACACTAGATTATTTTATGAACCGAAATACATAATACCAAACTTGTAAAACACTTAACATAATTTTATAAATTTATGGATATAATCCATAATCATAAAATAATGTTTTTTTGAAGAGGTATATACTCATCAATCCTTCATAATGGTTTGTAAAGAAAATGTTAATTACCCGAAACATATCCCCCGAGAGTGTCATAACTAAAATGTGAATTATCTCATTTTCTGAGAGACGATGATGAACACCTGGTGTGCTCCAAGATTTGGGATCATGTTACGGCTTCGGGAACTCGCCTCAGATCAGGTGTTCATCGTCGGCTTCTGTGCACTCCTGGCTTTGAGATATCATCACGGATTCGGGATCTCAGCATGGATCGGGGTTCGTCATCGGCTCTGGTGCACTGCTGTCTTCAGGATCTCGTTGCGACTTCAGTGTGCACTTAGCGACGACGGAGTTGGATCTAGGATTCATCTTCATTCCAGTGTGCTGCCAGTTCTTATGTGCTTCAGTGTGCTCAAAGCCGGTGCCAGTGGCTTGGAGGGGGGGGGGAGGCCATGCGTTTTGTTTCTAGTGTTGTTGTCTCCTGGTCTTGTTTTCGTAATGTTGGGATCAGGGTTGTTTAGATTGGAATTTGGGTCTGGCTGTTTCCTATTGAGTTTTTTGAAGTGATTTGGATTCTCCCTTGGGGAACCCGGACAAGCTTCAAGGTTTTTCATCAGATGAGGATAGAGATGTTCAGCTTCTCCATGCATGACTTTTCGAATTCCGAATATTGAGAGGGTATGGCTTCTCCATTAGTATTGTACCCGTGCATTCATGCACGAGACTGCTTACTGATCCGTCATGCTTTGGTGGAGGCGGGCGTTACTGTTGTTGATGTTGGGTAGAGGCACTTCTGTGTAGTCTTCTCTGGGATTAAACCCCTTGTTTCCTGAATTTTGGTAATTTTTTGATGTCCTTGAAGTCTTGGTTTTCCACCTTTATCCTTAAAAGGGGATTATCTAAAATCAATAAAAATTTCAGCCTTTGGGCCATTAAGCCATGTACCAAGATAACCCAGGTCAAGCCCAAAACTCCATGTCAGAGTTTTTACTCCTAGGTAAATCTGTTCCAGAGCTTCCTCTACCTGCTCATATCTAGACAGGGATTTATTTCATGGAAAATACACAAAATCTCTACATTACCAAGATTCTAGGAAGTTCTTCAGTACCAATCCTCAAAGTATATCTTAGGGTAATGTTCCCTAATCTGAGTATATCTAAATCTTGTTTTCTAGGTTTGTACTAAACTTCATCTGATTCCAACTATAACGACCCGACCCTAGTTACCCAGAGTCGGTGCATTATTACATAACATTAGCATGATACATGGAATCATGTTCTGAAGGACCGATCAGTTTAGTATCCTTGAAAGTACTAGGCACATTAATAAGTTTTACATTATATCATTAAAGAAAAACATCAACAACATTTTATCTCCATTGACCACACTTATAACCTTAGCCTATCCATATAGGTCAACCATAAAATATTTCTTCACCTCATGGGAAAAATAAAACATTGTAATGGGTGACCTCAGATGCTTAGTAAGGATAACAATATAGCGGAAATATAACTTATCATACTTTACATACATTTTTATTGCTTCAGAATTGAAGAGTACTTATTACAACATATAAAAAAACCATTATAGGACTATATAGGTATAGAGTCTTTAGAAACTAGGAAACATAAACAACTGGGTCATAAATCATCTACATTGTCTCCCGTTTATTTCATCATATCTAGAGTCCCTTTTGGAATATCTTACTTAATACCCTTCTTTCTGACCTGGGGAAAAGAAAACATACAAAAGTTTGAGCTCAAATGATCAGTAAGGGTAAACAAATGAAATATCAATCATGTCATATTCATAAGAACATAATCATTTTATAAATATTAACATGCAAAAGAGATCATAATATCATGACATGGAATAAGCCTTATTACTGAAATGTAATCAAAATAATCAAAACTTAAAACATGAAACTCTGTGGAATACACACATAATAATAGAACATAATTTCATATTAGTCAAGACTCATTTCCTAGACCATCATAGCAGACAAAGTCCATTACTGAACTGAGTTCACTCCTCGTTCCAGTCCTGTATCAATGAACCATATTAACTTGTCGTTCCTGCCATGTTTATCTCATGAGATATAAATATTTACCCAATGCATTGGAGGGAGATATAGGTCCCACCCATCTCATAATGAAACCATTCTTATGTATTCCACAAAATTATAAATCATACATCATAGCATAACCCATGTAATAAAAATGGAATTCTTAAACATCATGCAATCATAACATAATCCATATAAGATAAAGGACTTCATAAAAATAATTCCATCATAACATAATCAAATAAATGTAAGAATAGGGATAAAAACCTAACCCTATATCATCTTAGATGGAAAATAATTCTGATAAAACACTTGAACTTAGTTCATGAGGAAAATATCCTTTCTTCTTCAAAATCATTTTCTTTTCTCAAAATGAAATACAATTTTAATGAAATGAATTTTTGTTTTAAATAATCATGAAATCTTGCATATGAAACTTTATGGAAATAAGGTGTTATAAAACCGTAGAAATTCGTCCATGTTGTATAAGTGATAAAGAAACATTCTTCTCGTATTTTGGTCAGAAAAGTCAAAAAGTATCTCATACTGAAAACGACAAAAGATTCCTTTCATATATTTTACTAAAATTTTCACCAATAGGTAAAATTGGATTTAAATAATTGTAGGAGGATAGGAATAATATTATATATTTAGGAATGATGGATGTGAATGATAAATATGCCCCAGTAAATACCGAAGTATAAACAATCTCAGATACAAATTGAGATTTGTGAGATTTTCCCTTACCTTAAGTCCGATATGATTCGTATGTATCTTATCCTACTATATAATGATTTGAATAATGTTAATAATCTATTAAAGAATCATAACTATTTTTATTATAACATTTATGATCATATTTTCATTCGTTTATTAGTAACATTTCATTGTTACTCATTGTTTGGGTATTAAATTCATTATTTACATACGTATGTTTTGTTGGATAAGTTCATATTCCTATTTTTAGGTTATAGTTATATCATTTATAGAATGGTATTAGTATAATATATATCATATTTATTCATTCAATTCGTTTATATAATCATGGTTTAGTGAAGATCATGTAGAACGAATCACATCGAACCGTGGAGACGGTAAGCCGTACATATGCACGAGCAACGATATCGTTCCCATAATTATTGAATGGTATTAGAGTGGACAATATAATATCTCAGCATTAATATAATGTTATAATAATCATGATATTCATTTCACCATTATACCATCCAAGTAAGGTGGTGGTGGAAAAACAGATTACACCACAGTGTGGATACGATATTTCGTACGTACACACGTGCGGTGATTTCATTTTTCGTAGGATGGATAGAAGGTGAAATAGGATTATTTCATATTTATAATAACACATCAGTATATTATTGATACTGAAATTATTAATTTATAATGAAACAACTAAATAAGAGGAAGTATAAGAGGAAAGAAACTTGAAAGAATCGGTAAAAGAGATTACCTCTTCCTCGACGCACCTCCTTTAAACTTCCTCTTAAGGGACTAGAGTTGGTCTTTTGAGAAGAACAGAATCTCCAGAATGTTACTAGGGAAGTTGAGAAGAGTAATGGTCAGGGGTTGGACGAGATTCAAGGCTCAAATTAGTGTGAATTGGAGAGGGAGGAGGTTCCCTTTTATAATGGAGGAGAGGTGCACCTTTGGAAACATAAAAAAATATTAATTTATAATAGATTAAAACCCCACTTAAAAACCTCCACAAATGACTCAATTCGAAGATGAGATGAGATAGGGTGGTAATATCATCAACCAATAAAATTTATACATGTTGTGAATTTATTTTAAACCTTATCAACTTGATTTATCCTTATTTAATCAATTTTATTTTAATTGTGGTAATAATCTTCTAAAATTTAAATTTTTATAAATAATTTATTATATGTTGTGAATTTTACATAATTAGATACTTTATGACATTTTAGACCATATAAATTTCAATTTATAATTATTAAATATATTTTTGATTTTTAATCAACTTTATAATATGTTATTTTTATAAAATAACAATAGTGTCAATTTTGAAACTATTAATTTATTTACATTTAAATAAAATCCACAAAGAGAATATATTCAAACCAAAATGTTTAATAGATTAATAATATGTCATATTCATCTATAAAATTTTTGGAGAACATTAATTAGTTCATATAATATTTATTTTAATATTTTTAAAACCATTTATTTGATATTTCAATCCATAAAATAATTTCTACATCACTATTATGTCATCATTAATGATAATTATTTAATCTCTAAAAATTATAAATAAATTATCATGATGTAGATAATTTTATTTTATTTTTTTAGACTATAATTATTTGATGTTTTATGAAGTTTAACACTAAATTAAAATTATTACACTTATATGATATAAGAGAGTGACATGTTTTCACTTTCTTTGGTTTTAAAAATAATTATATCATTTCCATGGTCAAAAGACCATGAAACCAATCTATTCTGACCCTTAGGTGATATGGGTCGAATTTTATTCATCCAATAGAATTTTTGAAGGTGCTAAGGTAATTTTATAATCTTATTTTTACCCTTAATTACCAGATTTACTTTTAACTGTAGGAAATAAAAATTACCGCAGTTACTATTCATAATGTCAAAAAAAGGTGGTAAAACTGCATTTTTTTTAAAAATTATTCTTTTATCCGAAAAACTTATTTATTTCACACTTCTTTCTATAAAATTTGTAAGATGAATTATAATGTTATAAAATTTAAAATTCAGTTAATACTACTCATTACGGCTAGTTTATAATATTATAATAATATATCATTTTTTTCTGAAACTCGGTATTACGTACAACACAAGCTATAGAGGAAGGTTTCTCTTTAGTGTAATGAAATACATGCCATTGTTGTGTGATTGAAAGATTCTGTTGGTGTTGCGTATAACATAAGATAAAAATATATATATTTCTCATAAAATCTCAGTGTGTTGCATTCTACACCCCTTAAAATGAATTTCGCCCTCAAAATTCATCATTTCGTAACAAACATATGAGGAAACCTCTCCCTCATCATATCGTCAAGTTCCCTTGTAGCTTCTTTTAATTGGTTGTTCCTACATAAAACATTAATCAAGTGAGTGGTCTTTTTTCATAGGCCTTTTTTTCTATGATTCAGAATCTCTATCGGTTGTTCCTCATAAGAAAGTTCTTGCTCTAGCGGTACAACTTCTGAGCATAGTACATGTGATGGATCAGGTATGTACATTCTCCGGAGAGATACATGGAACACATCATGATCTTGAGAGAGATTTTGTGGAAGTTCCAATCAGTAAGCTATCTTCCCAACACGATCCAGTATTTTGAAAGGACTGATATACCTAGAGCTCAGCTTTCCCTTTTTTCCAAATCTCATTACTCTCTTCTAGGGAGATATTCGTAAGAACACTTTATCACCCACTTCAAATTCTAGGTCTTTTATTCGGTTTTCAGCATAACATTTTTGTCTACTCTAAGATAATTTTATGTGTTGTTGAATAGATTTGAAAATTTCAACCATCTCATCAACAAGATCAGGTCATAATAGCTTTCTTTCCCCAACTTCATCCTAGCAAGTTGGATTTCGGAATTTCTTTCTATATAGAGCTTCATAAAGAGCCATCTGAATACTGGAGTGAAAGCTATTATTATAAAAAAATTCCTCCAAAGTTAGGTGTTGATCCCAACCACCTTTGAAATCCATAAAGAAAGCTCTCAACATGTCTTCTAAAGTTTGAATTGTCCTATCAGACTCACTGTGTGTCTGAGGATGATAGGCAGTGCTAAAAAATAACTCTGTATCTAGAGAATACTAAAGACTTCTCTAGATCATCGAGGTAAACCTTGGATCCCAATAAGATATAAAGGAAAGTGGTACTCCATGCAATCTTACTACTTCCTTTACATATATCCCAAAAAGATGATCAAGAGAGTAATCTTATCTAATAGCAATGAAGTGTGCCGACTTTGCAAGACGATCAAATATAACCCAGATAACATTATTGCCTTTGGATGTTTTGGGAAGTACAATGACAAAGTCATTAGTGATGTTTTCCCATTTCCATTCTGGTATGGGTAATGGTTGTAACATCCCCTTAGACTTCTGTCTCTCAACTTTAACTTGCTTCCAAACCAAAAATTGAGAGACATATTTGGTGATATCTCTTTTCATTCCATCCCACCAAAAGTACCCTTTTAGGTCCCTATAAATCTTTTTACTTCCAGGATGAATAGAGAATGAAGAACTATGAGCCTCATCCAGTATCTCCTTCTTTAATTCTTGTATGGGATGAATACAGACACAGTTTCTGAACCTTATTATCCTATCATAATCATTATTGAATTCAAGAACATTCCACACCATCTTTTTTCGACCAAAATCCTTCTAATGCACCTATTTAATCTTCATTTGTATTGATGGTTGAACATTAATTTGAGGAAGATAATATATCTCCCCTTTCATTAAAATTCTAGGATCCATCCTTTGTAAATCCATAAAAATTGGATCTTTTGTGATCCTTATCAGGGATAAGCTAGCATGGTCTTGCCGACTTAATGCATCTTCCACCTTGTTTGCTTTCCCAGGGTGGTAATGTATGGAGAAGTTGTAATCCTTAATCAGATCCAGCCATCTTCTTCGGCACAATTCATCTCCTTTTGTGTGAAAATATATTTTAAACTTTTATGATCAGTACAAATATCACACCTTTCACCATAATGATAATTCCTCCAAATAATTAATGAAAAGATTACCGCGGTTAACTCCAAATCATGAGTTGGGTAATTTTGATCATGTATTTTCAACTGTCGTGAGGCATAATCTATCACCATATCATTTTTCATGAGAACACACCCTAGCCCTTTCTTGGATGCATCATTGTAGATCACAAAAATTTCTCCACTACAAGGCAGTATGAGTATATGTGCACTAGATAACCTTATTTTTAGATCTTTGAAATTCTATTCACATTCCTCCATCCAAGAAACCATAACTCCTTTTTTAGTGAATTTGGTGAGTGGGTTAGATAATCTTGAAAAATATTTCACAAAACGTCGATAATACCCAGCTAGACCAAGAAAACATCAGATTTCAGTTATGGTTGTTGTTCTTGACCATATTTCAATATCCTATGTTTTATGGATCCATAGATATCCCCCTTTAGGGATTATGTGACCAAAAAATTAAACTTTTTGAATCAAAAATTCACACTTGGTGAATTTGGGAAAAATCTTCTCCTTTCTTAGGGTCTTCAATACAATTCTGAAGTGATATTCATGTTCTTCCTTTCTCTTTGAATATACAAAAATATCGTCTATAATGACTACCACAAAGTTGTCAATGTACTCTAAATACTCTTTTAATTATATCCATGAAGATATCATGGGCATTAGTAAGACCAAAAGGCACCACTATAAATTTATAATTTCCAGACCTTGTACGGAATGTCGTCTTTGGTATATCCTCCTTTTTGAACCTTAATTAATGATACCCTAAATGACGATAAATCTTAGAAATGTATTGAGCTCCACGTAGTTGGTCAAATATTTCATCAATATGTGGGGGAGGATATTTGTTCTTGATAGTGATCTTGTTATGTTCTTGATAATCAATGCAGAGTCTCATTGATCCATAATTCTTCTTAACAAACAGAATAGATGCTCCCCAAGGTGATGCACTAGGGAGTATGAATCCCTTATCAATATTATCTTAGATTTTCTTCTTCAATTACTGAAACTCAATTGGGTCCATTCTATAAGGTGTATTTGAAATGGTCATAGCACCCGGAATGATTTTTATTGAAAACTCAACATCACTATTTGGTGGAAGACCAGGAAATTCCTCTTGATAGACATCATCAAACTCCCATACAATGGGAATATTCTTAATCGTGAGTTTCTCTCCAACCATTTGAGATAAATAGCTTTCATTTATTGGAATCAAGACCCATATGATGGATGAAATTTCCACTGGAAGGTTATATTCGTCCTTGCATCGATAAATGATCATAGATTGATCAAGAATATGAAATGTGACTTCCCTTATTTGTAAATTGATATGAGATCCATATAAAGAAATCCAATCCATGCCATGAATCACATCAAATTACACTATATGAAGGGTCACAATATTTCCAAGAAGCACGTTCCCACAAACTTCAATTGGAGAAGAATTGTAAACTTTTGATGCGACTGTTGTGCCATTAGAAGTTGTCACAGCTAACTCAACATCTAATTCTTGAGGTAGTAAAACACTACCATTAGAAAATTCTTCATAAATAAAAGAGTGGGTGGATCCAAAATCAAATAAAACATTTTCTACATTAGATTAGATCGTATGTGTACCTTTCGCCACTTCGTTAATGTACTGCACATCACCGATAGAAATTACATGTGGCTTTCCATTGTCTTTAGCCTTAAGATTATATTGACGTCGATCATCATAAAAAACCCTTGGATTAAGGCATTGATTAGAATAATTCCCCATTTTCTTTCACTGGAAACATTGAAGTGTAGAAGGTTCATTCTGTGTATCCCTTTCTTTGTTCGCATCATTAGACATCTTCTTCCCATTACTTTGACATTCAATTGCCTGATGAACTTCTTTTCCACGTTTAAAACATTTACTTGTCCCTTTAAGACAATTCCCTCCATGTTTCTTTCCACACATTGAGAATAAGGGAAAAGTCATCTTCTTTTCAGTGTGGTATTCAAATTTTCCTTTGAATTCTATTTTCCTCTTGTTATCAAACCCATATGAGAGATGGATTACACCAATCTCTATCTGAACCTTGAGAGCACACTGAACAATTTCATTGTAGCTATTGGAGTCCCTTATGGCTAACACCCTTTGAAGACTTGGTTTTAAGCCACTAAAGAATCGATTGATCTTTATTCTTAGGTTGGATAATAATTCCGGAAGCATACCGTGAAAGTCTTGTAAAATTTTCATCATAGGTACCAATAGATTCATCATCCTTTTACTTCAAATCAATAAACTTCTTCTTTATCTTTGTTCGAAGAATATGAGGAAAGTACTTATTGAAAAATATGTTCTTGAACTCGTCCCATTCCATGGACTCAATTTCGTCTCATTGCCTTGTATTATTGATAAGATTCCACCATTGATTAGAAGACTCGTTGAATGAAGGTGGACACTACATCATGAAGGATTCAACAGAATATTGCTCCTTCCTTTACTCATTTATAAGTCCTTCATGATTCATAGCTTGAGAAAGTTGTGTGAGCATGGATACAAGATTTTTCATTCCAAATCCTATAATTTTTGGTTTCTCAGGGAGAAAATCATTGCATTACCCATCACATTTATCATTAACATGGTTCATTCAGGTTCCAACCATTGACTAAAACCAAGAAGAATAGTGAGAGAAACACTAATTACAACAGGAAAACAACAAAATCAGTAATAAAATTTCACACTTTAGGTCTTATAATAGGTTATTCATGGCCATTTCTAAACCACTAAGATTGTGCCCTATGCTTAGACATATCCTTAGGGTTCTTACTAAGGCATTAACATCCTAGTTTCCAAAGGTTAACTATACCTTTCCTCTGATACAAACTACAATGACCCGTACTTTACATACATTTTTATTACTTCAGAATTGAAGCATACTTATTACAACATATAACAAAACCATTATTGGACCATATAGGTATAGTGTCTTTAGAAACTAAGACACATAAACAACTGGTTCATAAATCATCTATATTGTCTCCTGTTTATTTCATCATATCTAGAGTCCCTTTTCGAATATCTTACTTAATACCCTTCTTCCTGACCTAGTGAAAAGAAAACATACAAAAGGTTGATCTCAAATTTCCAGTAAGGGTAAAAAAAGGAAATATCAATCATATCATATTCATAAGAACATAATCATTTTGAAAATCTTAACCTGCAAAAGAGATCATAATATCATGACATGGAATAAATCATTGTAGTGAAATGTAATCCCAATAATCATAACATATAAAATGTAACATTGTGGAATACACACATAGTAATAGAAAATCATTTCAAATTATTCAAGACTCATTGCTAAGACCATCCTAGTGGACAAAGTCCATTACTGAACCGAGTTCACTCCTCGTTCCAGTCTTGTATCACTGAACCATATTAACTTGCTGTTCCAGCCATGTCTATCTCATGATATAAAAATATTTACCCAATGAATTGGAGGGATATATAGGTCCCACATATCTCATAATGAAACCATTCTTATGTGTGCCACAAAATCATAAATCATACATCATAGCATAATCCATGTAATAAAAATGGGATTCTTGAACATCATGCCATCATTACATAATCTATATAAGATAAAGGATTTAATAAAAATAATTCCATCATAACATAATCAAATAAATGTAATAATAGTTATAGAAACCTAACCCTATATCATCTTAGATGGAAAATAATTTTGATAAAACACTTGAACTCA
Organism: Viscum album; assembly: GCA_963277665.1. Taxonomy (NCBI): domain Eukaryota; kingdom Viridiplantae; phylum Streptophyta; class Magnoliopsida; order Santalales; family Viscaceae; genus Viscum; species Viscum album. The sequence goes on along the minus strand of OY728143.1, from coordinate 2,002,093,131 downwards.
GTTCTTGAAGAAAATATCATTTCTTCTTCAAAATCATTTTCTTTTCTCAAAATGAAATAAAATTATAAAGAAATGATTTTTTATTGAAAATAATCCAGAAATCTTGAATGGTAAGCTTCATGGAAATAAGGTGTTATGAAATTGTAAAAATCTGTTAATGCCTTATAAGTTAAAAAGAAACATTAATCTTGTATTTTGGCTGGAAAAGTAAAAAAGAATCTTGTACTGAAAATGACAAAAGATTTCTTTCATATCTTTTACTAAAATTTTCACCAATAGGTAAAATTGGATTAATAAAATTGAATTAGGATAGAAATAATATTACCTATTGAGGAAACATGGATGTGGATGATAAATATTCCCCAGTAAATACCTAAGTATAAACAATCTCGGATAAAAATTGAGATTTTCTAGTTTTCCCATACCTTAGATCCGATTTGCATTGTAAGTATCCAAAAATTATGTTTAATTATTTAAATAATGTTAAGGATATATTAATGAATAATAATTATTTTTATGATAACATTTATGATCATATTTTCATCCGTTTGTTAGTAACATTTCAATGTTACTCGTTGTTTGGGTATTAACTGCATTATTTTCATATGTATGTTTTGTTGGATAAGTTTATATTCCTATTTTTAGGTTATAGTTAAATCATTTACAGAATGGTATTAGTATAATATATATCATATTTAATCATTCAATTATTTTATATAATCATGGTTTAATTAATATCATGTAGAATGAATCACATCGCACCATGGAAACGGTAAGCCGTACGTACGCACCAGCGACGATATCGTTCCCATAATTATTCAAGGATATTGGAGTGGATGATAGAATATCTCAGAATTAGTGTCATGTTATAATAATTATATATAGCTATTCTTTACACCATTATACCAATCCAAGTAAGGTGGTGGTGGAAAAACAGATTACACCATAGCTTAAAGACAGTATTTCGTACGTACGCACGCGCGGTGATTTTGTTTTTCGTAGGATGGATAGAAAGTGAAATAGGGTTGTTTCATATTTATAATAACAAATCAGTATATTAGTTATATTTATGTTATTAATTTATAATGAAACAACTAAATAAAATAAAGTATAATAGGAAAGAAACTTGAAATAATCAGTAGAAGAGATTACCTCTTCCTCGATGCACCTCCTTTAAACTTTCTCTTAAGGGACAAGAGTTGGTCTTTTGAGAAGACCAAAACCTCCAAAATGTTAATAGGGATGTTTATAAGAGTAATGGTAAGGGGATGGCTGAGCATCAAGGCTCAAATTTGTGTCAAGAGGAGATGGAGGAGCTGCCCTTTTATAAGGGAGGAGAGGGGAACCTTTGGAAACATAAAAAAATATTAATTTATAATAAATTCAAACCCACTTAAAAACCCTCCAAAATGACTCAATTCGAATATGAAATGAGATAGGGTTGTAATATCATCAAAAAATAAATTTTATATATGTTTGGAATTTAGTTTAAACCTTATCAACTTTATTTATCCTTATTTAATCTATTAAATTTTATTTATGGTAATAATATTCTAAATTTTAAATTGTTATAAATAATTACTTATGTGTTTTGAATTGTCCATAATTAGATACTTTATGACATTTTGGACCATATAAATTTTAATTTATAATTTTAAAATATTTTTGTGACTTTTAAACAATTTTATAATATGTTATTTTTATAAAATAACAATAGTGTCAATTCTGACACTATTCATTTATTTCCATTTAAATAAAATCCACACAGAGAATATATTCGAACCAAAATGTTTTAAAGATTCCTAATATGGAATATTAATCTATGAATTTTTTTGAGAACATTAATTAGTTCATATAATATTTATTTTAATATTTTTAAAACCATTTATTTGATATTTCAATTAATAAAATAATTTCTACATCACTATTGTGTCATAATTAATGATAATTTATTAATCTATAAAAATTATAAATAAATTCTCATGATGTATATATTGTTATTATATTTAGGTAGACTATTTATAATCGGAGCTTTATGAAGTGTAACACTAAATTAAAATTATTACACTTATAATATATAAGAGAGTGACATGTTGTCACTATCTTTGGTTTTAATAATAATTATATAATTTTAATCATCAAAAGTCCATAAAAAGAATCTATTTCGACCCTTAGGTGAAATGGGTCGACTTTTATTCTTCCAATATAATTTTGGTAGGTGGTAGGGTAATTTTATGATCTTATTTTTACCCTTAATTACCCTATTTACCTTTAACTATTATAAATAAAAATAACCACAGTTACTCATCATAATGTCAAAAAAATAAAAGTTACCTATTAACATAATTTGGACCCACTGAATCCAAACATGGAAACCATTTTTCAAAATTCAAAACCCTATAAACTTATCCCATACACCATACTCTCAAAATAATAAATCCTAGACCTTAAAACCTAAACCTTAACCCAGAAATCATAAACCTAAACACGAAAACCATAACAAAAAAAAATCCTAAAACCTAGAATCCAAACCCTATAACTGAAACCCTAATTTCTAAACCCTAAAACCTAAAATATTAACCCCAAACACAAATTGTTTTCCACATATCCTAATCTCAAAACTGAACAAAATAATCCTAAATCCTGGATCCAAAACACTATATCAGAAGCCCTAAAAATTGAGCTCTAAAACCTAAAAGGTGACCCCTAAACCCTTTTAATATTATGTCTTATGATATTATTTTTTTTATAAACATGCAAAATACAGAAATATGGGTTTATTAATGTGATGGTTTGGACATATATCTATGTACATTGTAATGGATAATAGTTTATATCTCATGATATATATTGAAATAGAATGGGGAGTGAAAATGTTGAAACCCGAACCCAAAAACATCTTCCCTATACCCTAGGCTCAAAATTATAAACCCTAAACCTTAAAAAAAACCCTACCCCTAAAATCATAAACTGAAACCCAAAAACTGAAAAAATATAATCCTAAAATTTTTATGGAATTTTAGATGAATATTTATCACAAATCATCCTTTATATTTCAATTGATTGAAATATTTTGAACAATGTCTTGAAAATAATTTTATAAGAAATTGTTTATATATATTCACAAGGAATTTGTAATGCAGTTTAAAAAACTAGGATATATATAAAATCATTAATAATGAGAAACATATTCATATTACACTGGGTGTGGTAGTTCCAGTTTATGGGATCCTCGTTAACCCATTGTGTGAAAATAACAATGCTCACACACTTACATCTGAAACTAGACCTAGAGGACAAACCAATATCCCAATAGGGATAACATATAAAAAAATTATCTTAGACTTGTAACGTGTCAATCTGTTTCTAGGGAAATTCCATCCAAGTGTGTTTTTTTAAAATAACTCACTAGCTACCTTGTTGTGAAATTTATCAAACAATAATCAATCATGGGAAATTTATTTTCAAATAGTTCAAAATTCAATTAACCCATTTTCCATTTAAATGTTAAAATTTCATTTAAAAACATGTTTTTAATAATTTCATGAATTTTAATAAATTTACGCAACCAAGGATATTTTTAAAATAATCAAATCCATTTTCTCAAATAAAAATATAAAATAAATTTCAAAACTATATTTTAAAACATAATTCCATAATTTAATTTCAAGATTTAAATCAAATTCAATTAACAGCCCTAATTTCCAATTTCATTAAAGTTTTCTATTATAAAAAATATAAATACAAATCAATTTCAATTCTCAAATCACACTGAATTAGTCTTTAACAATTTATTTAGATTAAATATAAAATAATAAATAAATTCAAGGTTAAATTAAATGGTTGATCTTATATAGAACCACCTGCTTTAATGTAGTGATCACTTATCACAATGCGTACAATAGTGAAAACCAACAAAGAATCTCAGAAATGGAAATCCAAGAATAAAACCTAGATTCAAGATCTCTATAAAAAGTGTTTAGATCTCTCAAAAATAGGACGAACTAATAAATCCTATGGAGAACATAATTACGTAGTGGGAGAGAATGAATGAGAGAAGAACACTTATCTGGAACTAATCAAAGGACTTCATCCACACATTAATCTTCTTTGAAAGTGGATTGGAATATCTAAATGGGGCTTTTGAAAGTTCCCAATACCTTAGAAAATGTTATATCCTGTGTATGGCCTGATAGGGGTCCCAATTAGGGTTTGATGAGTTTTAAATTATTTTTTTGGAACTAAAATTCTTGTACGCATGGTTAGCTAGAAAGGGTTGCATGGTTTTTCAAACACTAAATCCTAACCATGACCCCCTTTAATGCATAAAAAATTTATAATAGTTTGGTTAACAATTTATAAAATTGTGTTCCAACCATGAAAACCCTCACTATCGTGGTTTTCAAAATTTACACTATCTTTGTGTACTATTTATAAAAACTATGTTCCAACCATGAACAACCTAAGTACCTTCCAATTTTTTTAAAATTTCATCTAAATCACCCCCTATCAAGACATAACCAATGAATTATGAAAAGAGTGGATGATGATTACATGATATAGTAATGGGATGTTATACAACCCAAAACCTAAAGATAGTTTTTGTGGTTCATGTCCTCCTTTTTTTCCAATATCTTATCGGTGAGATATTTTTTATTTTGGTGGATTATAAGAGATTATAATATTTTTTCTCCCTATAATATCTGACTCTACAAAAAATGTTGGGGTTATGTTTCATTATACATTGGATTTTTTGATGGAGTATAACATTGAAAATGATGAAGCCTTTATATTTTATATTTTATTGAAGATGTAGTATTTATGATATCAAACATTTAAACAAGAGTGGGCATCAATGAATCTGTCTACATAATAGATAGTGGATATGTGTGAGGAGAAATAAGTAATTTATTATGTAAAATTATTCATCACATGTGATTTTTATTATTAGCTGATGGGAAATCAAGATATTGATGTAGACAATCTAATTATTTAGGAGATGTTGATATGAGATTATTCTATTTAATGATAGTCCTTAAATGAGAATGATATTATTTATGAATATGGAACATTGGTATCCCTTACTTCTATAATTGTGTAACTGATTAAGGACTCAAAAACCATAAAATAAGGGGTGCATCCATGAGATTATTAGTTATTTCAATTCATCAAAAATCATTTTTTATATACATGAATAATAAAGTATATAGATGTGTTTGTTACACATTTACTCACATTCAAAAGCAACTGAGAGAAATATCAGTGACTAGATGTTATACTTCACCCTTTTCAGGTATATATATGGAAGTGGGGTAATTTATTGATATAAATTTTCTTGTGGATTACTTATACTGTGAGGGTTTGAGAAGAAATATTTTTGGTTTTTAATCATTTCAAATAGGTTGTTCATTTATTACTAATTCAAGAAACTTTTTCTATAGATGATTTTAAAAAGAAATTAATTTGGGAAATAGTGCATATGAAATGGGATATGGAGAGTATAATGTTTGATTAAGATACTCATTTTATATTTCTAGAATTTTATATTCTTTTATGAGGTTGAGGGGTAAAATCTGAAGTTGTGTATATCCCTTATAGTGTCATACAATATAAGGGGATGATCTAGGAATTTTTAGACATGCACATAGTGTGAGTGACTGACTTTGGTAGAGAATGGGATGACAATCTATCATTATTGTAGCTTGTAAATAATAACATGTTTTACTCATAAATTAAGATGTATAATTTTGGGGATATTTATGGATTACTATAACATTATTGATTTTGTTGGCATGAATTCATTGAGTCATTCATTATTAGGTACAATTTAATGTTAAAAACTCTTAGAGTGTTCAATAGACTAGGAAGTGATTTTTCACCCCTCAATGTATAGATTTTTGTTATGTATAATGAAAATAAAAACCATTAATGTATTTATTATTTAATATGTATTTTTTGATGGTGTCACAATGATTTGGGGACTAGTGATTGTCGAGTCATGTGAAATTAGCACCATGGTTTTTGAAAATATTCAAGATAATGTAATGTATTAAAAAAATACCATACCTATAGGACCTTCCTCAATGAAAACAAGGAATGTATTATTTGGTCAAATTTTATCATCCTAGAAATAATGATCAAATCCATTTTATTGTGATTTAATGTAAAGTTGAGTTAGATATTTATTCTCCCTTCTTGGAACATCTAGTTTAGATTGTTGATCACAGAGGAAAGGTATTGCAAGGAAATATTGTGCCTCTTGTCCATATATTATTTCTACATTAACATATCCAGTAAGAATATTTGTAATGTTAATAAGATGTGTTGTGTCAATGTAATTAGATAGTTTAGTCGAACATATTGATATGGAAATTCTATAAGGGCATTTTAATGATCGTAGACATTCAAATTATAATATACCTTATTTTAAAACATCACAAAAAGTGTTTTTCTGTAATTATTTTCATGGGTGATGTGTTAGGGATTCTATGGGTGAAATTAATTGGAATTTAAATACCTTAATGAGGACACAGATTAAGAATTTTTTAAGGCAACTATTTGGATTATCTAGTTAAGATAATTTCTTATTAAAGATGTGCAATTTGTGGTGCCCTGTTATTGTGTGGTTTGAGATAAATATCATAAATTCCATATATAAGAGTTCAAATTAGAGTAGAATTGAATACATGGTTGGAAATATGTTTTCTAAATTGGGTAGACAAACTATACAGGTTCCCTAAAGATTCATTGACATCTCATATTTTTCACATAGTTTGACTTACCATATGATAAAATTGTGAGAGAACTATTATTTAATAAAATATTTTGACAAAGAAAAATAATGAAAACCATCATTATTCATCCAATTCATATGGAACATGATCCTAGTGACCGTAGTGGTGATTATTGGTGATTTGTTCTATGTTCAGATTTATTCTATTGGATCTATATACGACCTTCCATGAAATTTTATGTTATATTATTGTTGTTTTCCCGATTAATTTTTTTATTTCAAGATATTCCTTATTATCCGTAGAAAATACTATATATCTAAACCATCATGGTTGGATCATTGAATATTTAAATTATTTAATGTGATTAATTTTATATTATCAAGTAAATGTATGGGGGAATGTTTGTTTTTTCAATATTTTTCTAAGATTTATTAAGATTTATTCATTTTAGTTTCTCTCATCGGGTAATCCTAAAACAATCCTAGTGGTTGATATGCTATTTATCATAAATATTTTCTATTTAATAATTATATTTTTATGTCATTATATTTCTTCGGATCATTGGGGTGTGATGCTAATTCTAGTGGTGAAGCATGATGTTGGGATTCAATTTTCTAAGGTATGAATTTATATACCAGATTATTACATTTCTATAAAATTAAATGATATTACCTAAATATTTTTCTATGTGTGGCCTATGATACCTTCTATATATGATATTCTGGTTCTTCTGTGTATATTTTCAGACCATTATAACTTTCATAAAGATACAATTTTGTGTTTATATAGATCAAGATAATAATTTCTATGGATTTTGAATGTGTTTATGTCTATATGATGCCTAGAATTAAACTATAAATTAATATTGTTATAGGTTGACTGTTTATTTCTTGATCAATAAATTAGAGGGGAGAATGTGTGACATGTTGGGTGACTATTATGGTCTGGTTTTTAATGACAGGTAGTTGGGAATATTGACTATGTTTTTGAACCTGGTAGGATTGGTGGGGCACCATGGCCCTGTGTACAGACATATGATTGAATGCAGGGAATCATGGCCCCGTGTCCTTACATAAGATAGTTGGTGGAGCCTGATAAAATTATAGTCAAACATAATGAATTTTGTATTGTGTCTTGTTCTGAGATATAGGTTGGCCTTGTGGCCCATTGTGATATTCGTGGAAACCAGACATAACATCCCATCCATCATGGAGCTGATGTATTTGGGGCTAAGGTTTGGGGAATCCTAGTTAGATCCCAATAAATAAACATGTGATTTTTTACACATATATTTCATTTTATTTCCTTAAATACTATATTTAAATATGTATTATTTATATTATTCTGTAATTTGGGGTTTCATAAATGGTTATTACTCATACCCTAAACATGAATATCTATTATGATGAAGTCTTTTTGGTCAGGTATATAGTCAATTTCATATGCTCTATGTCAAGAGGCTGATATGGTGGAGAATGACAAATGGGTGTAGTATTGTGTACATTATATTTTTATTATGAAAATATTTTTTATATACCTTATTTATATATCATTAGAACATGAATATAAGATATTTGATTAATACACTATCTTCAATTACATATTGAAACAACCTAGTTCTATTTCTTTATTTTTGTTTTATAGATCCATTATTTTATTATTTATTCACAGTGAAGATTTTTTTGTTGGGATGTTTAAGATATGGAATAGTCTCCCCATGAAACAATTTAGGTCCTCACCTCTAGTCAATAACATCTTTCATATGAGGAGAAATTTTTGAGTCCCTGTGACACTCTAACCTGGACACAATTATTTAGGATAGGGTGATACATTTAAAATTTTCATCTATGAACCTTTAATCATTATAAAATTTATTCTCCATTTCTCCATAAGTTTTCTTCACATATTATTCATAGTCGTTTTTGAAAAAAATAATCCTTAACTATTTGTATGTTATTTTCATCAACATTTCATTATTTTACATCAATAGAAGAAAAATAAACCCATTATAAATTGTATGAATCAAGTGTCATTCCAAAAAAAATTATTTACTTGAGAGGAATTTTTTTAAATTTTCTTTGCAACTGACTTCATCTAAATAAAAAATATAAATCCAATAAATTTCCTTAAATGTATAACAAGAAAAAAGTTAATACTTCCATATAGTACTTAAAATTATTTTAATTGTACCTTAGAGACATACCATGGGATTATATTGAATTTTAAAACCTATAAATACTATAGGTTCAATATATGTTTAACAATGAGTAATGTATAAAAAAATCTAGTGAAAACTCTTTAATGTAATTATTCAAAGAGATTCTCAATTTCATAAAATTCCATTTTAAATTCTTTCTTCATTAAAATATCTCTTCCCTTAATATTATCCATAACAGTACATTTAAAATTTCTCAATTATTCATATAATTATTTAAAAAAATTATTTTTGAAAATTATGAATACCAATAAATAATTTCATCTCCATTATCAATCTTCAACCAAATAATTTAAAATAATTTTGCTAAATTATAACACATAATGGTTTTTTTTATTCAAAAAATCATATCATCAACATATATAAGAGTTATCCATAAAAAGTTTTCAATTTATTTGAAAAAATTGAAGTGTTATTTTAATTTTATAATAATTTTATTAATCCAAAAGAGTTTATAATTCCTTATACTGATCTAGGATCATTTTTCCAAAATATAAAAATAATTAAATATTTTAAAATTTCATTTTCAAATGAATATAAAATTTAAGGGTTTATTGAATAAGAAAATCTATAATAAGGAAAAAAATTTAAAAATTATCTCATTCTTAATAATTAATTATTTATAAAAATATAGTGAGTTCTAGAGAATAATTAGATAGATCCAGCACATTTTTAGAAAAATGAATTGTATTAAATTGTGTTTTAATCTTTACTTCATTAAAATACCACTCACAATTTGCTTCATTCATACTAGATTAACTCATCTTGCAAAAATATCAATAATTTTTAGAAAATAATAGGCTCAATAATGTTATTGGGAACAATTTGTGGTTGGTAAATCGGATATTAATCTTATTTAGTAAATTGAGATATGTTTTGATCCCCTTTGTCAAGATCACCTAATAATATAAATAATATTACATTTTTTAGGATCCTAAATATTTATGGTAATGATGTATTCAGTCGATCCTAGTAATTATAATGTGTATAGACAAAAGGATGGTCACATTTATTGGATTATACATATTATTATTTAATTTTGGTATTTTTTTAAAACACTATATTATCTCTTTGTAGTTGAAGATCCATAGAAAAAAATCATTATCTGATTTTCTTGTAAACATGTCAATATTTTCTTGAGTTGTTTAAGAGAAACTCTTTGTATCCCAATTCATTGAAATAATTTACCATATACCTGATACGATTTCATAATTAAAATTTATTTCTCATTAATATATATATATATATATATATATAAACCTAAAAATAATAATATACATAGCTTTATTTATAGTCAAACCCTTCAATATATGGGTTATTATACTCATTGAACATAGTTCAAGATATTTATTTTTAATTTTTGTTTCACTAGTCCACATACCCATTTTATTGAGTTAATATATAGAAAGACAATTTGTGACCATCCTCATGTGGTGATCTAATATTTTACAACCCTTTATTTTGTAGGAAATTGAAATTCAAGCATTTCTTATACGTCATAGTGATTCTAACGATGTTTTATTATTTCCATGACATTTTAGAAAAATTAGAACAAGATTCACTATCCTACGAATGAAATTTAATTTTGGGTATATGTATAATTTTTATAAAAAAGGTATAATCATTGTTTCTTTAAACCTATACTAAAATTAAAGAATATAAAAACAAATCCATGTTAGAAAATTCCTGTGGTATATTTAATGAAATCTACTTCATTACATTGAATGAAATTTTTTTTTCATCACCCCTCTAACATGGTTTAATGATTACATTAATTAATAAGTACATCCTCAAAATATAGGAATCTTACCATTCTTTAGATAAATTTTTATGCGACAGTGTGTTACACTATTTATGTCTTAAGTACTGAATCCTTGACTCTCTTTAAAATTAATTGAAATGGAATACATGTTTTGAAATCAAGGAATTTGTATCAATTAAATAAATATTATATGTTATCATTATAATATATTATAAATATTTTTTATATAATAGCTCTTGAGAAATTATCAAACATGAAATAATAACCTTCAATTTTTTCTATTATACTAAGTAAATTATTCTTTAAACCATAAATATATAAGATTTTTTAATATTTTATGATTTTGAATAAATAAATTCTGAATGACCTATAATCTCATGTGAATTTTTTTTCATGTTTGATATGGTCTTTAACCACTTGCATTAATCTCTTGATGCTATAATATACTGCAAACATCTCTCAAGAATATCTAATACCCAATTAAAATAATTTTTTACAATTTATATTCAATAAATAAACCTTAAACAATTAAAATTGTTTAATTTTTTGTGCAACATTCTGTATGGTAATAGAACAGATAGAAACCCATACCTAAATTACCAAAATACATATATATAATATCCAAAAAATATATGTAAATTAAACTAAAAATAAATAATTCTTCGGTATTTAAAATTTATATTTGATTTTTATACAATATATAAATCCACTCCATATAATACCACAGGTGTGAAAAAAATATTATTACATATACTATATTATGTATAACTAAAAATAGACATAAAATTACTTATAAATAAAATTTATGTTTCACATTCTTAAAATCCCAATCATTTTTTAATTTTCTTGGTCTTTGTGATAGTACTAATTTTTTCTACATAAATATACATTCAATAAATTCCAATAGGTTATTTAAATTTTCATTTTTATCTTTGAGAATCTTATTATCATTTTTAAATATATTCTTATAAAAATTTTAGCATTATAAAAATCCTACTCTTTTTCAAATAATGAATTATTTTTTTTGGATATTAATATATTTAAATTTTATAAAATTATTTATATTATGTATTATGAAATATCATTTCCCAAATTCATTAGAAAACATAATAGGATCATCACTCATTTTATTCATGAATATAATTTGTGTAGAAATTATATAACTTTATTAGTATATAAATATTATAAAAGACTTCCCCATTTTCCATTATTTTTATATTTTTATGAATCACTAGATATTTAACATTTTTCACTCAATGTAGTATGAATGAAATCATAAATTTAATACACTCCCATTTTAGATTTATTATTATATTTTATTACAATAATTTAATCATTGATGTATCATTTTCCCCTTACTCATAACAAACAACATCTTTGGAAGTCTAATAATTTTTTCAATATATATTTATATAATAATTACCCATAACGTATTATTTTATTTAAAATAGTATTTTCTATACTTTAAAAAACATGAAAATTTTATTGAGATAATCTGTATATTAATCATTGATATCATCATATTAATTTTTGATTGACATAGTGTTAACAATACTATATCAATTTCAAACAAAAATGAAAAAAATGATTTTTATTTTTAGTACACAAAGATTTTATTTGGACTATTAAATATCCTTATTATATATTTCCATCATTCCAATTTCATACTTCAGAGTTGTGGTTTAAATTTTATATTATTATTTAATATAAATTGAAATTATGCACCACTACTTAGGTTATATTTTCAATAATCTAACAAAAATTCATTGAGGTATTTTCTATTAAACTAATTTCATATTATTGATAGTTTCATCAAATAAACAAAAAAATTTAGGGATATAGTTTTTCTACTAATTATTGAAGAATTATTTTTTGTAATATGTGTATTTAAAACCATATAATTAACATTTTTAATCTCTTAATGGGAATTGGTTCGGTATACCACGTATCTAAATTAGTAAAACAAGTAGATACATATTTAAATTCACCTTCATTAATAGAAAAAGTAATAGAATTCATGGATTTTTCATTATGATTTTAATATTCACATATAGTACCTCTCTAGTAATTTATTAGAATTATAGGTTTTATTTTCACATATTAAATTCCTCACTGTATGTAAAATCCCAATAATTATAAAGGGGTTTAAAATTTTATATTATAATCATAATTTATCATTCAATTAAATTATTTTAGATTTCATGTTGAATTAAATTCTTTTTTATAACATTACACTTATAAAAATTTGAAATATCACCAAATTTTAAAAATTAATGATTGTAAAGATTTTTTATGTAAACATGAAATTTATTGGGCATTAAAAAAACTTACAATGTATGATGTTCCAATTATTTTTAATTGGTTGAATTTAGTTGAAAAGTTTTAAAGTATATAGAATAATAATTTTAAAACACTATAAAATTCTCCAGGACAAAAAATCATTTTCTTATTTTATTAGGGAGAGAGAATGAATTAAATATTTTTAAATGTTTGATAGATGATTCTTCCAAATTATATTTAAATTAGTTAGATAATATAAATAAATTTGAAATATATTTTATTTTAATTAATGTAAAAAATCACACTTAATAATACATTTAATCTGACTAATAAATGAATAACATTTGTTTTTCATAATTTTTCTTTAAAATAATTTTTAATATTTTTTGATATCAATAAGAAATAATAGTTTAGTATCAAATGCAATCTCACTTAAATAAATATTAAAATCTAATAAAATAATTTATTAGGGAATGATATACATATATATAATAGTTAAAGGTATATGGAATACCCCAATCATCTTTACCTATATAGAATCCCAAAAAAGAAAACTTTTATTACAAAAGAGTTGTTTTCCAACAAATAAATGACTCAACATCTTGAGTTTGGTTTAATAAAATAGAATACGACCTACACATGTTCTAAACTAATAATATCTCTTATTTTTATTCATATTAAACTATTATATGTGATAACTAAATAGCAATGATTATTTAATTGTTTATTAAAGTGTATTGATGGTCGAATATATATACATAAGATAAAAATAGTCAACTATTAGTAATATAAATAAATAAAAGGAGAAATATATCTTCCATGTATTGTTTAAATTTTAATTTTTCATATATACATGATGAAAACCTATAAAATATGCCCCATGTGGTAATAGTTTCCACAATATAATCTATAAAATTCAACTGATATCAAGAAGACTCTCTTTGATATCTTATGCCTAAGTTATCATCCTTTTTTAAATGATTCATTTGGTAACATAATACTATGCTAAAAATATTTTCCATCAAATAATTTTTTTCAAGTAAATCATTTTAATTATATATCCCTTAAAATGTTTATAAAATATTCATCATGATAATTTATAATGAAAAATAATGAATAAAATTTTATCGAGAACCCGTAAAATAAGTGAACAAAACTATTTTAAATTTTATTTTATTCATGCTATTTAAGACTATTAAATGTGTGTTTTTATGAAATATTAGAATAAATAATTCAAATATACAATATAACAATAATAAAAAATATAATGGTACTCTATAGTCTCGTATCTTCATATATATTATTGAACGATCCTTCATTCTTGATCCAATATATTATGAAAATTACAATCTGGATTTCTTCATTGTTGGAATTCAGTATTCAACATGGTTGACTATATTCGTGGGATTTTCATCTCACTTCACTATAGTAAGATACATTGATGACATTATTAGAATTAATTCAATTTTAAGTGTCTAAAAAATATCATAAAGACATTATTTATCACTTTTTCCATTTTAAAAGGTTTGATAGATATTATTTTCCTTAAAAATTTTCTGTGTATTGAGTATGATCCAATGAAAGATGTTTTCTTAGAAAATGATTAATTTAATAGAATAATAATAATAATTACACCAAAAATATATTTTTTATCATCAAAATAAGAAAGTGTTAAACTTTTTCCAACCAACTATTATGGGAGAATATTTATTATGATATAGTGCATTGAAAAATTAGAGTAGTTTAAATTTTTATTTAAAAAATTTATTAAAAAATAATTATAATTAATTTATTTTGATTCATTTCACCATAGGAGTTGAGGTATTTAATATAGTATTTTTTTTATTGATCATGAAGATATTAATAAAATATATAATTTCTTATAACCTAAACCTATATAATTACACTACTAATCTATATTTTTATTTTAAAAACATTTACCAAATAGTTAACTTACATAAAATAATTTTAATTAATTCAATTTTATCTTGAAATATTAATTCATAATATTTTTAATGTTGTAATTCATATAGAAACTCTTTGATATCTATTATTGGTGTTTTTCTTCCGAGAATTTATCACAAATTTTTTATCATGGTACATATTTATATTTATGTGTTAAAATTCCACATAAATATATAAATTTTTATTTATTTATTTTTTAAAGATATCACAAATTACTATCACCCAAAATACAAATTCTTAGTACCCATGAATCATTATTATTTAAATAAAAATTTAGGAAAATAAATTTAATCACTTTACCCCTGTAAATATTTCCAAATAATGTTATCAATTGTATCCCAAAATGATTAATATCTTCGCTATATGATTAGAATGAGTATAAAAACACAATATATTGTTAACCATTTATAAATATCCATGATTTAATCTCCAATGAAATCCAAAAACATAATAAAATTACCCTATTTATACATATTCTCTTTATTTGTAATTATTCAGAAATCAGTATTGACCCTGGCCCTATTACATGAAACGTTATATCCAAAAGTATTTTCTTCTAATTACATTATGAAAACAAAATTTAAAAACATATAGAGGACAATTATAAATGTTTATATCACCTTTTATTTATATAATTTACAAAAATACAAACAATTTCAACATTAGCTATAACAATAACAACGATAAGATAATAAATTGGTACTTTATAAATTAAACAATAATCATGATGTAATAATTTGGTAACTCTCTTATGTGGTTAAATATTTCTATAAAGCCAAAGTTTATGGATATTAATAAAAAAATTATGTTTTTATACTCTAAAAAATATCTAACATGGTTAATTGTCATCATTGAAAATATTATTTACCTCACATCTGTTATCATAGAGAATTATCTAAAACATTTATAAGTGATGAATTTATATAATATAATGATGATTCCATTATTTGATTCTTTATAAAATTCTATATATTGAAATAATAAGAAAACATTAACAAAATAATCTCATGAGTGGACAAAATAATAAAAATTAATGAGACACTACAATTCTTCTTCTTGTTTGTATGATAATGTCTCAAAATAAGAGTTATGACATGTAGATTTCTCTTTTTTATTTGTAATATTCTTTAAAATGAATAATTATACCCCATATATGGCCTCATAAATAAAATATTGTGAAGTGTTTGTATTATATGAGTTTTGCACTCCATTATTTTGTATGATTATAAAGACCTGGCCTTAAACATTACATATTCTTGAACTAAATGGATAATTCACCTTAAGGATATTTTCAGGTTTAGAATTTTAGATAATTAGATCATTAAATTTACATAACAACATAAATATTATATGCAGACAATTCTACTCATTATCCATTTTTTCATAAAATAAAAACTCTTCAAAATAAGACTCATGTCATGTTCCATGTTTTAGACAGTAAGACTTTTCCTTGATCCCATCCTTCACCCTATTCATATTTAAGTCCTATGAAAAATATTTCAAAACATGGTATGAGCATAAAAATCTCATTAAGGGTTATAAAATAAGAAAGAAATCATTTGTCCATCAATACATACAAAACAAAAAC
Organism: Viscum album; assembly: GCA_963277665.1. NCBI lineage: Eukaryota > Viridiplantae > Streptophyta > Magnoliopsida > Santalales > Viscaceae > Viscum > Viscum album. Next base: position 2,002,076,587 of record OY728143.1, on the reverse strand, counting down.
TCTTTTACTTACCTCATGAAAACATAATATTTATGAATAACACATGGTAATCACAAAAAAAAAATACTTAAGGCATTCATATCATACATACAATATAGTTATCACAACTACATAGGGAGTTACGTTGTAATAACCATCACATTATATTCCCTAAATCTCTTAGGATAAACATTCATTTTATCTCAGTCACATTACCCAATGAATTGGAGAGAAATCTCGGGCTCACTCGCCCTTTGTTTATCATGGAACCACCAGTATATGTAAACAATTCCCAAGAACCAAAATATATTCATAACACATAAAACAAACATAATGGAAAGATAACATTTCCAAATTTCAATCACAATATATCATTAAAATATATGGACATAAAAAATCCATTATAAAAACCATTTTCAATACCAAAATACGTAAAAAGTATATGGTATTTATTTTCCTTTAAAAAAACACTACAGCTTATTAAGGAAGCCAAAGATCACATAATACTCGTGGCAGTGGAAAAAGGTTGTTGTCACTTCTTACCTAAAAAAATATTCCTTTTTTTCATTTAGTAAAACACATCATACAAAAAATATTCTCTTTTAATGAAATGAAAAGTCAAGGGGGTTTATACACCATATAAAAGAAAGTAATGTATAAACAAATATATGAATCAATGAATGGAGATTGAGATGAGGTTCCTTAAAAAGAAAATTTTATAAAGTATAAATACAATATAGGATAAAAAAATTTATTAAACACATAGTCATATCATGTCATAATCAATAAGTAAAAAAATTAACCCAAAGAAAGGAAATTGGATTAAGAAGTTCCCTTACCTCGTGTCTGACTTGACCCGTTCGTTCTTTAATCTCATGAATAATAAACTAAAGTTAATTTATAATTTCTTAAAAACCTTTTTCAAATTTATTATTCCTTTTATATCACTTATTACCATGTTATAGACATTTTGTAATCATTTAAGTTAATAATGGTTGTTTTGTCGATATTTGGTACTTGAGTCAAAAATGAACACCTTATAATTACTTGTTGTTCACATGGTCAAAATTTCATTATATATAGAATTAAATTAATGATTAAGATATCATATATTTTATATATATCCAGTATATACATGTATTTATAATAGTATAAAACATTTGGAGGTAAGAAATGAAAATCATCGTTCATGGAGACGGTAAGTCGTACGTACACATGAATGTTACTTTCATTTCTATTTCTTCTTTTAATGGAATTAAAAAATAATGATACATATTTATATTATAATTCTAGAATAATAACATATATAATATCATTAAATCCATCCTTTATACATCCCACATATGGCATTAAAGAGTCATATCACTTTGAGGTGGGGGTAGTCCGCACTTCCTCAAATGAAATTATCACGTTTACCAATAAAAAACCATAAAGGTATTCTATAAAAGGGAAATACAGAATCATAAAGAAAACATAAACATAATATATTTCATATATAAATTTAGTTTCATCTTAATGGCCGCCATGAGAGGTGGTAGGAGATAATAGAATGATCATCATTTCGTGAGCAATTTGTTTGTCATCCACAGAAATAGTATGTTCTTCACCCATTAGATGGAGGTGAATTTATGTGTAGTTAAAATACTTAACATAATAACATCCTAGTATACTGAGGATACAGGTTTTTTATAAAATAAAGTAATAAAAATATTTTAGGGGTTGAAGAAGAAAAATCAAAGAAAATATGTTAAGAGGAATCGTTACCTTTAATTTGGGTAAGTTCCTTTGGTTTGAACCAAAAGGGCTTATTTATATACCTTATTCCTAAGTTAAGGCTTCTAAGAGGAGAAGAGGGATGTAGGGAGATTAATTGGTCAGAGGTTGGATGAGAAAAAAGTCTTGAGAGGTGTAATGAATTGGTTAGAAGAGGGGTCCTTTAATAAGGGGGAGGAGGGGATCTTTAAGAATGTTTTCAAATATTATTTTATTATAAACATATATTCGGTTTTTAAAGATCCAAAACATATTAGAGATGAATATAAAATGACTAAAGGTTGAAATAAAATCATCCAACAAGAATTGGATATGTTTTTTATATTATTTTAATATTTATAATTTTATTTATTTAAATCTTTTATTAATGAGGTAATTACTGCATCATTATTGTGTCATGAAGAATTTTATTTATTTTATGTATAAAATTTTAAAAAATACCATGATATTGTAAATATTTTTAGATTTAAAATTAATATTTTTAATCAAAAAGATAATTTATATAACCCCTTATGGAAAATTAATTTACTAAAAGATATTTGTTAATGTCATTTTTGTCTTTACTTTATGTTCATTAAAATAACGTGTCATTATCATTCATAAGTGGATCCATGGGGTCCCAAAATCGAGACAAAAATGACCATGGTAGGATATTTATCAACCAATAGGATTAGGAAACATGTTAGGTTAATTTTATATTACTATATTAATATTTGTTTACCCTTATTTACCAGATTTACCCTTTAACCATGGTAAATAATCTTTTTACCGAAGTAAATATTCATAATGTCTAGAAATAAAAGTTATCTATTTACACAATTTGAACATCCTTATTGTAAAAATTAAATCTATTTTTCCAAATTCAAGTCATATAAGAATCATAAATTAATTTAAAATTAATTCCTGCTTTTAAAACAAAAAGCATGTTTTTAGAAATATTAACTATCAAAAGATTGACACCTGTTTATATCCAATTTCAAAGTGAAATTATTTAAAATGACCAAAATTGGATTAAATGGTAAAAATATATTCTAATTAAACTTTAAAACCAGTTAAAAAAATAATATAACCATATAAATAAATTATATTAAATGGCACTTTGGAATTAAAATACAGTATTTTTCACTATTCATTAAAATATGATCTTTATCAGAAAAATACCAAAAATTTACCCAAAGTAAATTTTGATGTCTCGAATATAAAAAAGAATTTTACTTTGTCATATAGAACATATAAAAATGACCAAAACTATATTTAATGAGGTTTCTCCATCAAAAGGCTGTAAATCAACCTTTTACTGAATATTAGAGTATTTATTGCTTAAAATTAGATTCATTCATATTTGAAGCCACTAACTTTTATTGGATAAATGTAAAAACATTTAAAAAACATGTATAATCATATTTTATTTAGTTATATTAATTATCTCTAATACAAAGACTAGGTGTTAACTACCATTTAAAATAATAATATTATATTATTAGTGTGTAACGTAAGATTTCAAAGAAACCCGTTGTTCCGTATCAGGTAATCCATCGAACATAGCATCCACTTTATAGTAAAATTAATATTTAATTAAAAAATATTAATAAATATGAAAATAGATTATTCTTTATTTACTTGGGATGTTACAATGATTTTGGATTGTTTTGATGATAATATATTTAGAATTATAATAATTAAATTTATTTTAAAAAAATTTATATTCTCTCTTATTAAGTTTTTTGATGGAGTCTCATGACTCCCACCATTTAAAGGACCTTTTATATTTGTAGTTATGCAATGTGTGGCCCTTTATAACCACATATAATCATCCATTAGATGGAAACTAGAATTGAAGTTATATTACACACAACATCGGAGGAAATACCATTATTAGTTATTAAAAAATAAAGGAAACTTCAATAAACACTAACCCCATTAATTAATCAAAACCAAAATAATATTATTAAAATTCAATAAATCTGACATGTAATTATTCATAAAACAGCATATTATCTTTTATGGTAAATGGTAAATTAAATGATTTCCTAATAAGAAGATACATAACTAAAAACCACAAATATCCACCCAAATAGCTAGTATATTCTAGCATACTCCTTCAAATAATCCTGAAATATATACAAATTTTAAATAGAAGTGGGATTTAATATAAAATAATTCCATGTAGAATCCTCCTATAAAACTAAAATGTTAATTTGGAATATTTATACAGAATCATATATGCTTAAATATTATAGAAAACTTGTGTCTTATCCAATGTGACCAATATTCCATACCACTATAGGATCGTGCTTAAATAATGAAAACAATTTTTATAAATAGTAAATCATAAAAATATATAAAATTTGTTACCATGATTGACATCCCCACAAATATAGTATCCCACACCTCCCTATGGAATAAAAATAGATTATTATGCTCTTTTCGATTTCCACATACACTAACTAGATATCCACACAACATTAACTTCCACTATTGGATAACAACATTGTAGAAAGAAGGAAGAGGGAGAGGGAGAGAGAGGGATGTTAATTAATCATTTATCCATATCACTCATATCCTAGATTTTGAGGGTGACATGGAAACCAAGACATCATATATCCATATATTTGGTTATCTGACACAACTCATGGTGAATAAGAAATACCAAAATGTAATGTACTATATAATAGTAAAAAATCCCATAAAAATGTATACTTCTTGTAAATAAAATTATATCACCACATATCATCATAAAATTCACACCACAACAAAATTACCCTAACAACCATAATTAATAGAACAACACACCATATAAAAAACAAAATCAGATAATAAGTTTATATTCTAGATCATTGATCATAAAATATTTTTAATTTAATTAGTATTATTTTTAATAAATTTTGGATCAATAATGATAAAGGAATTATAGTATAAAACATAACATTCAATATCATCCATATAATTCATTATCTCATTCATATATTATATTCAATCACATTAATCTGAAATTTTAAATTCTATTTAATAATTTCATTATATATTTAATGAAATTTGGAATAATCACATCATCATTAAACTTAATAGTTATATGAAAAATACATACATCACATAGCCAAGTACAAATGACCTAATTTTTTGAATTATTATTTACCAATACAATTTTTTTAATAATTATTCAATATAAAATGGTTTATATAATTTATCTTCTATGAAATTTATTTTTTAATATATATTCCATGAACTATAGTTTTTACAATAAATATATTATGGGCATAATTTATTAATAAAAAAATCTATATATTTGTCATTCGTGAATTTATTTTCACTCACCATCACTATTTTATTTTAACAATATTATCCCCATAATTTTTCAGTGTATACATTGGCACTAAATTATATAAATAAAATATTTACATATACTAAATATCACTTCTCATATATAAATACTGATAGAATGTTTTATAGAGATAATAATAATGATACCAAAAATAATATAAATATATAAAACACCCACAACATAAAATTCCTCATATATTTAAATTTAGTATAGTGGGGGTTTCCAGCTTGTCTCATACAAGAAGACAAAGTCTCCAGTTGTATCCTCTATGGTGGTTGAACAACTAAATACTTGTAGCTCTGTATCTCTTTCTGATAAAAATGATGTCAGTTCTATTGAGATGCAGGAATATGGGAAAACGTACAAGGATACTATTTCTCTGAGTCTTGTAATGGAGGTCGAAGCAGTGAGAAATCCAATGGGAAGAGAAGTATCTTTTGCTTCATGAAAGGAGTAGCAATATAGTTCTAATTTAGAAAGTACTGAGGCTGAGACTCTACAAAAAATGATTCATTAAATTCCCCCAAGTATGGGGAGATCGATAGGTCGGGGACGTGGTCAAGGAAGGACTGGATGGCCTATAATATCAGAAGAGGAGAGGATTCTAATAGAGATATTAAGGAAAAAATAGGCAGCTAGTTGTTTTCCTTGGGCACTATGCTTTGTATACCAGCACTTTCTTGGGTTTCCTTTATTTGAATGCTTTGAATAAAACAGGCATAGACTCCATCTTTCTCAAAAAAAAATATCAATTGAATCCATAAACAAAAATGTAACTAATTTTTTATTAATAAAAACAATCAAAAAATAAAAAATAGATTTTTTTTAATCACCTACCTCAAATGAATATTGATTCACAATGATAATGACAATTGATGACTTATTATGCTTAAATATCATCTTTATGTTAATATTCCTCAAAGAAAATTTGACTACTATATTTAATACAAACTAATACATGAACACTGGGATCTACCAATTAAATATAAAATAATACAATGTAAACTATCAGTTTTTAATTATCATATGGAAAATGAGATAAATCAGTGAGCATATAATCACTGATTAAAATTTATATTTTTATAAAGAGAACAATTATGTCAAAAATTATTTTATAGGGGACTAATATAATAGTGGATTGGGAAATTCACAATAGAAATAATCTTATATTATTGGGGGTAATAATATTGAATATCATGATATATATCCCCTTTATTCATAAGAGGATTCATTGAGATGTTTTACACATCCCAATATTGGGGTGTCACATACTTCTTTTAAACCATTTTCTTGTATTCAAAAATCATGTAGATGAAAAAATAATGAATCTAAAAAAATAAATTCATGAAATTTATAATTGTAGAAGGATAAAATTTATCCATTTTTAGATGTATTCATTTTATCTTCTGAAGAGGAATGCTTTAAAATGGGTACTCGTATCCAACCTAAGCGATCACCCCTCTATAGAATATTCATTATAAGGAATAATAACATCACTAAATATATTACATTTGAGACTGCCACCAAGAATTATTCAATTATTTCAAGTTTAATACGTGCTAAAGTTTTGTCCTCCTTTTGGGAGAAATCAACTAAACCAATTGTCTAGTCCCTTACTATGATTGATGCACTAATCTTTTGTGAGATCAACTTGTATAACATATAATATTGGAAGAACATTTCTCCCATAGATAGTATAATAAATTTCATAATAAATTAATAAATCAAATGAACTATCCTTAAGAATTAAATAATCAATTTTTTTAACACGATTTTATGTTATAAAAATTTAGATAACGTTTATGGTTTTGAGATATTGATAAAGATGAAAGTATAATGTATTGTATATCCTTATATTACAATTATAAAATAATACTCATATTTGATTTTTCCTTGAGTCATTTGCAATAAATATAACATGTTTATTTTCATGATATATCTTCCCAAATTTTATCTTTACCTCATCCATGTCTTTACTCAACATTAAATACAAATGAATAATATTTTTTAATGTGGGATGAGAACAAAAAACTTAATAAGGGACATTAAATTAAAAAAAACATTACTCCAGTGAAAAACATAAATAGAAAGGAAATAACTTTTCTTAATTTTTTTACCATAAATGAGTATAATAAATTTTTAAAAAAATTATTTTTACCTTACCTTTTGAAATTTATTATTTCCATAAAAACTCATAAGATATAAGAGAAAAGTAATTTCACTTCCTTGGGAAATCATTACCATATAACTAATATAACCACCCTTAAAAATTGAATAACCATAAAGTTGACTTCCACCTCTAGAGTACCTAATACATTTGAGAGTTGTGCGGTGATCATAGTTCATATAATCTCTATCATGATCACCAATTGTTCTTGAGCTATATAGGGGATCAACCTTCATATATGTTATATCTGGATCACTAATGATCTATAATGTGGAATAAACCATCATAAACAATTTTTTAGGACCATATCATAAATTAAACCCTATAAAACTCATGTGTGAACATGTGAAAACGCCTTTCTAATATGAAAATATCAATTTCCCTTATAGTCTCATTTTTAAAATATAAAAAATTGTACACTTAAAAATGAAATAAATTTAATTTAAATAGATAAATGAAAAATTATAAATGAAACAACAATGAATTAACAAATCATTATGGTAAGAAATTATATTCAGGTTTTATGTTAAAATAGTACATTCATTTTCACATTCGTAAAAAAATTTGAAGGAAGAATATTAAAAGATTATTTTAAAAAGAAATTATACTAACTTGATATTGATTCATCATGTATGATATGTATCCACATGAATAATAATAATAGTTTATTTATATAAATTCTTAATTTCAATTTTAAAATTTATTATTCCTTTTATATAACTTATTTCCAGGTTATATAAAATTATATAATCATATATGTTCATTTTGGATGTTATGACGTTATTATGTACTTATGCCTGAAATTATTTCGGTATGTCGACAATGGTCAAGGATGAAATTATTCCACCATATATAAATTAAATATTCATAAAAATTTATAAATTTTATGTATCATTATAAAATACTATACATATGTTGATTAGGGATATTACAAATGATCTACGTAACAATCATTGAAAAAGTACATCGTACATAAGTATTATTAACATTTTCATTTTTTAAATGATAATTATGGAAAGAAGTTAAATATTATTTTATTTTAATATAATTATCATAATACCATAAATATCATATTAATTTTTCCAATATATTTATATATATCATCCATGTGGTGTGGTGATGAAAAACAAACCACATCACTTCATGGAGGGGTAGTATACATGTAGCACACGAACGACACTGTTATTTTTCATTACATAGATGGGTATGGATGAAAATTATATATTATCTTTTAATAATGATAAATATTTCATTAAGATATTATATAAACATTAATTCCATAATTTTAACCATTCTTGAGAGAGATTCTTGGAAAGTTAATTACATCAGTTTACGAGGCTGTTGTCCATTTTACAAACAAATGATGGATTCCATTCCCATTTATTGGATGTGTGGATGTATATAGGAAATTAAAATAAAAAAAATATCATATAATTATATTTAGTATTAAATATTTATTATATTATAATGATTGATTATGGATTGAGGAATTAGTAAAATTAAACAAAAAAGAAATTCCCAATTAAAAATGATAACCTTTCTTTAGACAATATATTATGCTTTTCATTTTAAGATCTCTAAGGTTGGTGTTTTGCCTAAAAAAAGACCTATATAATTATTGGAGGTATTACATGATTGTTATTTTTTAGTTATTTCATAAAATAAATGTGTTTTCATGTGAAAATAAATGAGAGGAATTGGTTCCCTTTTATAAATAATGGAGGGGCACTCTTGGATATAAAAATAATAAATTTATATAAACATTTTAAATATAAATTTCTAAAAACAAATTAATTTCAAAGATATTATTAGTATGGGATAAAATAATCACATATAATAAAATTTATATATGTTTTCACTATATTTCTACCATTATCTTCTAGTTTTCACCCTTATTAAATAACTTTTAATATTACCCTGACACCATGGATTTTTGACACATTGATGGTTCATATAGGTTCTATAAAATTCAAAAGGACCAATAAATTCACAATGGTATCTATTTGAATATTTATTATAATAAAATGGAAATTTTTTTTATATATTTTATATTATTTAATGAAATATAATTTTATATAAATTAACAAAAAGAAAATTTTAAAACTATTCATTATGATGATATTAATAATATCTTGAAGACACATATAATATGATAAAAATACATTATTATATTCATAACATATTAATACTAATTATAAATTCATAAATTACTTTATTTATCTCAAATTTTATTTATATTATGATTTTTATATCTTTTATTTTTTTTCCATTAATCAAATAAATATTTAATCATCGAAGTGAAAGTATCTAATTTCTTTAATTATTTTATAATAAAATTAATGATAAAATATATATTTTATATTTCAAAATACTATTTATATTCAATCATATACTTTAGATAAAATAGAACTAAAAATTAGAAACATATTCAAAAAAAGAGTTTGATATATTTGGATTTCTATTAAATAAAATAATATTAACTTCATAATTTCATCCATGTGGACCCAAAAGGTCAAAAATTATACCATTGGATTATTATGGTCTATGTATATTCATAAAAAAAATATTTAGTTATGTTATCGGTTCATTTGATAGTTAGTCTTATTTTATTTGTAACTTAAATTATATGATTTTCCCTTTACTGTGGTGATAAAATTTCTATGTTTACAATTCATTATAAAAAATTACACGTGAAAATTTTACATAATTTTAACCTTATAATTCCAAATAATAATTTTGGTTTTTAAAATTCAGAAAAAAATGTATAATTATTTAATTTAAAAGTATTCCAGAAAAAACACAATAAAAAATAGTTTTCGTGAAAATTATAATATTGAAATATAATATGTTTTTATACTGAATTAAAGTAAAAAAATAAATTTTCAGAAAATATAATTAGATTATTTTAACTAAAAATTAACTAATTGTAATTTCAAACTAATATATAAAATAGTTTAACATTTTTATTACTTATAAATAAAATACTATTTTCAATAAAAATCATATTTTTCAATATTCTATGAAAAATAATTATTCGAAAAAAATTATCAGAAAATGCATCCTAGTATTTTTTTGAAATTTTTAATTTTAAAAGGTAATTAATTTTTAAAAATTAAAATTCTATAATTTGAAAATAAATATTTTAAATTAAATTTTATACGAAATCTGTTTTAAAAAACAATTAATTCATTTTTTAAAGAAATAACTTATAGTCAATATAATATTAACAAATTATAAAATTTATTATAATATCATTTTCAAGGTGGTTATATACCTCCTATAGCCCAATAAAAGTTTAATATTCAATATTCAGAACTCATGCTCTTTTTCTATGGGTTTAATTTTTAAAATGCCTTTGTTAAAATCCCATACTGCCAGAAAGGTATGTAAAACTCCCACATAAAGGGGGGGATGGATGTAAAAAAGATCATTTGGGGTAACATAGACTAGGTTTTGGAATTTAATAACCTAATTTGTATGTGAAAACATGAAAATGGAAGAGAAAAAACTCCAAGGATAGATATAGATTGAAATAGAACATAGTTACGTCAAATTTAACCATCATAATACTGTAAATTTATTATGTGTTAAATTGAAATTAACTTCTCGATAAGAAAGATTAATAGATTAAATTTTTATTTGAAAATACATTTACTAAAATTGAGGATTTATTTTACTATTTAGACTCTGAACATATAAAAATATACATGGAAAATTTAATTTCATCCTTTAATCAATTTCCACACAAAATGATAAGTATTCAACACGATTTTTTCAAATCCCAATCATTAGATCCAAATTCTACAGATCCTAAAATCCACCAAATAATAATTATATATTACCCTTGAATTTAAAACATAACCAATACACAATTATTTAGGACAATATAATGTGGTTTCATAAAAAGAATAAACCATTATTTAGAAAAAAACAAACATAATCTATAAAATTTAATAGTAATACCAAATTTTCAAATTATATCATGAAATAAAATACTTTCCAAAAAATTCATAAAGAAATTTATAGACTGTTATTGAATCTGAAAAATTAGTAGTACTTTATCACATACCCTTTTAAGATAAATCTATCATTTTACCCCCAAAATAATTTCAATTTCTATAATCGTCTCGTATCGAAAATATAATTTTTCAAGTAGAATAATCTGAAAGATATGTTATCCATTTCTATAAATCCGTTAATAACTATAAATACATAATAAAATAGCATATATTTCTAAGAAAATAACTTAACTTTTATTCCTCAAATAAATTTATGTTGTGTTCTATTTAAAATAATCACATATTATTACCAAAATAGTAAAAATGTTCTTAGATAACATTAATCAGTTAATAACCAAATAATTTATATTCCTGAGGTTTTCTATTCAATAAAATATATATTACTATAATGAACATATCATTGATCCATTTTTTATTTTAAATATAGTCAAACAATTTCACACTAATCTTGAAATCACGTAGTCTTGTGGTATGTGATGCTTCATTGTCTCCCATCAGGTGTGGGTTTACTCCTTATTGCATTACCTGATGTGAAGGGTTGTTACCCAACCTATGATTATCCTTTTACGTAAACTAATACTCTTCTAAAATTCCTATTGGTATAAGATAAATCCTAAAAAATAATCATAATATATCACATATTAATGAAATTAATTAAACTCAATGTTTATCTTATATTGTTTATTCTTCATCCAAAAACATTAATGACCAAAATTTTTTAGAAATGAAAGATCTGATAAACACTATATCTTATCTACACATTTAAGAAAAATTACCTAGCATGTTAAGTTATTCTTAATCAAATAATTCATCTTAATAACCCTATGGGTTCTATAAATATAAAAATTATAGAATTTATCCCCTAATGACATTAGTAATTTCAAATTTGGATTAATTAAATCCTCAATTGGGGGTATCTAAGATATTCAACTTATTATCAACCAAAAAATAATAAATCCATGATTTTTCCATTAAATCAAAAGAAACTCACTCTTGAAAACATCATAATTACAAATTTTTTCTAAAGAATCCTTCATTACTAATTGTTAGAAAGGAACCACAACCAGTACTTATTCTAAGGTTTTTGAACAAGAAATCACATTATTACAAATCTAAGGATATTTTCTATTATGATTTTTAGATAATTATTATGAACTCTTAAAAAGAAAAACCCCTTATATTAAAAGTATAAACTTATACTGACTATCTTTGTTTCACCAAACAATACTTTTTAAATAAAACATGGTTTCATTTCATGATAGTTCTTCACAAATTTAATCATGTCCATATCATTTTCCTTATTCATCAATATAACCCTATGATTTTTTTTTATAAATGTGTTATTTTTATTAAATGTTCTTTTAATGGGGATAGAAATATGAAAATAATTAGTCTAGTGAAAAAATTAAATATCATGAATATTATTTTCTTAAAAACATATGTTTTTACCCAATATGGGAGTTATTATTATTTTAAATCAAATTTTATTTCTCTTAGTTTTCAAAATAAATTATTTCTAGGAAAATTATTAATATGGAATTATAAATTTATGTATGTTCCTTTAGAAATAATTGTCACATCACTGTTTCTATCACTTTTACTAATGGAATAGCCATAAGTTCAACTTCTACCTCTAGAGATCCAAATGCATTGGACAGATATAATAAGTCTCACCCATCATATAAGATATATCTGGCTCACCAAATTTTCATTAGATATAATGGAGATAAACCCTTTATATATATTATATTAGGTTCACAGATGAGATATAATCTTTATCAACCCTTTTTAATAATATACAAGGACCATATCATGAATAAAACACTTGAATACTTCTTTAAACCCATAAAAACTCTTTCTAATATCAAAATAATATTTTTGAAAAACCCATTTCAAAAATATAAAAACATTTCACTTAAAATGGATAAATATTTAATTAAAAATAACTTTAAAAAATATAAGAAAATTAAAATAATTAAGGAATATGATGGTAGGAAATTATTTCCACGTCTTATGTGTAGAAAAATACATTCCATTTGACTTTTCTAGAAATATTTGAGGTAGAAATTTTAAAAAATTATTTATAAATGAAATCCCCTATTCACTTGTTCGATTATACTTGAATATTATTAGTCACCCTGAATAATAAAAATTGATAATTATTTACATTTATATGGATACTTTATGAAATTATTAGTCCTTTTATATCACTTATTTCATTGTTATATAAAATTACATAAAAAACTATGATTAGGTTGGAGGTGTTGATCATATTCAGTACCCAAGTCCAAACTGACTTCATTATGTTGAATATGTTCGAAGATATCATTGTTAAACCATATCAATAATAATATTAATTTCATATTATTCAATTTTATACATTAAATTATATCTTAAATGAAACCATTAATGGTGGTTTTGAAAAATTAACTATGTTACCATCATGGAGACAGTCAATCATATATACACAAGAGTGACATTTCTAGTTTTTCAAGGATCATTTTGTAATTAATGAAAATATTATTTTATATTTACAGAAAAATAATAATATCATATATATCAAATTAAGTTGTCAAATATTCTAAAATATATCAACTATGTTATCAGTGATGAAATATTATTCACATCGTTTCATGGAGGTGGAAATCCACCCGTAAGCAGGAACAATGTTATCATTTTATTCCTTGAAAGTTAAGAAATTAAATGAAATATTATATTTATAGAATTATAAATATTTCAGGCATATTTTATGTAAAAATTAATTCAAATGTTATAAGAAATCATTAAAGACTATGATTGAAAATGAATTATTGATTTGCGAGGTGGTAGTCTACCATATACATTAATGACGGATTTTTTTCCAGTTTAATGAATTTGTGATGTATATAGTTAATTAAAATAAAATAAAAGCATTTAAATATATTAACTATATTCGATTTATTATTAATTATGGTTTTTCAAGGATTTAAGGATGGGGAAGGAAAAAATTGAAACACTTTAATAAAAATGATACAGCTTCCTCAAGATATATAGATGGTGGAAAATAAAAAATGATCTAAATTGAAAAAAAATGATTCACCTGAGCCATCATGCAATGAGTTGTTGATCATTGGTTAGGATTACAACCTCGTGTTTCACCTAGAATCACTTCAATGCATCCTCCCCTAGTAACCTAGGGATGCGGCCTGATAAGAGATTTTACTATCAGTGATGGAAAACATAGTATCCCAAGTGCTTCAAAAAAACATATAAATCTCTATATCGTAAAATTCAGTTTTAGGGTCATACTTGATTTTGAGATCAATGATTTATAGGATTCTAAATGTAGAATATCTTATATCTCTAATGTTATCAAGTAGAAACTCATATTATATGGCCTTTATCCCACTCCCTAGTAGATAAATTTATTTTCCCACAAACCATATTGTTGTAAAAAAAATCATTATTACTCATCAAGAAATAAAACAATGTGTTTCTCACTTTTGAGAAGATGAGGCTACAGCTGTTCAATTTCACCAACACATTCACTGCACTACTGAGACGATTTTATCTTTCACCAATGGAGATATTAAATACAAGATTTTTAACTTTTATTTCATGTATTGGGTATTATATCATCTCTAAATACCTTGATATAGGTGTGGATATCATCCTCCATATCCATCATTTAATAAAATATTATTTTCTATAAAATATCAATAATTTCAACATTTAAAACTATTCAATACTTTAACAATAATAATATCAATAAAATACTTATAATAAAGAACAAATATTTTATTACATCTTTAAAATTTATAATTAATATATAAAAATAATTTATTGCATTAATTATCAAAAAATATATTTATTTTAATATTTTTATAATATTTTATTTAATTTTCCCATTACTTATATAACAGATTCATTAACATTATTCATTTATTGAAGGTAATTATTTCAATACTAAAAATCAAAAATAAATTATAATAATGATAATAAATAATTTATTTTTAAATAACTATTTATAATTGAAAATAATATCTTAATAGCAGCATATTAAAAATATTAATCTTGTTTAAAATAAAATTTATACATTTTTGAATTGTGAAAAATAAAATTCTACAATAGTTATAATCTCATCCAAATGGTTATAGAAGGTTATAAATTATACCCTTGGTTTACCAAGAAAATCAGGAGGCAGGCGAGCCTGCTCCTTTGAAATTTATTAAAAATAAAAGGAAAAAGTTACAATAAAGTTCAGAAAGGTGTTTTACAAAGGCCTGTATAAACATCACCATGAAAATCAGCTTGAATAAAGCGAGCAAAAAATTCAGGAGCAACAAAAGACCAACTTGAGCCTACCTCCAGAATTGCTCGTTTAGAAAGAGCGTAAGCAACTTGATTTTCCTCACGATAAACATGAATTACTTCAACAGATATGGAATCAGCTAAATGAAGGCATTCTACCCATGCTGAAAGCATCCTCCATGGCACATTCTGGGACCGATCTCGAAGAATTTGAACCACAGTGGATGAATCAGATTCAATCCAAATATCACGCCATCCAATGAAAACAGCGTACCTGATAGCTTTAATAATTTCTCATAATTCTGACTCCAGAGCGAAAGCATTTCCAATGTAGTGAAAAAATCATCCTTTGACAAATCCCTTATGGTTACCAAAGACACCTCCACAACCAGCCGGACCAGGTGCTCCAGATGCTGCACCATCAACGTTAACCTTCAGCCACCATGAAATAGGAGGGATCCATCTCACATGTTTCAGCATTCGAGGCTTCTTTACCCTGCCATTGACACCAAGTAACCTGAGCAGGGTTAAATCGGATAAATCATTTTTCATTTCCCCTATCTGAATGTAAGAATCAATTTGAACTGCTTTATGTATCGCCAAGATACTTCCATGGAATGATGGAACATGGTTCTTAAATATGAGCTCATTTCTGGACTTCCAAATACAGGAGAACAAACTGGCCACCGCTGCATATAGCAGCGAAAAAATCTACTCACTGCATTCTGCATTACGCAGTGAGCAGAACATGTCCTCAAGGGACGTCATGGAGAGGCTACAATGAAAGGTATCCTACAAATAAATCTAGATCCTCGCAGAAAATTTTCATGTAAGAAAAATGTGATCGTAAGATTCATCCTCTTGTAGACAGAATACACAAACTGAGGCAAGGTTAACACCAGTTTTCTGCAACTCATTTTGAAGAGGCAGCCTTTTTCTCCATATCCTCCATATAAGCATTGTAGCAGCTGGAGGAATGGACCCTTTGATTATTATGATAGATTAATACTCATAATGTAAGATTTATATAAGAGTTTTGGTCATTTAATAGTTCTTATCAATTTATTTGTAACCAAAATTACCATATTTACCATTTATCGGGGTAATGAAATCACATCACCTACTATATATACTGAAAAAAACAACGATTGAAAAAATTTAAAAAAATTTCAAAAAAATAAAAAATAGATGTTTCTTAAGGTAATTTAAAATTAAACCAGAAAAAGACAATGAAAATTTTTTTTTTCAAAAAAATCTCCTTTGTGATATAATATTTTTTTAAACTAAATAAAATTATTAAATCCATTTCAAAAATTATAATTTGATAATTTTAAATAAATATTCAATAATTAAAATTTGAAAATAAATAAACATATTTTTACATTATAAATACCTTAAAATAAATTATAGTTTTCAATAAAAATCTTTACCTTTTCTATTCAATTAAAAAAATTATATTTTAATAAAATTTTAATGAATTATTCCTCACATAAATTTATCATTTTGAATATAAAAATGAAATTAATTGTGTAAAAAAATATTTTTAAAAAAAATTATCTTTCAAATAAAATTACAAAGTATATGAATTTAATAAAACTATTGCATTTTTTCTTGTAATAATTACTTTATTATGAATATAATTCTTATAAATATTAAAATTATTTATTCCATCATTACCAGGGTTATAACAAGATCAATTTTTTTGTTAGATTTTAATTTATCAATCATCTTATGAGATTCCTAGATTCAATAAAAATAATATAAATAGAATGAAAAACATCAACAAAAGTAATCATCAGAATTGGTCTACTTCTAAGGGCATTTTCCTCACCATGAAACCATGGAGAGTAAGACTACTCAACACAGTCAATTTTGAAATAAATATTCAAATATATTTTCAAGAGATATAAAAATCAGTATATTAAATAAATAAAAATATTTTATCCTTCAATTCTTCTTATGAGTAATAATTGTTTAATAAGTTATCAGTCAACTTCAAAGACACTTGTTGGACAACATTTTCAGTAGAAAAGAATTTATGATGAGAAAATAGACCATAAAACAATACATATGAGGATTAATTCTTCTTATGGTAAGATTATCCTATCATATATTTATTTTATATCATTCACAATATATTTCAAATGATTATTGTTTCTTTTTGAGATAAATGATCTATTATAGGGAATGATTAAAAATCCTTAATTTTGTCTGTTTTCAATAAATGTTATTAAAATGGAGACTAAAAATTAAAGATTATGTAAGGGTGTGAAAACTCATGTGGGGGAATCCTAAAACATGTAGTGGATTAATTGAATAAATAATTATAATTAAAAAATATCCTAAATAATAAAGTATCACCCTCATATTTAATTATATATTTATTTTTAAATGAATTTAATTTTTTGATAGTTTGTGAAACATGAAAACATGATTAATAATCTACTGTAATATTGTATACAATTATAACAAATCCACTAAATTAGACATTTGAATAGTAACAAAATTATATATATATATATATACTGATAAATAAGTACCCACATTTTAGTTATGTCACTAGATAGTTAAAAAAATAATTTTTTTCCTCATAAATACTTTTCAATTTTTTTTGAAAAAATAATTTTTTTTTTGAAATTTCACCATTTTTTTAAAATTAAATTAATTTAAGATAACATCATGTAAAAATTTTCATATAGTTAATGTTAGATAATTTTATAAAAATATGTATTTTTTGAGGAATAATAAAAATTATTGATTTTAATTGAAAGTTGTCATTTTGTTAAATGAATTTAGAAAGGTCCAATTTTTATAAGTGTTATAAATGTAAAATAATTCATTAATATTTTCAATAATCGAATAAAATTCAATTATAATAATTTTATATGAAATTTATTATAAAAACATTCAATAAATTAGAAATTTGTTTTGTAGAAAATAGTTTTACATAACGTTTTTTGAGTTAATTGTGAAAGTAATTTCATTAAATTTTAGATATTAAATTCGATAATATTAATTCCATATTCGAAATTAGAAGTAATTTATTTTAATTAGTCCACATATAAGGACCCGACCTTACAACATTACATAATATTAAATTTAAAGAATAATTCTTATTAAGGATCTTTTCAGGTTTAGAGTTTTAGAGAATTAGGAAATAACTATTACATATCAAAAGATTACAAAGTAGACACTTCTACCCAGTTTCCATTTTTTTATAAAATACAAACTCTTGAAAAAAATGTGTCATGTCTAGTTCCATGTTTTAGATAGAAACATTTTTCCTTCATCCCAGCCTTGACCCTATTTATCTTTAAGTTCTATGAATAACATTTCAAAATATGGGATAAGCATAAAAAGCTCAGTAAGGGTTATAAAACAAAGAAAGAAAACATTATTTCATAAATACATACAAAACATAAAATATTTTACTTACCTCATGAAATCATAATATTTATGAATAACACGTAGACATCGTAAATCATAAAGGTAACTTGTGGCATCCATAACATACTTACATTGTAGTTGTCGCTGCTATGTATGGAGTTACATTTAGAATACCCATCACAGAATATTCCCTAAATCTCTTAGGACAAACATTCAAGTTTACCTCCACCATGTTACACAATGCATTGGAGAGCTATCTCCAGCTCACTCTCCCTAGGTTTATCACGGAACCACCCATATACGTTAATAATTCCCAAGAACCATAACATGATCATAACACATAACGTAAGCATAAAGGAAAGATAACAGATTCCACATTGCAATAAAAATATAAAATTTCAATTTATTAACCTATAAAAACCATTATCAAAACCATTTTAAATTATAGAAATACATAAAATATTATGTCGTATTTATTTTTATTTTAAAAACATTACGGCTTGTTAAGGAAGTCAAAGATCAAATAATACTCACGGCGGTAGAAAGGTCTTTGTCACCGGTTACATTAAAAAGAAACATTATTTTTTTGTAATTTAGATAAACGCTCCATATAAAAAGATTATCTTTGAATGAAATGAAAATTAAAAGGTGTTTATACTGTGTAAAAAAGAAATTCGTGTATTAGAACAAAATATTCCTCAATGAAAGGTGATTGAGATGAAGTCCCTTGCCTCATGTCCAACATGACCTGATCGCTCTTTAATCTCCTGAATAATAAACTAAAGTTAATTTCTACTTTATTAAGAACCTTTTTCAATTTTATTATTCCTTTTATGTAACTTATTACCATGTTATAAACATTATGTAATCATTTAAGTTAATAACGTTCGTTTTGTCGATATTTGGTACTTGAGTAAAAAATAAACACATTATATTTACAAGTTGTCCATTTGGTCAATAGTCCATTATATCCAAAATGATATTAATTATTTATATTTCATATATATCATATATATCATATATATCAATTATATATAAATATATATATATATATATATATATTTACAACATTTCATATCATTTGGAGGTATGAAATGAAATGCACCGTTCAAGGAGACGGTAAGTCGTACGTACGCATGAACGCAACTTTCATTTATATTTCTTATTAAAACATAATGATACATAGGTATATTATAATTCCAGTATAATATAAAATATAATATCATTAAATTCATCCTTTATACGTCCCACATATGGCATTAACGAGTCATATCACTTTGAGGGGGCGGTAGTCCGCACTTTCTTAAATGAAATTATCATGTTTACAATAATGGAAACCATAAAGGTATTCTATAAAATAAAAATACATAATCATAAAGAAAACATCGAAATAATATATATCACATAAAAATATAGTGTCATCTTAATGGCCTCCATGATAGGCGGTAGGAGATAATCGAACAATCATCGTCTCGTGGGGCGTTAGTTTTCCATCCACAGAAACAGTAAGTTATTCGCCCATTAGACGGAGGTGTGTGTATGTGTAGTTAGAATATTTCTCATAACAACATCCTAGTATATTTAATATACTATTTTTTGTTATAAAATAAAGTAATATAAAGAGTTTATGGGGTGGATAATTAAAATAAAAGAAAGTAAGTTAAGAGAAATGGTTACCTTTAATTTGTGTAACTTCCATTAGTTTGAACCAAAAATACTTCTTGTTGTGCCTTATTCCTAATGTAAGGCTTCTAGGAGGAGGATAGGGATATAGTGAACTTAATTGAGAAGAGTTTGGATGAGCCAAAAGGCCTAATATGTGTGAGGAATTGGTTAGAAGTGAGGTATTTTTATAAGGGTGAGGAGGAGCTCTTTAGAAAAGTTTGCAGATATTATTTTATTATAAACCTATATTTGGTTTATAAAGATCCAAAACACATTAAATATGAATATAAAATGACTCATGGTCTAAATAAAATCATCCAATAAGAATTTGATTGGTATTGGATGTTATTTCAATATTTATAATCTTATTTATTTATTTCATTTACTAATGACGAAAATACTGCATCATTATTGTGTCACAAATAATTTAACTTATTTGATGTCAAAATATTATAAAACAAATACCATGATGTAGGAAATAATTTTATATTTCCAATGAAAATTTATAGTCGAAATGATAATTTATATAACCCTTTTAAAAATTAATTTACTAAGAGATATTTGTTTTTTTCATTTTCCCTTTACATTAAGTTAATTAATCTAAAGTGTCATTATCTCTCCCATGTTGATCAATGTGGTCCAAATATATACCCAAATATTCCCATAGTCGTAAATGAAAAATAAAATAATTTTTTGACAAGTTTTAAAGTAATTTGTAATTATTATAATATTCTTTTTTACCTTGAATTACCCTATTTAACTTTAACCGCGATAAATAAAAGTCAAAAGTTACTATTGTCAAAAAAATATTTTCAACTTATTGAACCAAATTTTAATTAAAATTAACAACCATGTAAGTAGGATTTTCAAAAATCAATTCACATAAGTAGTATAATTTTATTTAAATGAAAAAGTCAATTTTTTTAACTAGTACTAAGTGGTTTCACTATTCATCAAAAATTGAAGTTTTTCAGAAAAATACCAAAAAATTCAGCCTAAGATATATTTGATATTCCGAATTAAAAAATTATTTCTATTTTTTCAAATTCGAATCATAGAAGTGGAATTAATTAATTTAAAATTAAGTCTCGTTGTTAAAACAAATAATGTGTTTTTATGAAACAATAACTATCAAAAGATTGACACTTGTTTTTGTCCAATTTCAAAGTGAAATTAATTCCAATGACCAAAATTTGGATTAAATAGTAGAAATATAATCTAATAACTCTTTAAAAAATTAAAAAGATAATCTATCTATATAAATAAATTAGATTAAAACATAGTTTGGAATTAAAATACAATATTTTTCACTATTCATTAAAAAATGAACTTTATCGAAAAAATTCCAAAAATTTACACAAAGTAAATTTTGATGTCCCTTTTGTAAAGAAGGATTTTATTTTGACAAATATAATGTATTAAAGTGACAAAAATTACATTTAAAGAGTGTTTTCCATTAAAAGGTAGTAAATCGTCCTTTTAATGTAAATTATGCTTAAAATTAGATTCATTCACATTTTAAGCCTCTAACTTTTTATTGGATAAATGTAAATATATTTAACAAAAAAGTATAATCATATTGTAGTTAGTTTTTTTCATTCCCACCAATATAATGGCTAGGAGTTTACTACCATTTAAAATAATAATTTTATATTATTAATGTGCAACGTAAGATTTCAAAGAAACTTGATATTGTGTATCGGGTACGCTATCGAACATAGCAACCACTTTAAAGTAAAATTAATATTCATTTCAAAAATTTTAATAAATATGAAATATCTATTATTCATTATTTACTTGGGATGTTAAATCCTTACCCTCTTTTGGGAATTGCGTCCTTTCAATTTTACTTATAAAAATAAGTGGGGGTATTTATCCCTCATAGCATTTTCAGATTCCCACATTGCCTCTTCAACCATATGGTTTTTTCAGAAAACCTTTACCTGGTTAATTACCTTATTCCACAACACTTTCCCTCTTCGGTCAAGAATCTAGACTTGTTATTCCATATAAGAGAGATTCTCTTATAACTGAACTACCTCTGGGCTCCAAACATGAGATGGATCTAGCATATACTTTCTGAACATAGAAACATGAAAAACCTTGTATACCTGGGATAATCTTGGAGGTAAATCCAGTATATATGCATCTGATCCCACTTTCTCCAAGATTTCATAAGGTCAAATGAACATAGTACTCAATATTCCCTTCTTACCCAAATACATCACACTTTTCTGTGGAGAAACATTGAGAAACACATGATCACCTACCTCAAAAGAAAGATCGGTCCTTCTATTATCTACGTAACTTTTCTATCTACTCTGAGCTACTCTCATGTGCTTCTGAATCAACTAATCTTTCTCTGCCACATCTTCTACTAATTATGGTCCCATCAGCTTCCTTTCACCTACTTCATCCCAAAAAGCTGGAGTTCAATAATGATTTCCATATAATGCCTCAAATGGAGCAATCTGTATACTAGAATGAAAACTATTATTATATGAAAATTCAACCAAATAAATATGTCAGTCCCAAATTCCCTGATAATCCATCGAGAAATCATGTAACATATCCTCCAATGTCTGAATTCTTCATTCTGATTGCCCATCGGATTGTGGATGACAAGCTGTACTAAAATTTAATTCAGTACCCAATGACATCTGAAGGCCTTTACAAAAGTTAGAATTAAACCTGGGATCATGATCAGATACAGTGGAGAGGGGAAATCCATGAAACCTGACTATCTCTTTAACATACAACCGATAAAGTTAATCTAGAGACAAATTATCTTGAATAGAAGGAAACAAGCAGATTTACTCAATCGATCAATAATATACTAGATTGCATTATTAACTTGAGATATCTTCAGTAATCCCACAACGAAGTCCATGGATATATTTTCCCATTTCCACTCTGGCACTAGTAAAGGCTGAAGCATCCCTTTCAGTAAATGTCACTCTGCTTTAACCTGCTGACAAGTCAAACACTTCACAGAAATATATGCAACATCTCTTTTCATTCCATCCCACCAGTAATACTCTCGATGATCTCTGTACATATTAGTACTTCCAGGATGAACTGAAAATGGGGAACTATGAGCTTCACATAACAACTCATTCTTCATCTATAAATCACAGGGCACACATAATATCTTTCCAAATATCAAAACACAATCAGTATCAATGTTAAATTCAGGCAACTTTCCATTCTGAACCAACTCTACCTTTTTCTGTAACTCACTGTCTTCCTTCTGTGATTGCTTAATTTTGTCCGATAGAGATGATATAACTGACACCTGATACAAAACAGAAGAATTTTTTACCCCAAAAACTTCTATGCAAACGTTTATTAAATCAAAAACCAAAGGATCTTGTTCCAAACATAACATGGTTAATGAATCATTACTTTTTCGACTCAAAAAATCAGCAACTTTATTTGATTTTCCCAGATGTTAATGGATTGTGAAATCATAATCCTTGATTAATTCCAACCATCTCCTCTGTCTCATGTTTAATTATTTTTGTGTGAATACATACTTTAAACTTTTGTGATTAGTATATATTTCACATTTCACTCCATATAAATGATGCCTCAAAATTTTTAAATAAAAAACAACAGCAGCTAATTCCAAATCATGTGTATGGTAATTTAACTCATGAGGTTTCAACTGATGCGAATAATAAGAAATTACATGATCATTCTGCATTAGGACACCACCAATTCATTTCAATGAAGCATCACTATAGATAACAAACTCACCATTTCTGGATGGCAATGCCAAAACTAGAGAATTCACAAATATTCTTTTCAATTCTAGAAAACTATCATCACATTCTTTTGTCCAGATTAACTTAACACCTTTTCGATTTAACTTAGTCATTGGACTAGATAACCGTGCAAAATATTCAACAAACCTCCAGTAATAACCTGTCAAAACAATAAATCTATGGATCATAGTTATATTTGTGCGTTTAGTCCATTCTTTAACAACTTTTGTTTTAGTAGGATCAATAGTTATGCCATTTTTTTTAAATAATGTGACCATGGAAAGAAATTTGTTGCTACCAAGACTCACACATTCTGAATTTCTCAAATATTTTCTTTCCTTTTAAGGTTTGCAAGATAACCCTTAAATTACTTTCATGTTCCTCTTTAATTTTGGAATAAACCAAAATATCATCAATGAACACAACCACAATCTTATCCAGGAACTCACAGAAAATTCTATTCATAAGATCTATCAATACAAAAGGTGCATTGGTAAAACCAAAAGGCATAACTACAAATTCATTATTTCCATATCTAGTACGAAATACGGTCTTCAGAATGTATGCTTCCTTTAATTTTAACTGATGTTACCCTGAACTCAAATCATTCTTCGAAAAATATTGAGCTCCCTATAGCTGATCAAACAAATAATCAATTTGAGTAAAATGATACCTTTTCTTAACAGTGATGTTGTTAAATGCTCTATAATCAATGAAATTTCTCATTGAACCATATTTATTTTTAACAAACAAGACAATAGCACCCTATGGTGATGTGATCGATCAAATGAAACCTTTATCTAATAAATCCTGCAATTTATTCTTTAACTTTAAAAGTTCAATTTGAGCCATTCGATGAGGGGTTTTTTAAATTGTCTTAGCATCATGAACTACGTCAAAAATAAATTCAACTTCTTGATCAAGTATAATACCAGGAAACTCATCAGGAAAAACATCAAGGTACTCATTTACCACTGGCACATCATTAATCTCAACACTTCCTTTATTTTCAACAATATGATCAAGGTAACATTCATTTCCATCTTTTACTAGTTTCTCATATTACTGATAAGTTATTAAAATCAAGGGTTCATTCTTGTACGCAAACTGAAAATAATTATGAAAAGAAACCTCTTTAACTCAACAGTAAATCTTAGCATGATAAACAGAAACCCAATCCACACCCAAAATAACATGAAACTCTAATAGCATCAAAATAATATGGTTTTTAGGTAGATTCTTCCCAGACACAAGGACAATAATATTCTTATGTTTTTTTTCTCAACCTTCCCTCCAGGTCTTTTTACCATAAGTTATGTATTCATATCTTGAGATGGAATTACCAATTTACTAGAATAATTCTCAGAAATTAAAGAGTGTGTAGAACCTGAATCAAACAAAAAATTGGAATAATTTGACCAAACAAATAGTGTACCTGATACTACTTCATTTGATGTCCCAACAAAAGATGAAGTAGTTGCTAAGTATTTCACCACCCCTATCTTCTTGTAGTCTGGCTACTTTCCATCAGTTGAGTTCTTTGTTAGACACTCATTTGCATGATGACCCATTTCATTGCACTTAAAACATTTAACTAATTGTAAATCAGAATTTGTCTTACCGTTACCCTGATCTTTTTCAGTGCAATCACGAGCCTTATGTCCCATTTTACCTCACCAGTAGAACTTACCAGAATTCAAAAGATATTCCCCAGCATGTTTTTTACCAAAATTTTCACAATTTGTAAACATAAGTTTCTTACCATTATAATTTTTTGAAGAGTTCTTCCCTTTTTCCTGCCACCTCGACCTCTTATTATGTTTTTTTTCAAAGAACACTTGATCATCAGCAAACTCCATTTCCACCTTCTCTGTACAATGAACAAGTTTTTCATAACTTTTGAACTCACGAGAAGCTAAAGCCTTTCGATATATTGGATTTAATCCTAAGTAAAAATTGTTGATTTTACTATCAAGATCTCATATGAAATTTGAAGAATACCTTTCCAGATGAGTGAATTTTGCTTCATAAGTAGCCACTGAGTCATCCTCCTACCTCAATTCTAGGAATAGATTTTCCATTCTAATAAGAACCACCTTAAGAAAATATTTCTCAAGAAACATACTTTTGAATTCATCCCAATTGAGAGAATAAATCTCCTCACTATCCCTGATGTTTTTCACCATAGACCACCACTAATCAGCTTCACCTTCAAAACGGTAAACAACAAGTCTAACCTTTTGATGTTCTGAACAACCCATGTCATCAAAAATCTTTTCCAGTGATTTAATACACCATTCTATTAGCATCGGTCAAATTATCCTCTGAATGATGGGGGATGATGCCCCATGAAATGATCCACTAATGACATGTTCCTCTATGGTTGATCTGGCTAACCTCATGCATTGATACCACCACCATTTATAGTCAGATTCAATTGTGCCATCACTGCAACAAACTGTTCAGTTCTGATTCCGACCATCTCAGTTTTATGATTTGTAAGGTTGTCTTCCACCTGACATCGTCCCAACATAGCTTCTTTGTTTCATCTATGGAAAACCATTCTAAATACAAAAATATCTTAGGTGAAGAAACATGGTAATCTTTAAATGCTATAATTTCAATATTAACATAAATTACATTATGGATATTAACTTAACAATGCCCTAACTCCTAAATTTATCTAAACCGACATTTGATACCAACTATAAGGACCCAACCTTAAAACAATACATAATATTGAATATAACGAATAATTCATATTGAGGATCTTTTCAGGTTTAGAGTTTTAGCGAATTAGGACATAACTATTACATCTTAAAAGATTACAAAGTATACACTTCTACTCAGTTTCCATTTTTTTATAAAATAAAAACTCTTGAAAAGAAGAGTCATGTATAGTTCAATGTTTTAAACAACATGACTTTTCCTTGATTTCTTCTATAATCCTATTCATCTTTAAGTCCTATTAAAAACATTTCAAAACTTGGGATGAGAATAAAAAACACAGTAAGGGTTATAAAAAAAATAAAGAAAATATTAGTTTATAAATACATACAGAACATAAACTCTTTTACTTACCTCATGAAATCATAAGATTTATGAATAGCATGTATAAATCAAAAATCATAAATGTTACTTGTGACATCTATAACATACTTATATTGTAGCTATCACAGCTACATAGGGAGTTACATTTGGAATACCCATCACAGTATATTCCCTAAATATCTTAGGAGAAACATTCACATTTGCCTCCATCATGTTACCCAATTCATTGGAGAGCTATCTCGGGCTCACCCACCCTAGGTTTATCATGAAACCACCCATATACGTAAATAATTCCCAAGAACCATAACATGATCTTAAAACATCAAGTAAGCATAAAAGAAAGACAACATTTCCACATTCTAATAACAATATAACATTTAAATATATTAACGTATCTAAACCATTATCAAAACCATTTTTAATACCAAAAATACATAAAATAGTATATGGTATTTATTTTCCTTTTAAAAACATTATGGCTTTTTAAGGAAGCCAAAGATCAAACAACACTCGCAGTGGCGGAAAGGTCATTATCACCTCTTACGTTAAAAAGAAACATTCTTTTTTAGTAATTTTGTAAAATTCTTCATAAAAAAATATTCCATTTGAATGAAATGAAAAGTAAAATGTGTTTATATAGCGAATAAAATAAAGTCATGTATTAGAACAAAATATGCCTCAATAAAAGGTGATTGAGATAAAGTCCCTTACCTCATGTCCAACTTGACTCGATTGCTCTTTAATCTCCTAAATAATAAACTAAAGTTAATTTCTACTTGCTTAAAAACCTTTTTAAAGTTTATTATTCCTTTTATATAACTTATTACCATGTTTTATACATTATGTAATCATTTCAGTTAACAACATTCATTTTGTCGATATTTGGTACTTGAGTCAAAAATTAACACCTTATATTTACACGTTGTCCATGTGGTAAAAAGTCCATTATATCCAAAATGATATTAATTATTTAAATATCAAATATATCATATATATTCTGTATATATATATATATATATATATTTTTAACAGTTCATATCATTTTAAGGTATGAAATGAAATGCATCGTTCATAGAGATGGTAAGCCGTACGTATGCATGAATGCTACTTTTATTTCTATTTATTATTAAAAAATAATGATAAATATGTATATTATAATTCCAGTATAACATAATATATAATATAATTAACTCCATCCTTTATACATCCCACATATGGAATTAATGAGTCATATCACATTGAGGGGGTGGTAGTCCGCACTTCCTCAAATGAAATTATCGCGTTACCCATAATAGAAACCATAATGGTATGCTATAAAAAAAATACAGAATAATAAAGAAAACATAAACATAATATATATCACATATAAATATAGTTTCACCTTCATGGCCACCATGATAGGTGGTAGGAGATAATCGAACAATCGTCGTCTAGTGAGGCGCTAGATTTCCATCCACAGAAATAGTATGTTCTTCACCGATTAGATGGAGGTGTGTGTAAGTGTAGTTAGAATCATTCTCTTAAAAATATCCTAGTATATTGACGATACAGGTGTGGTTATAAAATAAAGGAATAAAAAAATTTAGGGGTTGGAGAAGAAAAATAAATGAAAAGAAGTTAAGGGAAACTGTTATTTTTAATTTGAGTATCTTCTTTTGGTTTGAAACGAAAGGACTTATTGAAGTTCCTTATGCCTATGGAAAGCCTTCTATAAGGAGGAGAAGAATGTAGGGATCTTATTTGGGCAGAGGTTGGATGAGCCAAATATCTTGAGAGGTGTGCGGATTTGTTTAGAGGTGAGGGCTTTTTATAAGGGGGGCTCTTTAGAAAAGTAAGCAAATATAATTTTATTATAAACCTATCTTCGGTTTCTAAAGATAAAAAACTCATTAACGATAAATATAAGATGACTTATGGTCAAAATAAATTCATAAAATAATAATTGGATAGGTTTTGGATGTAATTTTAATATTTATAATCTTATTTATTTAAATCATTTATTAATGAGCTAAATACTGCATCATTATTGTGTCATATATAGTTTAACTTATTTGATGTCTAAAAATTATAATAAAAATACCATTATATAGGAAACTTTTTAGAATTAAAATTAATATTTATAGTCAAAAATACAATTTATATAACCCCTTGTAAAAATTAATTTACTAAGAGATATTTGTTTTTGTCATTTTTTCTTTTACTTTAAATTAATTAATCTAAATTGTCATTATCACTCCCAAGTTTCTCAATGGGATCCCAAAATCGACCCAAAGATAGTCATGGTTGTAAATTACTCAACCAATAAGATTTGGACAAGTTTTAAGGTAATTTTAAATTATTATAATACTCTTTTTTACTTTGAATTGCCCTATTACCTTTAACTGTGGTGAATAAAAGTCAAAAGTTACTATTCACAAAAAAATATTCTCATCTTATTGAACCAAATTTTACTTACTAATAACAAACATGTATATCGGATTTTCTAAAATCAATTCACAGAAGTAGTAAAATTTCATTTAAATGAAAAAGTCAGTTTTTAAACTAGTACTAAGTGGTTTCACTATTCATCAAAAATTGATGTTTTTTAGAAAAATCCAAAACATTCAGCATAAGCTATATTTGATATTCTGAATTCAAAAATGATGTATATTTTTTCAAATTCAAAACATAGAAGTGACATTTATTAATTTAAAATTATTTCTCATTTTTAAAACAAATAGTGTGTTTTTAAGAAACAATAACTATCAAAAGATTGACAATTGTTTTTGTCAAATTTCAAACTGAAATTAATTCCTATGAGAAAAATTTGGATTAAATGGTAAACATATATACTAATTACACTTTAAAAACAATTAAAAAGAAAATATAACCATATAAATAAATTAGATTAAAACACAATTTTTAATTAAAATACAATATTTTTTACTATTCATTAAAAAAATGAACTATATCGGAAGAATTCCAAAAATTTACAAAAAGTAAATTTTGATGTCCTAATTCTAAAGAATGATTTTATTCGGTCATATACAATGTATTGAAGTGAACAAAACTATATTTAAAAAAGGGTTTCCATTAAAAGGCGGTAAATCGGCCTTTTAATGTAAATTATGCTTAAAATTAGATTCATTCATATTTTAAGATTCTAAATTTTTATTGGATAAATGTAAATACATTTAAAACACATGTACAATAATATTTTAGTTAGTATTGTTCATTCCCACCAATACAATGGATAGGAGTTAACTTCCATTTAAAATAATAATATTATATTGTTAGTGTGAAACATAAGATTTTTAAGAAACCCGTTGTTGTCTATCCGGTACGCTATCGAACAAATAAACCCCTTTAAAGTAAAATTAATATTTAATTCAAAAATTTTAATAAATATGAAATATTTTTTATTCTTTATTTACTTGGGATGTTACACCAAATTCCTTTTTTTATAATGAATAATAAAAAATAATAAAATATAGTTACCACAGTTAAGATTTAAATGGGTTTACCATGTGGTTAGACAAATAGATAAGGGAATGTTTTCCAGATAAACATGTTTTAAATTCATTGGATATCCATATTTGTTCATAATATTATCCCAAATTTCAATAACTGGGGGTTTGGAATAATTTGGAATGACTATAAACTTATTATATTTTAATCTTTCAAGAAATTCCATGTATATATTAGCCCTCAATTATAAAAGGACACTATCATCTCTCTTATATAATTTAAATTGATCCATATATCTCACAAAAAACATATAAAAATCTATCTTAAATTCTGTAGAAACAAATTAGTAGATTTTTTATTCTTAAAATGAAATTTCAAGGGTCGTAAATAATGGATCCAAATGTGAACTTCTAAAGAAGATCTTATCATCACACTCGACCTCATTAAATTTATTTCTTCTTCTTCCTCCCATAAATATGTTTTTGTCAACATAATATAATAATTCAGGTATTCTACATATACTTTAATATTTTTTATGAATTTTTAATGCCCCTTATTAATAATATTTTTCATCAAATTGGTTGTGAAACATCCATTCATGTGTCAGTGTGGGCTACCACATTCACATAGTTATATAATTAATTTTCCATCCCCACCATCAATATTCATTAATGATGATAGGTTTAAAGTTATTATATTATATTTAATACATAATTTTCATTATATAATTATAATAACATAACTACCTTCATAACTTCTAATATGTATGAAAATGATATTGTCACTCATGTTTATGTGTAGACCACCACATGCATAGAGTGATGTAATATTTTTCATTTCCAATTTAAATGGATTGAAATAAGTATATAATAAATTTATATATATTTTATTTATGATATAATTATCATTATCTAAGGAAAAATATTACGATTCATTATTTCGTTATTTTTTTTAGAAAAATAAATCATGGTTCAAGAGTACGTACATCATGTTGTCTATATGAATAGTGTAAATTAAATTTCTAAATATATAATTTATAGTTGAATATATATATATATGATATTTATATCAACATTAAAACTCTTTATTTTATGTTACAATTTTTAAATGTTGATGTACTAGAACATCCAAACTAACAATAACATGATAAACAAAACATTAAACATTATGAAATGAATAATTTAATAACAAATAATTAATAAATGTGGATTAAAATATTATAACTGTAACATATATGGTATTATAAGATTATAAATGTGTTTCTTATAGAACATAAACAAATTTTTATTTATTATCCATGATGTTAGATAGATTATGACATAAGATGATTTTGAGGTAAGGGTTTATTTACGATCTCATCCTTATTTAAGGTTGTTTCCATTTCACTTTTCATTGGGGGAAATGTAGGATATTTCATCATAAATCCAATAAATATTCATCTCACAAAGATATTTTTAATGAATATAGGTTTTCAATTCCATTTTCTCATAGTTAGAATGCTAGAAAATAAAAGAATCAATTTGTGGAAAATATAATATGTTTTATTATTCATCCATGAATATTCTCATTTCATGTGCATGTTTTATTGTAAAATATTTCATAAATTACTTTTTATTATTATCCTATGACATTTTAATTTAATTTTTACCAATGTTTGATATTCAATAATTTTTATTTATGAAAAATTCTCTTCATTTTCCAAATGTCGTACTTATGATCTTTTAAAAAATATATAAAATGAATCATTATTTTAACAAAAACAATATGTGAGAATATTCCCACCACTATTAATTATTAATGATTGTAATCCTTTATTATATGATTATATTATTATTTTAAATGAAAATTATTTCCCAAATATTTTAGAAATTTTTATATCTAAAATATGTGATTTCAAAATCAAATGATATTTTTCCTCATGAGATATTCCAATGATATTTATGTTTTTATTTATGACAACATTCTTAAATGAATATTATAATTTATAGATTATATGATATTTTGATAAAAACCATTATTTTTCTCTTGAATTTTAAGATCGCTTTTACTAGGGAATGTGTTGACATTATTTATTCTAATTCATCCAATATATATATTTTTTGATTAATAAGGCATATTGATTAAGTTGTATAATTTATTAATATGATGAATGCATTGGACTCACTATAATATGGGTGGTGATAAGAATTATATATCCCTTCGATGTATCGATATGTATCATCACAGAAAACATGTTCTTATTTGGTTACGTCATTACCCATTCATATTAGTTGTTGTGCAACGAGGCCTCGAAGGTAAGTTTAATATGTTTATAATTATTCATTCCCTTATTATAAAATTAATTATTTATATCTATATGGTTATTAAATAATATATGTCAAACATGAGTAAGATTAATGATTATGTAAATATTAATGTGGAATTATTTTATAATAATTTACAATGTAGATAATACATATTCCTTATTTTTTCGG
Organism: Viscum album; assembly: GCA_963277665.1. Taxonomy (NCBI): domain Eukaryota; kingdom Viridiplantae; phylum Streptophyta; class Magnoliopsida; order Santalales; family Viscaceae; genus Viscum; species Viscum album. Next base: position 2,002,043,246 of record OY728143.1, on the reverse strand, counting down.
TAATAGATTATACTATATAAATTTTATTTTTATCATCCTATATTAATATATTCTTATGTTTCCTTTACCAAAGATTCCACTATGTGTATTATGATTGGTATGAAAGGCTATTCATGCAGTAATTATGAAGTTTATAAAATATTACTATTTCGTATATTTGTTTTCAAATGTAATGTGATATTTCAGAATGTATCTAGTTTATGATTAATATTGAACTACTTGGTACTTTTGGATTTTGATCATTTGTATATAGTGAAAATGTAATAATGTAACCAAATTCACTATTCTTCAAATGTTAGGTAACTTAAATAAACTTTTAGAGGATGTTTAATAGAATCCATGTGAACTAGATTTTGGAAAACATGTATTAGGAACATTACCCTATGATATACATTGAATATAATTATTATTTTATAATATTATCCCTGCATTTTGGTTAAGGTGGAGATTTTTTAGTATTCATAAAAATACATACATTTTTTGATACTACAAGTGGACATGGTTTTGAAACATATCAAAATTTTTTAAATTACACATAAAATATTTGTTTGAGTATATATCATCAAAATTATAGTTTACAGTGACTATGAACTTACTGGACACCAAGTTTGACACTCCCATGAGAAATTCACGGGTTGAATGAACTTTTATTTTAAAAAATGATGAATGAATTGAAAATATTTTTTTATTATATTATATTACCAAATATATTATGAATATGATTCTAAGGTTATCTGTGTATAAATATTAATTTTTTTCAATTGTTTCACCTATTTAACTATTACACATTATGTCTTTGAATTGTATGATCTGGTCATGTGTTTTCCATTATATTTAAATTAATCCTAGAAGATCTAATGAATATTGTATCAACCATCATAATATATATAGGATTTCCCAACCGAAAAATATAATGAGGCTGGAGTTGTAGCTAGAATTAGATCATAAAAAATTATAACTATATCGAGAAAATTGATATAGGTTATAACTAATAACCTTAAATTTAAGAAGAATCCTATATATTAACATCTTGATGTTTTAATGTGATATTATTTAATGTGACGACCACATTGATCATTAAATCAATCCATAAATAAACTTATATCGGAGAAATGGATAAATTATATATATAATATATTTCATTCATAGAGAATAAATGAAAGGGAGATGGATTTGATGGAGGTTTATAGTCTCATGAAGATTTTAAATAAAAGGTTATCAGTGATTCAAAAAAGTGAAGATATATAAGAAGTAATGAGTATAGAGTGAATGGATTTCATGGAACTTTTCTGCAAGATATATTTTCCCCATGAACAAATAGTAGATATGAAAATAAAATTCATAATCATAAAACATATATATAAAGATCATTATTTTTATTTCAATATACTTTTATGTAGATGTGGGAAATCATTAAAGTTACCCATATATAATATTCTAGCCTCATATCAAATCATCACTCCATTTCATATTAATTTTATAACGTTTAAGATATTTACCTAGAAAACATGCCATCCAATGGATCTAACTGTCTTGTTTGGGTTGTCCATAATAAGATCCTCGAAGAAAAGAGGAATCGTGTCCCATGCTTCCTCATTTTTTTTCAAAATGGTTTTACACCCATTGAATCCTTGGATCAATATCTTAATCTTTATATCTATCTAGGAGCCTTGTTTTTCATGTGTATCAACTTGCAACAGTATTTCATATGTTCTATGGGCATCCTCCTCTAAGATATTGATCAAGAAAAGAACATTGAGAATTTCTTCATTAGAATGCTTTAGGATCTCACCATTCTCCATATCAATATTACCTAGGTCAATTATATGGGATTCCATAATATTAGATTCAACAGTATTCTCACAAGGGGAGGCTTCTATCTCATGTGTTGTAGGACCCTTGGACTTTCTCTAAAAAAGACTCTCATAGAGCAGTCATAAAACATGATGAAGATAAAAATGCGTCTATATTTGAATAAAAATTTGTAATGTTAAAAATAATGATGCAGAAAAAATATGTAATCGAAATATTAATATTTATTATATCACTGATTGTCTATATCCAATACTACAATGATAATTAGTTTCCCAAACATTATTAAAAAATGAGGTTATAATATTATGTGATATCAATTAAGATAAGAAACTCACCATGTATCATGGATTCAAATAAATTAAATATAAGAGTTGTAAAGATAATAAAATAGTGGCTCATGGGATAAAGGAAATTTGTGATTTTCCAACATGTGATACTTGTGGAAAGAAGCGACTTGCTATTTGATTAATGGGATTAATATTTTTCTATATTTTTGGATTAAAAGGTCATCATTATGATAAATTATTGGGTAAAGGAGATGAAATCAATGACTAGTTATTTAACTATAAAGATATGGGTAACTATGTCAACCAAATAAAAAAACATCATCAAAAAAAACCTTAGATGAATCCAAGGGGAGAAGTCCAAGTATAGGTAATTTCTATATATGAAGTATAAGTTCCAAGTGATGTCGTGAAAGGATAATATTTCAACTACTCATGGATTCGAAATGATTTTATTGATTCACATTTTACCTAAAAATTTATAGATAAATAAATTTCTAAGGGTATTAAATTTCCTCCAAAATGATTAGATGTGGACTTGGATATAAAAACTCCTATTGGTAGCATGATCACATCTCATATATATAACTCCACTCAGCTAGATTTTTATGGGAATGTGGTCCCTAAAAATCATATAATTCTTCCACCTCTAAATTTTTGTGCCATTATATTCATGGATTTTCTCTATTATAATATATCCTACATACATTATAGAGGAAAGTAAGTTTCATTATATATTATGAGTCAACCTTTGAAAATCTATTAGATAGAGGTTGAAACAAAATATCCATCATAAATGTTTTCCATCATATGGGATAAATTACCAATTAATAAATGATATTTAAATAAAACGGTTAGAGAGAAACTCAAAAGATAAATATTTCTTATTATCCTAGAATATTTAGATGTATTTTCTAATATATTTTCTAGTATTCCTCTAAAACATGAAGTTGTGTTCTTAATAGAACTCAAAACTCATGTTTTACAAATTTCACAGACTCTATATATAATGTATAAGGACCTAACCCTAAGCATAACATAATATAGATATTCCAACAATAATTAACTTCTTTAAATTCCAAAATGTCTTTTCAGTTTATAGTTTTATAATGTTAATAATTCACTCATACATACCACCCCACAAGCATACAATGTGGGTACCATTAAAATAAAAATCATTTCCTCCAAAAAAATAATTTTTTAATAGAAAACAACAACATGATTTCACTGAAATATATTAATAACATTTTACATGACTTCATTATTTCTCTTAAATATCCTTATATCCGATGGAAAATATTTAAAAAATAGTATGTTCAAAAAAAGTTTTGTAATGGATATATAATGAAAGAAAGAAACCATTAGTACATGGATACTTAAAAACAAATAAAATATCTCCCAAAGTCATAGTTGTCACAATATATATATACATTTTTAAACATTATATTTCTATAAAACGTTAAAGAACATATATAAATCTATATGGGTATCTTAGGGCATTACATACTTATAATGTTATCCTCACAGATACCTTTTGTTTGTAACCCTCATCGATACCTTACAATGTAACCCTCACAACTACCTTATGGTGTAACCATCGTTGTTACACTTGAAGAAACCATAAGGTTGAACACAAAAATACACATAACTAATAAATTGGGGGAAAATATAGGTCCCAACTTTCATCATAAAAATTCCCAATAATAAGAAAATATTCATAAAACAAGAATAATATTATAAAAACATGATTTTCATTTTTTTAAAATAGAATTTAAAAACATATTTTTTTAATGAAAATCCCCATAAAAATATCATATAATTGAAGTGGGAATTGATATAATCAAATTAATAAGTTCATAAATTTTAAATACAAACAATACTAAATAATATGAATTAAATTAAATACCCAAATTATCTTAGTACCGTATAATTATAGAAAAATTAGGTTAACATAAAGAATTGAAACATTGATAATAATTCTATTTCTTTGGGAAAGTATTTCTTAAATATTAATTAATATTATTATATAGTAGTTAACAAGGAGTTATTAATATTTTATAGTAGAATAATCATGATTATAACACCTTATATTATCATTTTCTAATATTTTGTTATTTCTATTGCTTCGGGTGCGTTCTTTTCATGATTTTTAGGGTCAGTTCGTAAGGGATTTTCTTATAGATAGAAGAGATACTCTATAAGTGGAAAAAAATTGTGTTAATATGTTTTTAGAATTCTAAATTATTCCATAAATAATTTTGGTTATATATTATTATAATGAAAAATTAGATAAATCATTAGTGATATTGGTTTAGATCATTTTGGCAGTTCTTCGATAAACACGAACTTGTTTTATCATATTCATCTTATATAATGCATATAAATTAATTCCAGAACATAAAAGAAGAAATATAATACACCATAAAATCTTTTTTACCATTAAAATGGTTTTACATATATAATTGATATAATTAATGTAAATTAAAGACACATCATCCACGGTGCAGGTAAATTGAAAAATCAGGGGTGATGTTTTTATTTTTAAAATAAGAGAAAGAGGAGAGGAAAATGATGGTGAAGTTTTCCATAAACATGATAAAAATCCAAAATATATATAATACTATATCATTCATTCCAATCCTATATTGTGATTATAATATAGTATAAGAAATGAATTGAATTTAAAAGAAATCACAAGAAAATGAAAGAGGATCTTTACCTCTGGATCTATTCTTCTTGGGAACCTATATAAGACCTTTGTTTATGGCCATTTGGATAGAACATAAGGTCTTGGATGTGAGGAAGAGCCTTGGTAAAGGGTTTGGGATGAATTTAGGCAATGCTCAAATATTTGAAGAGTGAGAGGAAGAGTAGGGTGAGGGTGGTTTTTATAGTGATAATGTAGGAGTTTTTAATTAAATTCAAAGGATATCTCCTTAATGGTATTTAGAAAACCATGGGATTGTATGTGGTTTTTTCCATATAATTGGCCACTTAGGAAACCTCATATAATATTTTCATCCTATAGAGTCAACCAGATTGATTAAATCATCATTACATCTGTATGAATTCATCAAACATATTAAAAAACATAAAATAGAATTTTTACTATTCACTGGAAATTCAACTATCGAAGAAAAATCCAAAAAATATCTCAACCATTTTATTATTTGTATAATTAAAATTTTAACTCCATTATTTAAAAATAATTTTCAATATATGATTATTTTTATTTTTAAATATAATCATAATTTATTCAAAAAATTTATAGTTGTAAAATTATAACTCATTTTATATCACCTTGAAAAATTAATTGACATCTCATTATCATGTAACCATAAAACAATAATAATAATATGATTTAATATTCATAAGGGTAATGTTATAATTCATATTACTATTCATAATGGCATGTTATTATTCCCCAAAAAACCAATTCTGTTCTATCAGACTCAATATATCTTACTGATCACAACTGTAGATGTCTGTTTTTCAAAAATCAAATCATAGACGTTACAAAATTATGATTAATATATAGTTTATAACTATCTTTTTAAAAATAAGTTTCATTATGTAGAGTCTTATTGTTTCATTCATTTTAATTTATTTTATAAACATTGTGGTGTTATATTATCCCCACCAATAGGAAATTCAATCCTTGCAATTTTATTTACTTATTAAACAAATGAGGTTATCATTACCTAATGCCATTTTTATATTCTCATGTTTTTTCTTCAACCATATGGTTTCTCTACAAATCCATTACCTAGTTGATTACCAATTTCTGTAATACATGTTCACTTCAATCACTAATATTAATAGGTTTATCCTTGTAAGAAATATTCACTTCTAGATGAACTGCTTTTGGGATCAAAAGATGATATAAATCGGGAACATACTTTCTCATAATCCAATGATGAAAGGCATTTTGTATCTAAGAAACACTATGTGGAAGAGCTATATAGTAAGAAACATGTCCAACTTTATCCAAGATTTCATAAGGTCCAATTAACCATGGAATTAACATTCATTTCGTTCAAAATTCATAAAACTTTTCAACTGATTGATTCTAAGAAAAACATGATCACCTGCCTCAAATGAAAAGTCTTTACCCCTATTATCTATATAAGATTTATGCTTCCTATCCACTGTGATCATTTATTATTGGATCATCTTCACTTTCTCAACCACTTCCTCTACTAATTGTGGTCTCACCAACTTCTTTTCCCCAACTTCATCCCAAAAATCACAAGTTCAACATCGATTCCCATAAAATGCATCAAAAGGTGACATATGTATACTAGAATAAAAATTGTTATTATAAGGAAAACTTAACTGATGATATATATTATTTCCAACTTATCTGGTAGTCCATTGAACCTGATTTAAGCATATTCTACAATGTTTGAATTGTACGTTTTGACTACACATCTGATTGAGGATGAAAATCTATTTTGAAATTAAATTTTATTTACAACTACTTATTGAGGTCATTAAAAATGTTATAAGTGAATATGGGATCATAGTCAGATATAATGGAAAGTGGAACCCTGGGTAACCAGTAAATTTCTTTGAGGTACTGTCAAGAAAGATGAACTAATGATATATTATCTTGAATAAGAATGAAATGGGAAGATTTAGTCAGTCGATAAACATAAACCCTTAGTGAATTATTACCTCAAGAAGTCATTGGTATCCCCACAATAAAGTCCATGGATTTATTTTCCCATTTCTACTCTGGAACTGGTAAAGCCTAAATAATTCTCTTTGATAATTGCCTCTTTTATAACCTATTGTAATGTTAAACATTTCACAATAAAATCTAATTCATCCCTTTCATTAAATACTACAAATAATACTCCTAATGTTCTAATTACATCTTTATGCTGCCACGATGAACTTCTAATGTAGAACTATGAGTTTCACAAAAAAAATTCTTTCTTAAGTTGGGAAACACAAGGCACACACAATATTTTTCCAAATTAAAATACACAATATCCGTCAACATAAAATTCATAAAATTGATCATTTTAGTAAATTCCACCAATTTATATAACTCCCATTAAACCTTATACTCTTGATTAATATTTTCTGAAAAATATTACTACAATGAAACATGAGAAAAAACAAATTAATTTCCTACACTGACAACTTCTATGAAAAAATATATCAAATACTTAATCAATAGGTGTTGTCCCAACCATAACATATTTAATGATTCATTATGTTTTCAACTCAAGAAATATGCCACATTGTTTTCTTTTATAGGATTGAAATAGATTTTACAATAACAATCATTTATCAATTAAATCCATATTCTCTTCCTCATGATTAATTCCATTTGAGTTAATATATACTACAGTCATTTGTGGTAAGTTTATATATCATATTTAGTTCTGTATAAATGGTGCCTCCATATTTTTAAATTGAAAAGAGAAATTTATAATTCTAAATCATATTTAGGATAATTTAACTCATGAGGTTTTAGTTTTCCTGAAGCATATGAAATTACCTACTCATTCTGCATTATAACACAACTATGTCCCTTTAATGAAGTATCCTCATATATGATAAACTCTCCATTTCAAGAAGCTAGGGTTATAATAGGAGAATTCAAAAACCTTCATTTCAAATAATAAAAACAATCATCGTATTCTTTGGTCAAAATGAATTTAACAACTTTCATGTTATCATACTCATTGGATTAAATAACCATGAATTGTTTTCAAAAATCCATCATTAATAGTCTACTAAACTAATAAAACTATGAATCTCAATTATATTTTTGGGACATGGAAATTCTAATACAATTTATTTTAATTTAATATCAACACTTATTCCATAATTATAAAAAATATTACCATGGAATGAATATTTTGGCAATGAAAATTCACATTTTGTGAATTTTACATATAGTTTTTTTTCTTTGTTAGGTTTTCAAAAAAACCTATAGATGTTTTTATTCCCCTATTTACATATAGAATATTATATATTTAATTCCATAAAAACAAAAAATAAACATATCCATAAACTCATTAAGTATTATATTCATAAGATCCATGAATACAGTTAGTGATTTATTTTACCCAAAGGGCACAAAAAAAACTCATAATTCCCATATCGAGTATGAAATGTTGTTTTTTTGAATTTCCACCTCATTCACCTTCAGTTGATGGTACTCAGATCTCATGTTAATCTTGGAAAAATACTGTGCTCCATGGAGCTGATTAAACAAGTCATCAATTGTGAGGAAGTGGATACTTATTCTTAATAGTAAAGTTATTCAATGATTTATAGTAAATAAAATGTCTCATGGAGAAATATTTTTTTAATGATAAAAAATAGGATATCCCTATGGTGATGAACAAGGAAAAATGCATCCTTTATTAAGAAACTCCTACAAATGATTTTTATATTCAAGAAGTTCCATTTTATCTATTATATAAGTGAGATTTGAACTGGGATTAGAATCATAAACTGATTAAATTGTGAATTAGACATCCTGATCAAGAATAACACCAGCTAACTCATGTGTATAAACATCAAGGTTTTCATTCACCACTAGAAAATCATTAATCTAAACAGTTTTTTTATTTTAAAAAACTTTGAGCAGGATAACATTCATATCTATCTTTTAATTGTTTTATAGATTCTTGATATGTTATCTATTGAATGGGTTTCTTCTTATATTCAAATTGAAACTCTTTCTAAAAAAGAAACTTCTTTATCTCTATAATTATTCTTAGATTGATAAACAGAAATCTAATCCATAGCCAAAATTACATAAAACTATAATAAGGTGAAAAAACAAATTATGTAGGTAATGCCATTCCAAAGATAATAAAAATAAGATTATTAAAATTAATTTTTTAAGTTAACAATTCCCCTGGTGTTTTTACAATAAGTTATTGTCTCATTTGCGGAGGTGATATTTCCAATTTACTAGAAAATTTATCAAAAATAACAGAATTTTTAAGCCACTTATCAAACAAGACATTAGTAAAATCTGAGTAAATAAACAAAGTACACGATACCACATTATTGGATGGCCCTATATCTACTGATGTAGTTTCAAAATATCTCACTACACCTTTCTGATTATAGTCTGGCTGCATTCCATCACTCAGATCATTCTTTTGGAGTGAATTTAAATAAGGACCCATATTAGAACATTTGAATCACTTTATAGTTTTCTTTTCAGAATTGGTCTTCAGATCATATTCATTACAATATCAAGCCACATGCCCAAACATACCACATCAAAAACAATTCTCGATTTTGGTTATACATTCCCTAGGGTGATTTTTACCACACTTTTCACAAACTGGAAACTGATATTTCTTACCATTATATTTCATTTATTGATTCTTACCCATCACATTACATCCGGACCACTTCTTAAATTTGTTTTCAATGTACAAGTGATCCTATGAAAACTTCATTTCTAACCTCTCAATAAATTGGGTATGTTTTCCATTACATTTTAAATCATGGTAATCCAATGACATTCGATATAATGACATTAATCCCGAGTAATAATGGCTGATTATTCTATCCAGATCCAGAATATGATTTGGAGCATACCACACCGTTTGGGTGTTATTTTCTTCATAAATGGCCACCAAATCATCTTTTTTTTCTTCAATTCAAGAAGTTGTTTCTCTATCCTATGTTGAACAAATTTCTAAAAAATTTTTTAAGGGAATATTATTTTAAATTAATTTTTCTCTAGGTCTTCAATATCTTCTCTATTCCAGTAATTCTTGAATATTGAAACCCAATGATCAGATTTTCCTTGAAAATGAAAATGGAAAGACTAGCCTTTTAATTATCTAGACATCCAATAACATTGAATATATTTTCAAGGTATTTTATCCACCATCCAACTTCAACTAGGTCATAAGATTCACAAAAATAATGAGGGTGTGGCCTCATTAATTGTTCTAATATCATCAGGTTTCTTTTGTTGTAGACCAAATTATTCTCTTTCATAGATTCCACTTCCATTTATTTTTGTCATAATTTGATCCATTACTATCACAAACTACTTATTTTCAATTCCCACCATTCCGGATTGCAGATTCAGAAATATATCAGCCTCTCGGTTCCTTCAAACATCAGCTTCCCAATTAAATCAATAAAAAACAATTCTGAATATACATTTCTTAGATGAAGAAACATGGTAATCATTAAATAATATTCCATTTCATTATAAACATTAGTTTAAAATCATTTATGGTATTCTATTAGCAACATATTAACATCTAATGTTATCTATCTGTGATCTTATACCTACTATATTGACTAGAAATTAAACATTACAAAATATACACTATGGGAAAAATGTGTTATTGTGACAGGTCATTTGCGATGGGAATGTATTCCCGTCACCAATGGTCTGACTGAAGACACATTTGTGACGATGAGAGATGCCCCGTCGCAATTGTTTTCGCGTGGTTTTCGCGCCAGAACGCGGGAAGGATATTTGTGACGGGATGTATCCTCCCCGTCGCAAATACAAGGCGGCAATAAATAATATTTGCGACGGGATCGCGACTCGTCGCAGAAAGTTCTGGCGGCAGGGGTATTTGCGACGGGTCCCGTCGCAAATTCTCTTTTAACCGTAGGCTGTAATTAATGAGGCGAAGGTATTTGCGATGGGACCCATCGCAAATACCCTTTTAACTGTAGGATGAAATTAATGCGGGAAGGATATTTGTGACGGGACGTATCCTCCCCGTCGCAAATACCAGGTAGCAGTAAATAATATTTGCGATGGGCTCGCTACCCATCGCAAAAGGTTCTGGCAGCAGGGGTATTTGCGATGGGTCTCGGCGCAAATTTCCTTTTAACCACAGGTATTTGCGACGAGACCCATCGCAAATACTTCTAATAGCGAAAGTACACCCTTCGCAAATACTACCGTCGCAAATAATATAACCTATATATACCCCCATCCGTTTTTTTTTCAGAACATCTGATTCCTCTCTATTTTCTCTCTACAATATTCAGTTTTAATAGTTTTAATTTTTTTTTAGTGGAATTCCAAGGCATCAAAAAGATCAGCATAAACTTTAAGGTATCTTTCTTTTATTTATTTTTATATTCATTTCATTTTTTATATTAATTTTAATTTTTGTTAATTAGTTTTAATTTAGATAAATTTAATTTAATTTATTATTTATATTTAGTTTTATTAATAAAATAATTTTGTTAGTAATAATTAGGCTTAATTAGTAGATAAATAATATAATTTGGTATAATTATATTTTTTATCAGTCAAGTAATCATTGTCTGGATAAGAACAAGTAGAGGTGGCTCTGGCACAGATGTACTTAGGGGTGAAAGTCCCAATAAGAATTTCGGGCCTGACCCGTGGTATCCTGGTACATGAAAACCGGCCCTGCTGCACTCTTGGTTCAACACTCCCGGATGATATTTGTTTGGTAATAATCTAATTTAATTAGAAATTAACTAATAATTAAAATAATTAATAAATAATTTAAATAATTAGCTAGTAATTAGAATAATTACCATATAATTAGAATAATTACAAGATAATAAGAATAATTACCAGATAATTAGAATAATTACCAGATAATTAGAATAATTACCAGATAATTAGAATAATTACCAGATAATTAGAATAATTACCAGATAATTAGAATAATTACCAGATAATTAGAATAATTACTAGATAATTAGAAATATTACCAGATAATTAGAATAATTACGAGATAGTTAGAATAATTACCGGATAATTAGAAATATTAATAGATAATTAGAAATATTACCAGATAATTTGAAATATTATCAGATAATTAGAAATATTACCAGATAATTAGAATAATTACCAGATAATTAGAATAATTACCAGATAATTAGAATAATTACAAGATAATTAGAATAATTACCAGATAATTAGAATAATTACCAGATAATTAGAATAATTTCCAGATAATTATAATAATTACCAGATAATTAGAATAATTACCAGATAATTAGAATAATTACCAAATATTTAGAAGATTTACCAGATAATTAGAATAATTAATAGATAATTAGAATAATTACCAGATAATTGGAATAATTACTAGATAATTATAAATATTACCAGATAATTAGAAATATTACCAGATAATTAGAAATATTACTAGATAATTAGAAATATTACCTGATAATTAGAATAATTACGAGATAATTAGAATAATTACCAGATAATTAGAATAATTACCAAATAATTAGAATAATTACCACATAATTATAAATATTTTCACATTCTATCTCCACATGTACTATTTTCATTAATTTTCAAAATTATCAACATCCTCACTAAGAGAGAGGTGAAAGTGAATGTATATATTACATGTGGTGACAGAATGTCAAGTTTCAACACTTAATTAGAATAATTACCAGATAATTAGAAATATTTTCATATTCTATCTCCACATGTAATATTTGCATTTATTTTCAAAATTATCAACCTCCTCACTAATAGAGAGGTGAAAGTGAATGTAAATATTACATAAGTAGAGAGAATGTCATGTTTCAACACTGAAAAGAGAATTGTAACATAATATAAAATATTATATTATTTTAATATTAATAATAATAAAATACTAATAATATGATAGTTATCAAATAATTAAAACAATTAGTAAATAATTAAAACAATTAGAAAATAATCAGAACAATTAGCGAACATGTTAAGAATAGTCTGTTGTGAATATTGATAATTTTAATAATTTATAATTTTTTTATTATTTTAATAATATTAATATTATTTTTTTATAAATATTAATCATATAATCAATAACATTATTATATTACATTACTAATTATATTATCAATTATGTTACTAATTAGTAATAATTTCATTGAAAATTGTGTCGCTCGTAAGTAGTGGTAATTATTATAGTTTTCTCTTTTAGAGATTGTTTTTCTTCTATCAAATTATTCAAAACCAGTAATGATTTTATATTTTATAGAAAAATATGGAACAACGAAGTCGAAAACAATCATTATTAGATGGCCGCGTATGGATAAATCAACGTAGAAATCCAAACGGTTCTGGTTTAAATCCAGTATATATTGAGGGTGTGGAGACTTTCGTAGCATTTGCGGCATCAAATTCAGAATTTGTTTCAGAAGGCACAATAAAATGTCCTTATAAAAATGTTCACTGACAACATTTGACACGTTTGACAAAGTTGGGGGACATCTCTTTCATTTTGGTTTTCAATCGGATTATTTTTTTTTGGTATCAACACGGTGAACGCAGTTCCAGAGAAGGTGATACTAACTTGATTCCAGATCCGTCTCGGTTTCAAAATTTAGTACATGATGTTGCAGGTCCATCTGTTCAACATATTGAAACTCAGGATGATATTGATTCAACTCCTAAGTTTGTACCGTCTGAATTTTATGAGTTTTTGAGGTCTGCTGAGGATGCATTATATCCTGGTTGCAAGATAAGCAAATTAGAAGCAGTTGCTAAATTTATGGCTATCAAATCAGATAATGGAATGTCAAACACTTGTTTTGATCAGATATTTTCTTTGATTAAAACATTGTTACCCGAAGGAAATGTTTTGCCTGCAAATTACTATGAGTGTAAGAGGCTGGTTCGGAATTTGGGATTTAGTTGTCAGAAGATTAATGCATGTTCAAATGATTGCATTTTATATTCTGGGGAAAATGAGTCATTGGATAGTTGTCCCACATGTGGGCAACTGAGGTATAAAGAAGCGCAACATGGGAAGTATGGCTTGATTCCTGTAAAACAGCAGCAGGAGCATGAGCAGATGGAGTACATGCGCAGACTTACTCGTGTATTAGGGATGGACTTTCCTCCACCAGCTACTGCAGATCCTCCCCTCCCCCTCCCCCTCCTCCTTCAAATCAGTGATTTTTTTGATGTTATAAAGTTTATGAATTCAAAATATATAATATTTTCTATTCAGAGTTTCTGTCTCTCTTATATATTACATTATTTAATTTCCGTTTATTTTTAATATTTTATTATTTATTTTATTGATAACAATATTATACTTAGTATTTTAATTATTTGTTTATATTTTTTTTACAAATTTTGATAATTTTCATATTTTTATTTTCTAATTATTTTAATAATATTATATTCAATATTTTTAATACATAAAAAGTTTCAAATATTTTAAGTAAAATTATAATTTTTTAATTATTTATAATAATATGAATTCTTTATATTATTATTATTATATAATATTATAATATTAATATGATTAATAATATTATTTATATTTTATAATAGTTAATATTTTTATATATATTAAAATTTTCAAATATTTTAATTTAATTATAATATTTTTAAAATGAATTATAATAATAATAATATTATTATAATATTAATATTTTTTTTATTTTTTATAATTTTTTAATTATTTATAATAATATGAATTATTTATATTATTTTTATTATTATATAATATTATAATATTAATATGATTAATAATATTAATCATATTTTATAATAGTTAATATTTTTATATATATTAAAATTTTCAAATATTTTAATTTAATTATAATATTTTTTAATATGAATTATAATAATAATAACATTTTTTTATACTTATTTCCGACGGGCTGACGACCCCGTCAGAAAAGGTAATTGCGACGGGCCCGTCGCAAATACTTTTTAATATATTTTTTGAATATTTTTTTATACTTATTTGCGACGGTATGAGTAACCCGACACAAATAACATTTGTGGCGGTCCCGTCGCAAATGTTTATTTAAAGATTTTGTTAAATACATCGACTAGTATTAGCGACGGGAATTTTTACCATCGCTAATAATATTTTTAGTAACGATTCAGTCGCAAATAGATTTAGTTGCGACACCATTTTTCACAACGGGCCATTTGCGACGGACCCCCACCGCAAATGACCCGTCGCAAACAAGCCTATTTCCAGTAGAGATATCTATTTTAATTAAAATTCTCTTCATTAAATTCCCAAAGATCATTTCAGTTTATAGTTTTAGTTATTTAGGAAATAACTATTACATATCAACCCACATGAATATAATATGGGAAAAATTAAAATAATATACATATATTCCAAAACAAATAATTTTTAACTCAAATCAACAAAATTATTTCTTTAGAAAATATTCATAACATTTAAATTGACTTATTTATTTCTCTTACACATCCTTATCACCTATGAAAAAGCATTTAAAAACATGGGATGATAATGAAATTCTTATTATGGGATATAAAATGATGGAATGAAATAATTAAACCTTAAATAAGTAAAAACATATGAATTCATTTTCACAAGGGGAAACTTTTCACAGCAATATTATTACTTTGTGAAACATGATACTTCCATAAAACATTTTAGAAAATATAAAAAACAATAACGGTATCTCGGTCCATTAACTATTATATTGTAACACTCATTGAAGCCTTATGATTTTGTAACCCTCATATCTAGCCTATAATGAAACCCTCATAGTTACCTTATAGTGTAACCATCACTTTTAAACTTGGAGTAAACATATGAATGACTTAAAAATTAAACATACCAAAATAATTAAAGGGATATATATTTCCCACCCCTCATCATAAACAATTCTCAAGAATGAGAACATATTCATTAAACATGAATAATTTCGTAAAAACATTGGGTTTTAATTTTTTATAATAGAATTTAAAAAGTGAATTTTTAATGAATATCCCTTAAAAATATCATATCATTGATGTCAAAATTTATAGAATGAAATTAATATGTTTATAAATAATAAATAAACATAATAATATATAATATGAATTAAATTAATTACCCAAATGAAATTGGTAGCATATAATTAATCATATAGATGGTTAACCCAATGAATGGAAATATGTATAAGAATTCCATTACATCAGGGTCTTATTACTCTACAATTGTTTAAACCTCATTTATAATGGTTAAAAGAGTTCTATTAATATTTTAAGGAAGCATAATCATGTTTCTAATGTCTTATATGATCATTTTATGATATTCTGTTATTTCCATTAATTTAGATGCATATTTTACAAGATTTCTATAGATGGTTCGTTAATGATTTTCTTTTTGAATGGAAGAAAAACTCCAGAAGGGGAATGAAATGGTCTTAATATATTTCTATAAGTTTAAATGATTATATAAATAATTTTGGTTATATGGTATGAGGATTAATAATTTGATAATTCATTAGTGATATTTGGTTAGATCATTTTTGTGATTCTTTGAAAATAACAAACTTGTTTCATCATATACATTTAAAATTATATATAAAAGATAATTCGAGAACATAATATAGGTCATATAATATAAATTAAATTTTCTATCAACCATTAAAAAAAGTTTATAACCAGATTTGAAGGAAGTAAAGTATATTGATAAAACATCATCCACAATGTCGATAAATCAACAGATCACTGATAATGTTTTTATTTATATAATTAAAGGAATTGGAGAGGAAGAATGATTTTAAATTTTTCCATTAACACGAAAAAAATATATATATATATATAACACTAGATATTGTAACAATATTAAGGGGAGGAGAATATAGTATTAGAAAATAAAATAATTGAAAAGAAAACACAATAAAATGAATGAGGATCTTTACCTCATGATCTCTTCTCCTTGAGATCCTTTTTAAGGCATTTGATTTTGGAATTTTAGTTAGAATAGAAGGTATCAGAATTAGGGAAGATACTTGTGAAGTTTATTGGGTAGAATATTTACAACACTCAATTCTAGAGAGGCGTGGGAGAAAGAAGGGGTGAGGGAATAATTTATAGTGAATGTCAACGAGTGTTCAATTAATTTCAAAGGACACCTCATTTATGGTATTTGAAAAACCATGGACATGGAATGTTTT
Source organism: Viscum album (assembly GCA_963277665.1). NCBI lineage: Eukaryota > Viridiplantae > Streptophyta > Magnoliopsida > Santalales > Viscaceae > Viscum > Viscum album. The sequence continues at coordinate 2,002,026,252 of OY728143.1, read as the reverse complement.
TTCAAATGGAATTTGAAACATGTAACACCTTATATCATATCTTAATCCTCATGAGTCTACCAAAATGATTAAAACACTATTACATCATTATGATCTCATCAAACACACTGAACAACTTAAAACAATATATTTATAATTATCAAAAAAATAAAATTATCTCTCTAAAAAACAACCATTCCATTTTTCAACATGTATAATTAAAAAATGAATTCCATTTTTTAAAAATAATTTTATAAATATTATTAATTTCATTTTTAAATAAAATCTTAATGGATTTGAAAAATAACAATTATAAAACTAAAACTCATTTTTTATCTCCTTGACAAATTAATTAAGATCTCAATATATTATAACCTTATAACATAAATATAATAATATGATTTGATATTCATATAAGTAATATTACTCATCATGTTGCTATTCTTAAGGGTATGATACTATTCACCCAAAAAAATTTGGTTCCATAAGACTCCAAATAACTTACTAATCATAACTGTAAATGTATGTTTTTATAAATTCAAATCATAGAATAAGCACAATTATGTTTAATGTCTAGTTTATACATATATACTTGAAAAAAAGTTTAATTATGTATTGACATGGGGCTTCATTCATTTTAATTTATTTTTAAAACCTTGGGGTGTTAGATATTGTCCCTGAATAATTTACCAGAATTAAAGAAGAAAACATATGAGAACTATGATAATGGTTTCATTCATCCTGGGTAATAACTATGGGATGCACCAGATATTTTTGTTATGAAGATAGATAGGTCAATTTTAATCTATGATTATTATTTAGAAAATATAAATATCACAATAATGAATAATTATCTTTCACCCTGTATTAATTATTTATTACTTTTCTTAAATTGAATAATGATTTGTATATCACCAGCTAAGTATCGTGATAGATGAAATATCCTAGACAGTCTTCTGTATAAGGTGTGTTCATTATGAATTTATTGTAATTTCATTTGGACATACTAGTTCTTCTAACATATTCAGCTAGTTAATGAATATAGAGTCTACATATTACCATAATCGGTTTTTTGAAGTCTTTATAGATGATATTATTATATTTGAGAAGTTATGGGATTGGATGATAAAAATTTGAGAATTTTTCTAAAGCCTATCGGGAAGGATAATCTATATGTTAAATTTAAAATTATTAATTTTGGTATAAGATCCCATGTGAGGGAATGGCAGTGTATCATTCAATGACAGATGATATTGGGAAATGTTCATGACCAAAAAATGTAACTAGGATGGGAAGTTTTCTTAAGATTATTGGATACCTCTGATCAATTATGATAAAATATTTATAACTATCAAATTCACTATCCATGTTTATATGGTAAAGGGTTATGTTTTTATAAATAGATTATGGTGAAGTGAATTTAAAATAAAAAAAGAGAATATTTTTCTTAATTCATATTATTACACTACCCTATAGTGTAAAATGGTTTTTGATCTATACTAATTCATAAAATAAGAAACCAGAATGCATAATTATGAAAAATTAAATTTTGATTTCATATTCATCTAAATAATTAAAAATTTAGGATGAAAATTTCCTTACTCATGATTTGTATTTGGAAATGGTTAATGATCCCTCTAAAATATAGTGTTGTTTAATGTATTATAAAAGGAGTGACATATATACAGATAAAATAATCATAATGTATATATTTACATATAAATAGTTGAACATGTTACAAATATGGTGATTGGAGTTAAATAATGATAATTATTTCTTGATAGATTATCACCATGAGAAGAAAAACAAGGTTCTTGATGCTCTGGTTATGAAGGATAATGCATTCTCCCATAATTTTTATTGAAATAGACCAAATATTTATCTATTTATAAAATATGGATCTTGAAAATATATGGATATTTTGTGGATTAATTTTTATCCATGAACATTTGATAATGAATTTTTATCCAATATTTATTGATTTAAAAAATATTTATTAATATATCTCTTCATATTTTATTTCAAAAATAAATTTCCTTCCACCCATCCTTAGGGGGACTGTGGATAAATAGAAGGAAAATGTGGAATTGTATAATAACGTGGATAATATTCTTCAATTCATCCATGTTAATATGGGAATAAGAATTTGTATAAATTGAGTATGTATCCCTTCAATACAGTTGAAGTAGTTGTTTGATAATGTTCATATTTTAGATTTCATTTTTCATCCTTGATGAAAAATATGTTTAGAGTTCTGAATGAGTAAAAACGGTGGGGAAATATGAAGAGGGATATTGGAGAGTAAAAATATCATTTCATGGTATGTCAAAAATTTATGGATAAGATATATAATTATAAGGTGACGTTACAAACATTACCCAAACCAGAGAGGAAATAGGAACACATCGCTGTGTTTTTTTTTCATTAGAATCACCCAAACACCTAAAAAGAACAATGATATTTTGGTTTTAGCTAGTCTTCTTAAAAAATATGTGAATTTGGTTTATTTCATACATGATTTCTATATTGTTAAAAAAACCTCAATAAAAATTAAGGAAGTGATAAAACATCTTGGAGAACGCCTCTAAATTGTAATTTAATAGGATTCTTGGTTCAATGTGAAATTACGAAGATGTATTCTCTAGTAATAGTGTGAGGATATGAGTTCATTTACTAGATTTAATCCATATAAAAATGTTCTTTATAAAATGAATATTAAAACATAATAATACATGTCATTGAATTTATCTAATTACATGAATGGTTTTTGGGATAAACATATTCATTTGGTGGAATTTTTATACAAAAATAAATTTTAGTAGACTTTTCAAAATGATCCTTTTGATTACATCTATGGAAGGAAGTAAAGAACTCCATTTTTTTAATAAATTCGGATAATGGTATCTATTATGTCTAGATATAGCTGTGTAAATTGTAAATAATTTTAGATGAATTCAATAATACTTAGGGGTATCTAATATTACAAAAAAAACCATAATCATTTGTGAATTATAATGTTTGAAGTTAGTGAAAAGGAATTACTATGAATATATACATAGAATAATATTAAGATATTTTGAATGAAATTAAATCTAATAACAAGATATATCATTTTCATTAAAATTATTAACATTTTCCAGACTATATGTTTCTGTTTGGAGCTTCCACCAAAAAAATATCAAGATCAATATATGTTATATGTATCACTTTTAATGAGTAAAAACCATATACTTCATATGTAAAAAAAAAATTGGTTTTATAGATGGGTCATGGTTATTCAAATGTTCAAAAATATTTAAAAAACATATATCATTAGAATAAAATAATTTAGAAAAAGACTACTCACCTAGTTAATGTTATATGAAGGAATAAGACATTATAAAGGGATTCTAGGGAACCCATTGATGTGATTAAATAGTTATACCCTCAATTATTTGTATCAATGTGATAGAATTTTGACAAAAAAATCATTTTTAATTTAGATAGAATGTAATATCACGATATTTTATAATATATATCAATTTATATAAATTTATTTTCTTTGAAAGCTTTTGATACACACAATCCCCAGTATACATAGACTATAATTTTTTATTCTATAATATCCTAGCCATTATATTAGTGATATTTATAGTAAATATATATATATATATATAATGTTTCAATTAACAATTACTCAATTTTTAGTAATGTCTTCATTTTCTTCAATAATTCATTTTTTCATCAAAGACGTTCTTATTTATTTGTGTGACGAAAAATCCTTTTTAAATTTTTAAACATTAGAATGTTTTTTTGAAAAAATGGAAATAATTTTTTAAATAAAAATTTATAAATTATCATGGATTGATGTTGGGAGATTTTTTAAATGACCAATTTTTTAATGGATGATGAAAACAAAATTATTTTTATTGATAACTACATTGTTATTTCAAAGGTATAAAAATCAAAATTTTTTATATAGGGTTTAAAATTAATCTGATCCCATCAAAAAATTAATAATCAATTTAAATCCCTTGTAATGTTTTTATCTGAATTTTGGTGAAAATTCATTTAATGCCTACGAAAAAAATTAGAAACCCACTTTTCATCGTTTTTTCAGGATTTGTTAAAGGTAATTTCTAAAAGATTTATATATTTAATTTTGTAAATCTTATCAAACATTTGGAATCTATTTACCTAATCTTCCTTATGATTCCACATTCAGTTTTTTATAATGAATATTAAAACAGTAATAATTTCATAACACAGTTAATGTTAAAATGTAACTTCAAAGGGGTTAATCCAAGAGATAAGGAGGTGTTTTCGAATTAATAAAGTATAAATACTATTATATGTTAGTATAGTGAAATTATATTATAAAAAGTTTTAATTTTTTTACATTTTTAAATTTTATCATGTGTATGATGTTATTATGTTTAATCTTTTTATAAATTCCAAGTGTCTTATCTCACCATATTTTAAATAGTCAGACCACTTATCTCTTCATTACTTTAGTTTGATAAATATATCTCTAACATCCAAAAAATTCAATTAAAAACCCTAATAATTTACATATTTGTTTTGGTATTCCTAGAAGACCATTCAATGTTCTCTTAAGGAAAGATCTAAAGGATGTATACAAAAGAAGAGGTAATCATCATACCCATCCTATTTAAATATATTTTTATTTTCCACATCTAAATATGAGTTTTTATTCATAAAATAATAAAATCACTATGCTAAATATATATAATTTTTTTATTAAACAAACATGATTATTTACAGTTTTTTATATAAAAGGATACGTGAATGTTTCTCTAGTTTCAACGTGTGGACTACCTCTCCCACAAAATGTAATAATTCATTTTCTATCACCATACTTCATGTTTGGTTATGAAAATGTTTTTAATTTTTATAAATGTTATTAAATGAGTAATTATTCATTTTTTCATATTATATTAAAATTACTACTTTCTAATCCATTAAAAAAGTATAGTTTCACTCATTTGTACATGTGGACTACCATATTCATGATGCAGTATGGTTTTTTTATTCTCTATTTCACATAGTTTATAATTATAAAATATTATATATATATATATATATTATTTTTCAAATAATTATGGTTTTACAAATGTAAAATAATTTTTATATTTCTTTCATTCTTTTTATTATAAAATTATAATAGTGTTCATGTATATGTACGACGAACCATCTCTATAAATGGTGTAAATATTTTTCGATCTATACATTTAATGGTTAACTCTAAATACACCTATATATATATAATATATAAATATTTTATTAATACCATCATTAATAATCTTTATCTAATGTTACTATGATCAATGTTCAAGGATCATAACTTCCTAATAGAAACTGTCATGAAAAATGAAAAAATCACACACCAAAAAGTGATTTTAATAAGGAATGGTTCAAATATATGTGTGGAAATATTATTAGTGGATAATTTACGATATTTTATGTATGTATGTTTTTAATAGAATTATAAAAACATTAAATTTTGTATACATATTTTTATATCTCTTTAAATGAATGTTAATCTTTAGGTAATGATTTAATTAACTATCACATCAATATTAAAGACTCTTTGTTTATGTAATAATTAATGTAATTTTGTTTTATTTCTGTAATAAAAGTATTAAAATAACATAAAATCATGTTATTTGTTGATAATATTAATTTTCATATATTTTTATAAAGGTATGTACTCAAGAGAATGAAATACAGTTCTTAATGAAAACCAAAAATTATTTGAATTATGGTTTGGATTTATTTTCTCCTATATTCATATTTTATTTAAAAAAAATTAAAAAATGTTGTCATTCATATTATCATATTAATTTTAATAAAAAAATTTACTTTGATTAAATTTATATATAAATAATTTAGAATATTATACTTGTCAATTTCTACCTGACCTGCTTTTATGTTTTTACTTAAAATGTGAATGAAATATATATTTTAATGTAAATTGCATAAAAAATTCGCTATGTCATTAACCCTCAAATATTTGATGCATCTATTGAAATTTTATATGGTAATTGTAACATCCCAGATAAATAAAGAATATAACATTTTCATATTTTATAATATTTTTTAATTAAATGTTAATTTTACTTTAAAGGGGTTGCTATGTTCGATGAGATACCTGATACGCAACAACAGGTTTCTTTGAAATCTTATGTTTCACACTAACAATATAATATTATTATTTTAAATGGTAGTTAACGCCTAGACATTGTATTGATGGGAATGAACAGAACTAACTACAATATGAATATTTATGTTTCTTAAATGTTTTTACATTTTTTCAAAAAAGTTAGAGCCTTAAAATGTGAATGAATCTAATTTTAAACATTATTTACTTTAAAAGGTTGGTTTAAAGAATTTTAATGGAGAACCATCTTTAAATAAAGTTTTGGTCACATGTATATGTTATATTTGATAAAATAAAATTCTTATTTTGAATAGAGACCTCAAAATTCACATTGGGTAAAAATTTTCTATTTTCTGATAAAATTCATTTTTTGATAAATAATGAAAAATACTGTATTTTAATTCAAAATAGCCTCTTCATATAATTTATTTATATGGTTAGATTATCTTTTTAATTGGTTTTAATGTTTAATTAGATTATATTTTTACAATTTAATCCAACGGTGGTCGTTGGAATTAATTTCACTTTGAAATTGGACATAAACAAGTGTCAATTTTTTGATAGTTAATATTTCTTAAAAACACCCATTTTGTTTTGATAATGGGATTTAATTTTAAATTAATTAATGAAACTTATATGTTTTGAATTTTGGTAAAATAGACGTCATTATTTTAATTGAGAATATCAAATATAACTTAGGCTGAATATTTGTTATTTTTCTGAAAAACAGAAATTTTTTATGAATAGTTAAACCACTAAGAAGTAGTTAAAAATAGCCTTTTCATTTAAATGAAATTTTACCACTTTTTTGAATTGAATTTAGAAAATCTGACATAAATAGTTGTTATTAGTAAGTAAAATTTGGTTTAATAAGATGAAATAATTTTTCGTGAATAGTAATTTTTGACTTTTATTTTTCGCGGTTAAAGGTAAATAGGGTAATTCAAGGTAAAAAGAATATAATAATAATATAAAATGATCATAACACTTGTTTTAACAATATAGGATGAGTCATGGAAAACCATGGGCATCCTTGGGCCGATTTCTGGACCCCATGAATCCACCTGGGAGTAATAATGACACTTCAGATTAATTAATTTAAAGTAAAGACCAAAATGACACAAAAAAATATATTTTATTAATGTAATTTTTACATGGGGTTATATAAGTTATATTTTAGACTATTAATATTAATTGGAAAGCTAAAAATATTTCCTAAATCATAGTGTTAGTTTTATAATTTTTAGACCTCAAATAAACAAAATTAATTATGACAGAAAAATGATGTGGTATTTACCTCATTAATAAATGATTTAAAAAAATAGGATTATAAATATTTAAATAACATCCAAAACCTCTAAAATTATTATTGGATGATTTTATTTTGAACATTAATATTTGTATCATTGAATTTAATGAGTTTTGGACATTTTGAAACAAATGATAAGTTTATAATAAAATAATAGTTTCAAACTTTCATAAAGAGCCCCTCCTCTCCCTTATAAAAGGACACCACTTCTAACCCATTACTCACACCTCTCAATACCCTTGACTCAACAAAACCCTTCCCAAATAATCTCTAAAGCTCCCTATATTCCTCCTATAAGCATTACATTAGGCAGAAGGCCCTTAAAGAAGTCATTTTGGTTCCATCCAAAGGGATTTACCCGAATTAATGGTAACTGTTTCTCTTAAATTATTTTGATTTATTTTACTTATACAACCCCCTAAATCCTTTTTATTATTATATATTATAACAAAAAAAGTATACTAAATATACTAGGTTGTTTTTATGAAAAATATTCTAACTACACTTACACACACCTCTGTCTAATGGGTAAAGAACATGGTGTTTCTGGGGACAGTAAACTACTGCCACACGAAACGATGTTTGTACAAATATCTCCAACCGCCTATCATAGTGGCCATTATAATCGAAATATATTTATATATAATATATATTATATTTAAATTGTATCTATGCATCTTTATTTTTAATTTATAGAATACCTTTATGGTTTCCATGGTGTGTAAATATGATAGTCTCATTTAACGAAGTACAGACTACCGCCCCCTCAAAGTGATATGACTCGTTCATTCCTTATGTGGAATGTTTAAAGGGTAGAGTTAATTAAATTATATATGATATTATATTTTAATTATAAAATACTTATGTATCATTAAGATTCCATTCCATTACAATACGAAATAGAAATGGAAGTTGTGTTCATGCGTACGTACAACTTACCGTCTCTATGAACGATGCATTCCATTTCTTATCTCCAAATGTTATGTACTATTATAAATACATGTATATACTGGATATATATGATATATGTGGTATCTAAATAATGAATATAATTCTGGACATAATGACCTTTTTACAACATGAACAACTTGTAATTATAATATGTCCATTTTTTACTCAAGTACAAAATATCGAAAAAATGACCATAATTAAATTAAATTGTTACAAAATGTTTATAACAAGGTAATTAGTGATTTAAAATTAATGATAAAATTGAAAAGGTTTATTAAGAAAGTATAAATTTACTTTAGTTTATTATTCAGGAAATTAAAGAACGAACGGGCCAAATTGGACACGAGGTCAGGGGTTTCGAATCTCACTTTTAATTCTGTTATATTTCCATTATTCACCACATATTTATTGAATGTGTTGTATTTTGTACTTCCATTTGATATATATTATCATTATTCTCTTTATATTTATTGTATTCTACGATTCAGTTGGTATTTATTAACTTTTGTTCATACGGCTTGTTTGATTACAATGTGGTAATGGGTTTTCATCTAACTTTTTATTCCCGTGAGATTCATGCTATATTTTCCACCATTTAATTTTGTGTTTTTTATGTATAGAACATGATTTTATTATTTGTTTGATATCCTTTAATTTATGTTTCATTGTATGATCCTTCTTTCATGGGGTGTATGTTTCGTATGTTACCAAATCTGTAAGGGAACCTTTCACCCTCTTCTTTTCAAAATACTTCTTTTTTGTTATGTCTTTTAATTTACATCTTATAATGTTGGGATATGTTACTATTTATCCTTATTGCTGTAAATTTTATGTCCATGTGATGAGATACCATTTTCTCTCTCATCAATTCGTTTTCTAGGTTTTAAAGTGATGTTGTTAGGCTGTCGTATTTCTACAAGGAAACTTCTTCTCACAATTTCAATTATTTGGGTTAAACTTATACTTCTAGATTATGTCATGCTATGAATATGTGTGAATAAAGTCTGATTTTTTACAATTAATATCCACTTATATTGGGTGTATTTATATTTTTCACACTTAATAATTTCATTTATTTATCTTTAATCAAAGGATACAATTTTTATAATGGATTTCATATCAATTTACATTTCATTGAGACATAATAGTTGTTATACACCAATTCACTCTTATGTGGTGTATATACTATTCTTTGGCATATTATATCTTAAATCCCTTTATTCTCATGATATTATAATGTTCTAATTAAATGTTATTCCTCAATTATTTGTATTTAAACATCTCTCATTTTTTTAAAACTCTTTAACTAAAATTTATTTTTAAATGTTTTAAATATTTATTCTTATAAATATTTCTCATTACTATACATGTTTTCAAAATGGTTTTTAGGATATATTTATATGGAAATTAATGTTTTCAAATTATAATTTATTTAAAATCTTCAATGTTTTATGGGACACTTTGATTCAAAAATCTCTTTATTAAATGTTTTAAATGGTTTTAAAAATGGTTTGATTAAGCATTGAATATGTCAATATCTTGAAATTATATATTTTAATTGCAATGTAAAAATTTTATTAGTGAAATGATTATTTTTACAATATTTTATGTGTTATAATATTATAATGGTTCTTAGACATTTGACAGGTGGTTACGTGATAAGTCAAATGACGGGTGGTGTTGTGATAAACTAGGACGGGTGGTTACATTATAACCTCCAATGCATTGGGTATGGAAGTCGGCCATATATCAATTCCATTTAGTGATATGAGTGGATATTGACCGTATGGTTATTTCATTTATGTATTTTTATGCCCCAAGTTACCTTTATATGTTATGTGTTCTTTATATGGGTTTTATGGTAATCGTTTTCTTACAAAAGGTAAGAAATGATCTTTTATTTAGTGAATAGTAGTCACTACTTCATAAAGGTAAAAAGTATTACTTATGTTAATGTATTCATGTCTTTCTTGTTGTTTTAAAAAAATGAATTTTTTTCTTTCTTTCTAAATCCCTTACTGAGCTTTTTTCTCATCCCATATTTTTGAAATGTTTTTCATAGGAAATGAAGAGGAATATAAACAAGGATGTGATCAAGGAAATGTCATGATGTCTAAAAAATGGAGCTAGACATGTTTATTTTTAAGATTTTTTATTTTATGAAAAAATGGATACTGAGTAGTATTGTCTACTAGTAATATTCAAGTTGATATGTAATATTTATTACCTAATTATCTAAAACTCCAAACCTGAAAATATCCTGAATGTGAATTCTTGATTTAACTCGTGATAATGAAATGCTTAAGGTGGGTCCTTACTGTTGGTATAAGAGGTCAGTTTAGATAACTTTATAGGTTAGGGTGTAATTTAAGCATAAGTGACATATTCATAATGGTTAGCATATTATAAAGAGTCATAGTTATTTTAGAGGTGATAAATGGTTATTACATTTTGGGGTTCAAAATGAAAGGTATTAGATAACCTTTGAGGATAAATTATGTTGTGGTTATTTTTGATAAATTTGTATCTTTTTTTATAATGTTATGAAATTGTATAGTTGTTGAAAAAGGAAAACATGTAGACTACGTGACAACCCATCACGTCGGACAAAGCTACAGGAATAGAACCCACAACAAAATTGTGATTGGGATTTATCACCTACCACTGAACTACATGAAGTCCCTAGTTAGTATGACTAATTATTTCTAGTTATGTTATTTTATTGATCATGAATATGTTTATTTGAGATTATATACTTTATCAAATGGACAACCTTAGTATAGTAAAATAATTTGGTGATTATGTGATAAAGGTTATTTTGAAAGACATTCTCTCTTTTGGGTACACTATATGCTTAAAGAAAATTGAATACCTTGGGATTTAATTTGTGGAGTAATGGTTGAAATATTATTTTGGAAGAATATATTTTTTTATTATGGACATATAGGGATTTGGGTTATTTATGGGAATGATTACCTACCATAGATAATATGTGATTTGGTTAATTATACTTCAGTATGAGACTTTAAGAGTAGTCGATGTTTTTAGAGATAAATATTAAGATTTACTGTGGAATACATTGTGATTTAAATCCTTTTGTGTTTTGGGTTTCAATTTCAGTTTTGATTATTTTTATTAAATTTAAGGCCAATTTTATATTTAATAGTCTTTCTTGAACATAGGGTACTTTTTTTGATATTGGAGATTAAGAGTAGTATTTATTTTTATAAAGGATTAACATTTTAGAGATTATCTGCTCTCTTACTAACCAATTTTGGTTTTGGTTAATATATAAAAATGGTGGGAAATATATGGTTTGTATTTTTTGAAAATTTTATTCTATAGAACTTGAGTTTTTTTCTTTTTATGTGTCCATGTCAACTTGAATACTCTTCGTATTGAGAAAAGAAGAGTTTGTGGTAGAAATTTAGTAAAGGATGAAAGTCAAAATGACTGTTAAGTATGTGTTCTTATGTTCATATTCATTCTCATTAATAAATTACTCATCTTTATAAAAAGGAACATAAAACAAAAACATTTTCCGTTTACTTTTCCTACTAGGAAACCAATGACCGTTTAACCCAACACAAATTAATGGTTTTCTTGTGGTTAACTTTCTCCTAATATTGTTTTCTATCACTCTACATCAGAACATGACACTTAGTTTCTCTTACATATCCATGTTTTCATGGAATCCTAGTATGGGTTATCTCGGGTGACCTTTTTACATATTTTTTTAAAGTGATAGTTTTATTTACTCTTTTTTTCATGGGGGACTTTCAATGATGTATCCAAGCCCAATTTCAAAATTACAAAGACGCAATTACCAAAAGGGGGGAAGGATGTAACAACTCAGATAAATAAAGATTATAACATTTTCATATTTATTAATATTTTTGAATTAAAAGTTAATTTTATTTTATAGGGTTTTCTATGTTCGATGAGGTACCTGATATGCAACAACGAGTTTCTTTGAAAACATGTGTTGCACACTAACGATATAATATTATTATTTGAAATGGTAGTTAACAACTAGACTTTATATTTATGGGAATGAACATAAATAACTACTATATGATTATTCATGTTTTTTAAATGTTTTTACATTTATCCAATAAATGTTAAAGGCTTAAAATGTGAATGAATCTAATTTTAAGCAAAATTTACTTTAAAAGGTTGATATAATGATTTTTAATGGAAACCCCTCATTAAATAAAGTTTGATCACTTTTATATGTTCTATTTGACAAAATAAAATTCTTATTTTGAATCAGGACAACAAAAATCGCTTTGGTTAAAATTTTGGTATTTTTCCGATAAAATTCATTTTTTAATGAATAATGAAAAATACCGTATTTTAATTCCAAACATCCTTTTAATATAATTTCTTTATATGGTTATATTATATTTTTAAGTGGTTTTAAGGAATTATTTTATTAAATTTTTACCATTTAATCCAATGGTGTCTATTATAATTGATACAATTTGAAATTGGACATAAACACGTGTCAATATTTTGATAGTTAATATTTCTTAAAAACAAACCTTTTGTTTTGACAACAGGAATTAATTTTAAATTAATTAATGAGACTAATATGTTTTAATTTTGGTAAAATAGAAATATTTTTTGAATGTGGAATATCAAATATATCTTAGGCTTAATTTTTGGTATTTTTATGAAAACGTCAATTTTTGATGAATAGTGAAACCACTAAGTAGTGGTTAAAAAACTGACTTTTCATTTAATTGAAAATTTACCGCTTCTGTGAATTGAATTTAAAAAATATGAAAATAATGGTTGTTATTATTAAGTACAATGTGGTTCAATAAGATGAAAATAATTTTTGGTGAATAGTAACTTTTGACTTTTATTTACCACAGTTAAAGGTAAATAGAGTAATTCAAGGTAAACATAATATCATAAACAAATTCCATAACACTTGTCCTAAATTTATTTGATGAGTCATGGCCAACCATGGTCATCCTTGGGAAGATTTTAGGACCCCACGGAGCCACATGGGAGTGATAATGACACATTAGATTAATTAATTTAAAGTAAAGAAAAAAATGACACAAACAAATATCTTTTAGTAAATTAATTTTTACACAGTGTTATATAAGTTATTATTTCAACTATATATATCCATTTGAAATATTAAAGTATTTACTATATAATGGTATTTTTTTATTATTTTTATACATCATATAATTGAAATTAATTATGACACAAAAATTATGCAATATTTACCTCATTAATAAATGATTTAAATAAATAAGAATATAAATATCACAATAACATCCAAAACCTATCCAATTTTTATTGGATGATTTTATGTAGAACATGAGTCATATTATATCCATATTTAAGGAGTTTTGGACCTTTTTAAACCGAATATATGTTTATAATAAAATAATAGTTTCAAACATTCCTAAAGAGCCCCTCCTCTACCTTATAAAAGGACACCACTTCTAACCCATTTATCACACCTCTAAAGCCAATTGGCTCGTCCAACCCCTACCCAAATAAGCTCTAAAGATATCTATCTTCCTCCTAGATGCATTAACTTATGTCAAAGGCACTTAATAAAGTCCTTTTGGTTCAAACCAAAGGGAGTTACCCAAATTAAAGGTAACAGTTTCTCTGAAATTCTTTTTTTTTGTTTTGTTTTATCTTACTTCTCCGACCCCATAAAACCTTTTTAATACTTTATTTTATAACAAAACAAGTATACTAAATATAATAGGTTGTTTTTATGAGAAGTATTATAAATATACTTAAATACACCTCCGTCTAATGGTTAAAGAACATAATGTTTTTGTGGATGACGAACTACTGTCTCATGAAAAGATGATTGTTCAAATATCTACAACCACCTCTCATGGTGGACATTATGATATAACTATATTTATATATAATATATATTATATTTATATTGTTTCTATGATTCTTTATATTTCATTTATTTAATACCTTTATGGTTTCTGTAGTGGGTAAGTACGATAATCTCATTTGAGGAAGTTCAGACTACCGCCCCCTCAAAGTGATATGAATCATTCATTCATTATGTGGAACATATAAAGGGCAGAGTTAATGAAATTATATATGATATTATACAGGAATTAAAAAATACTTATTTATCATTATGTTTCCATTCCATTACAATATGAAATAGAAATGGAAGTAGCGTTCATGCGTACGTACGGCTTACCGTCTCCATAAACGGTGCATTTCATTTCATATCACCAAATGTTATGTACTATTATAAATACATGTTAATAATGGAAATATATGATATATATGGTATATATATCATGAATATCAATCTGGATATAATGAACCATTGACCACATGAACAACTTGTAACTACAAGTTATATATTTTTTACTCAAGTACCAGATATCGATAAAACGGCCATTATTAACTTAAATGATTAAATAATGTTTATAACATAGTAATAAGTTATTTAAAAGGAATTATAACCTTAAAAAAGGTTCTTAATAAATTATAATTTAAATTTAGTTTATTATTCATGAGATTTAAGAATGAGCATGTTAAGTCAGACATGAGGTAAGGGGTTTCTTATCCCACTTTTAATTTCGTGAGATTTCCATTGTTCGGCACACATTTGTTGAATGTGGGGTATTGTGTACTTCCATTTGATATATATTATCATGATTATTTTTTTTATTCATGGATTTTTGTGATTTAATTAGTTTTTATTAACTTTTTTTCATACGAATCGTTTGATTACACTGTGGTAAGGGGTTTTCATCTCACTTTTTATTCCAATGAGATTCATGCTATATTTTCCACTATTTCATTTTTGTGTTGTGTATTTACTTAACATGATTGTATTATTTATATAGTATCCTTTAATTTATGGGTATTTACATATTAATTGTATAATCCTTTTTTTAGGGGGCGTATGTTTGATATGTTACCAAAATTGTAAGGGAACCTTTCACCCTCTTCTTTTTAAAAGACTTTTTTTGTTATATATTTTAATTTACATCTTCAAATGCTGGGATATGTTTTCATATATCCTTAATACTGTAAATTTTATATCCAAGTTATGATATACCCTTTTCTCTATCATAAATTAATTTTCTATGTTTTAATGTGACGTCGTTAGGCTGTCAAATTTCTACAAGGAAACTTCATCACCCAATTTCAATTCATTGGGTTAAACTTATACTTCTTGATTATGTCATACTATGAGAATATGTGATTAAACTCTGATTTTTTTACACTTAATATCGACTTATTTTGGGTGTATTTATATTTTTCACACATAATTATGACATTTATTTATCCTTAATCTAAGGATACCATTTTTATAAGGGATTTCGTCTCAATTAACATTTCATTGAGACCTTTTGTTGTTATGCACCAATTCACATTTATGTGGTATATATACTATATTTTGTAATATTATATCAAGAATACCTTTATTATCATGATATTATAAAGTTTAGATAAATGTTATTCCTCAGTTATTTGTATTCAAGCGTCTCTAATTTTCTTAGAAACTCATTAACTAAAATATTGTTTTAAATGTATTAAAGATTTATTCTTCCGAATATTTATCATTAATTCCCATGTTTTCAAAATGGTTTTTAGGATTTATTTATATGGGAATTAATGTTTTCGAATGATAAGTTATTTAAAATATTCAAAGTGGTATGTGACACTTCGATTCAAAAATATCATTATTAAATATTTTAAATGGTTTTAAAAATAGTTTGATTAAGAATTGATTATGTCAATATATTGAAATGATATATTGTAATTGAAATGTGGAAATGTTATTAGTGAAATTTTTATATTTATAATATTTAATGTGGTATGATTTTATAATGGTACTTGGACATTTGACGGTTGGTTACGTGATAAACCAAATGACGGGTGGTGTCGTCATAAACCAGGACGTGTGGTTACATTATAACATCCAATGCATTGGGTATGGAATTCGGCTGTATGGGTATTCCATTTAGTGATATGTGTGGATGTTGACCATATGGTTTTTCCATTTATGTATTTTTATGTCCCAAGTTACCTTTACATGTTATGTGTTTTTTATATTAGTTTTATGGTAATCTTTTGGTTACAAAAGGGTAAGAAATGATCTTTTATTTAGTGAAGAGTATTTAAAAATTCATAATGTTAAAAGGTATTACTTATGTTAAAGTATTCAGGGATTTATTGTTGTTTTGAAAAAAACGAATAGTTTTCCTTCTTTGTGTATCCCTTAGTATGATTTTTCTTCATCCCATGTTTTTTGAAATATTTTTCACAAGACATGAAGATAAAAAGGGACAAGAATGTGATCGAGGAAATGTCATAATGTCTAAAACATGGAACTAGATACATTTCTTTTTAAGAGTTTATATTTTATGAAAAAATGGATACTGAGTAGTAGTGTATACTTGTAATATTCAAGTTTATATTTAATAGTTATGACCTATTTATCTAAAACTCTAAACTTAAAAATATCTTCAATGTGAATTATTTATTAAACTCAAGATTATGAAATATTTAAGGCCGAGCCCTTATAGTAATTTTGAAATAAAACATTTTTCCAAAAATATTATTTACTTTTAGGTCTTCAATAATTGATCTCAAAATAAAAATTATATCTTCTTCAAAAAATAATACATGGATTTAATAAATATATTTTAGTTTATGTGAACATCCATGGATAATTTTATTTATTTTTAAATGATATAATCAAGTTAAAACATCCAACATATTTCTATGGATGTTTTATGGTATGTTTGATTGGGGAATGTTTTGACATTTCTTACTATAGTTCATCAAATACACAAAGTTATTGATTACTAAGGTATATTGATTATTTTTTACTGTTTTTTCATTTGACGAATGCATAAGAATTATTATTTTATGGTTGGGGCCCTAAATTAATTATCCCATTCACTAATTGATAAGTATCATGATATAAGAAACGTGGTCTATTTAGAAAAGGACTTTCCCATTTATATAATATTTATTAGCATGAGGACTTAATAGTGTGTTTAAGATGTATAGAATTTTCAATTTTATTATTATGAAATCATTTATTGATACCCATGTGCTTATTAAAATAGTTATTTCATCCATGAACAAGATTACAACTCATGTGACTATTTCTGTGTAATATTTTAATCATCATTTTTGCCTTTAATATTATTCTGGGAATGTTTATAGTATAATTTCTTACATTGTATACATTCCATTATTGATAATCTGGTCTCACAACATTGTTATGATTCTATTCCCCATGATTCTAGGATATGTATTGTTCTTTATAATCAAGGATATACTATGGTAAAGTTTATGTTATCATTTAAAATACTATGATTTAGTTTTTTTATTTTCCCAAAAAATATGGTATTAAATAATTAAACTCAATAAAAAAGACTACTAAAATGTTCATTACTTTGGTATGAAATATCTTGTATCTATTACCAATGTAATAAATTAAACACCAGCTCTGGGATACTAAATAAAGGGGTTTACAAATAATCTCATTAAATATAACCATCCATTTTTATTTCGAAAATCATGTCACTGAAAAAATCCATGGTTCAATTGATTGAACTACAATGTAGATTCATTGAGTTTTCTTCAACCAATAAGATTGAAAACATGAAATACTTCCTATAGTCATGTCATTTTTAAAAAACTTTATAAACCCATTAGTTGGTTCATCACCCTATTCGAATAAAAAAATCAACTATATCACTGCCTAAACTATGCTATGATAAATGAAAATTTTACATAAACTATGTTGTATAGGGTAATACTATTTAATGGTTTATTCCATGAGGTATTTTTAGATAATTTTAATTTTTATTCCTAAATAACGTTTTTACCCGCCATGATAAGGTCAGAAATAATTATTTAGGTAGATAAAAATGATTTAGAGAATAATAAACGTGGTCACAGTTTATCATAGAATTTAAAAACATGGTTTAAATTTCCTAATTTATCAGAAATATTAATTAAAAAAATATAAAACATTATATAATTACTAAATATATGACAGTAAAAATTCAATACTCTATATTATATACTGCTAAAATAATTAGGATCCATGATAATCAAATAAAAATTTTAAATTTTAAATTCATAAAACATTACTACTATGGGAGATACCTATCATATAGGATATTCATTATAAATGAATTATAATCCACACAAAAAATGCACATAAATATCTCTAGAACCTCACATCACATTCTTCTTAAAACAATTTCATCTTTATAAATCACTACAAAATATAAATTCAACCACTCCTCCTCTATACTCAAAAAAATACCACAAATATCCATTTAATATCCTCAAATAAATAATCATTAACCTATCAAAAAATACATTAAACAGTTAACAAAACAACCTCATAATAATATGAAATTTATGTTTAAAATTAATTATCAAAATATAATAATATATTTTTATTTATATACAAAAATCACCAATAATGAATCAACCATGTAATGGATACAAAAAACATTAATTCATGATCACAACCAGATCTATAAATATATGTATGTTCATTTACCATGATTCCATATTTACTCTTTATACCCAAGAAAAACAATTTTTCTTGAGGCAAGATTCCTTTAATATTTAATATATCCTTATACAATTAAATTAAATGTAGAAAATTATAGGTAAAAGGTATCAAGGCATGTGTCTCACAGGGAAAATGAAAATAACCAATGGAAATTAAAATTCGATTTGAGAATTCATATCATGATAATTCATATAATAGTAACCTAAAATTCCAATGAACTCATTATTCATTATTTCTTTCAAACAATCATAATTATTTTTAATTTATAGGATGTATTGACATAGTAAAATTGATATAAATATAGAAAGTATATCAAATTATAAGAAAAAACATTGTCTAGTGAATGAATAATAATTTTCTTGATTCCCTTAAAATAAATTTTAGGTAGAGAGGATATTTTCTGATAAAAAATTATATTCTAACCAAATGTAACAAGTCAAAAAACATTTTAGTGGAGGAGAACTAAAAATAATCATAGGGAAATGTAGTTTATAATAACGAATAGTTATTTTTCATTCCATTAAAGGTCTATATAATCCAAATGTTAGATATAAATATATGAAAATTATTTTTGTAAAAGAAACTCTTTTTTGATATTTGGAAACATTTTTTGTCTCTATTTTCAGAAAACGTTCTCAAAAGAATATTAAGCTACCTATTAGAACATTTTTTGGTTGTTTTTCACAAACATTAAAAATATAACCACTTGTAGTTAAATTCAAACTTAAACCAATTATATATGGGTGATTAAAACATGCATTCCATGATCGATCCAAACCACTTATAGATAAATAGTTTTTAAAGTGTTTTAATGTAAAACCTTAATAATTTATAATAATTGAGTCTTGATCTATAAAGGCATGGTATTAGTGGGTGGTAGGTTGATTTTATGAATTACAAATAAATAATTTATCCAGAAATATTTATAATACAATCATTTTAATGTTTGATTGAATGGGTAACCAACCACTAGGTTTAGCAATATTTTTTTTATTTTTAGATGGAAATATTATTTGATCGCCCCTAAAATTTTTATCTTTAATCTATAATCTAGAAGTATTTTTCTATTCAATTTCAAATTATTAATATAATAAAAAATAATAGAATTTTGGTTAAAGAGTATTTTATTTAAATTCCATTAGGATGGAATGAAATGAAATATACCATTTAAACGATCCAATTTTTTTAAAAGAGATAAAAATGAGGTATTTTTATACAAATAATGGGTTATTTAATAGATTCACATTGTTTAATTAATTGTTAATTTTTTAAAATTTGTTTATGTTGTAGGAATTAATAATAGTGTTTGTTTATTTTTATCCCCTATTTTATTAAATTTCATTCACACTTTGATTTTTTTCTGTTCATTTATTTTTATTTTTTTCTAGTGATCTGATTTTTTTGTCATATTTTCATGAATAATGATAGATTGCTGAGATTTAAAATTAAAAACAAATTTTGGGTTTCATCAGTGGTGGAGATTGAAATATAATTGATATATATATTATGGTTATTTTTTGTTATTATTGAAAGATATATATTGTTATATAATTTATTCCCATGTATTATGTAATGATTCTAATTTTTTTATTTAATTAATCAGATATGTGATAATCACATTGGTTATCATCAAAGTGGTATAGAGATGATAGATGACGCAACACTACAACATGGATAAGGTGCCATGGTTGAGTCATATAACATATTGGATAAGTATTGTGTATTCTTTATAAAGACGTTTGATAGTATGATAATGATTAATTAAGAGATCTTATTATTGAAATGGATTAATTGGGTTGTGAATGCCACTTCCAATGATATATACATTTTATAAATCATCAAGATTTATATTGTGGATATAATACATGAATTTGATCCATGTGAGTTTTATTGGGGAATGATAGTTGAATATTTTTCCTTTTTCCAATATAAAATCATTAGTATAAATGTTATGGGGTGTTGGGTATCTTCCTGTTTTTGATTTCTGGTTATCTATGGTTTGTGAAGTGAGTTGTTTCTTAAGATGATTACCCTAAACCATTATTTAAAATACATTAATTTGTTTTTTAATATAATTATAAAATTAAAATGGATGTCTCTTATGACTTTTGTCAAAATTAATGAGTTATCCCCTTACTAAAATTATTAATTAGTGTTATAATGATTTTACAGGGTTTTGTTTTAATGAAACATAAAGGATTTTAAATTGATTACGGAATATTTCATATGTTTAATTATTTTGAATTAATAATACCTTATTGTAATGGATTAATTATCACGATTTTGGTTGTGGAATATTTTTTTAGTTTTTCATTTATTACTATATATGGCTTCCTTTGGAGGTGAGGTTCATGTTTGTAATGTATTCCAATATTTTTTAGATTTTGAGAAGTTTTCTCGTTGAAGGTGAGTTTTAATCATACCCTAATAGTTGAGATATTTTTATGATATTATATGTGTTGGATTTATCATATTAGGAATGATTATAAATTGAACATAAATTATAATTTAAAGTGTTTTCATGAGGAATTTATATGATTTTAATTTTTATGTGTTTGAATTTATTTTGAATATATATTTAGTTGGTATTAGGGTTTTAGATTAGAGGAATTACTTGGGATAAGGTTCGATGGTGGGGGATTTTGGAGAACATTGGAATCAATCAATAGGTATGTAGTGTAGGGTACATGCTTCATGTTAGAGGATACATAAAAGGGGGATTTTTTGGAGATCCTCCATATACTCAGTGTTCATTGTCTTGATACATTGAGAAGTTTAAGGGAGTTTATCTTTTGACAATCATTTACATATTTTTTTTGTAAAGGTATTTGAGTCATAATCTACTTTTTCATCATTCCAAATATCATTTTGAAAAAACATTCCTCCCCAAAATCACTCTAAAAATAAACAAAAAATCTATTATTTATTTTTACATCATGTCTATAATGATTAATAGAGACCATAAGTGGAAAAATATTTTTTCTGATGTTTTATTTTATTTAATTTATGGTGTGAAAATTGGAATACCTGGTATTGAATAATAATTCCATTTGATTTAAAAAGGAAAATAGATGGCATAAATCGATATGGGGATAAATTTATCAGTTGTTAAAATAATAACAATAAATTTTATTGATGTGTTGTAATTTTTTAAATAGTGGTTTTTGTTGTGGGTGAACATTATTGATCTAAAATGGTTTTCTAAAATAATCATGAGGTGTAAATGTTATTTTACATTATGTACATTTTTTTGAAATTAATTACTTATGTTTACTAATGAAGATTAATTAAAACCAACTATTATGAGTGGAATATATAACAAACATTTTGTGGGTTTAAAGTGAGATAGTGAGTTATTAAATATGAATAATATGTGTTTTAAATAAGGTTTTAGTATGAAATTCACTTCAATGTTCAATACTATAAATTAAGAAATTCTGTCAATTAATATTATAATAATTACTATTGTTCTCCTTCCTGTTAAAAGGATTTTTATTTATTTATTTGTGGTCTTTATAAACATATTTAAATTAGTTTCAATTGAAATAAATATTTTTTGATGAAATTTTATATGGTTCAAAATTGATGATTAAATTATTAATTAATTAATCAAAGTATATGATTCATAGATTTGTGTGTTATGTTATTTGGTTTTAATATATGATTATGTTATTTGATATAATTTTGTTTTCATTATGAGGTTATAAAAATAGAGCATAATGTATTGAAGTCAATAAATTATTTTTATAAATATTATAGAGTTCCTATAAATCATTTTTTAAATAATGGGTTTGATTTGATAACATCAAACAATGAAATTATAAATATATGTTATCTTGAGAAGTTTTACATGAATATTAAAATTATTTAATACTTTAAAAATGGTAAAAGGTATACAAGGATTGTTTATTTAAAATGATAGTGGCTGGAGGTAAGTATTGGTAATTAGTAGGATTGGAACTTGATTGGTGAGTTTCTATTTTAGTGTTGGCTGGACATATGGTAATGATTTGGGAGTTTATTTGAGAACATGATTAGTAGGTGGATTGGTGATGGTGTATTTGATGATCTGATTAAACTACGACATGTGCGAATATCTGTTGGTGCAATGTATCAGGTCTTTAGAGATGGTAAGGAATGTGGAAGATTCATATAGTGATTTTCATGGTACTTGATTAGGGTATATCTAATATTTTTCATACATATGGATCTTGTATGATGAAAGTATAATAAACTAACTATAATGTGAGATATTTAGTTTATGCTTGAATTCATCACACTAGATAAATGTAGTAGTTGTGTCATGATGAAAATAATGGAAGAATAAGTAGTGGATATGGATATTTATAAATTAATCCCATGAGATGCTAGATTCACTTGATGTGGTTACTGGAAGAGGAATTGTAAATAAGTTAGTCTAAAGTATTCTTGTATGGAATCTATATGGATCATGTCATTTTTCAGGAAATTTACTATTCACATTAAAGGGTTTGATAACTTTTCTAGATCTCTTAGTTGAGTTTCTCATTTGGTGATGGATGTGAGGAGCATTCTGGGTATGGTAATTTGTTATATTTCATTTTAAGGTTGAGAAAGGGTTTGTATACTAACTACTATGGTGAAATGGATTTGATGATTTGAATTTTATTTAATTCTACCCATTCACCCCAAAAAATATATTCATATGGTTTTTTTATAATATTGAATTTATTCATACATGTAATGAGAAATGGATACTTTTTCTTCTGTGGTGTGGCTTGAATCATCCATATTCCTATATTAATCATCATAGAAAAAATTATAAACCATTGTAACCACTAAAAAATATTTGTATCTCATTTCTAAAATACTAATATAACCTCACCATAACTCTATAGATGCAATAATTAGATATGTTATATGAAATAAGTGGACTTATTATTAATGAATTTACAAAGAATGATTATGAATTTTGGTGGTTAATCATATTTCTACACTTGAAAATTCCACATTAGGTAAATCATTCATCATTAGATTCAAATTTTCAAATAAATCTTTTATAAATTCATTTTATCATTTCCTTTATTTTTAAATCCTGACTCAGTTCACAAACATTATTTTTATATAATATAACATGAAAACATAAAATAAATTTTATGAAAACCCATGGAAAATATTAACAATTACATGCTTAATTTTTAAAATAATATTTCTAAGTCGTAATTCAAGAAATAAAAAACTCTTTATTATATTTGTTCTAATTAATATGTTGTAATTTTCATAAAATAACATGTTTGTAAATATATTTTTTTTGAAAATTTCCTAATGAATCTCTATAATAGAAATTTTGTTTCCATAATTTTTTAAATAGAAAAATTATAAATGATTATTGTACCTACTTCCTCCCATGTTCTGACATCGTAGTTCAACCATAAGTGAGGAGGTATTTCATAGAATCCATGATTTTCGTCATTCTAACACTTCCAAAGATTTTTTTTAATAATGTGAAAAATTATTAATTAAAATCATCGTAATACTCATTCAAAAACATAAAATTTGATTAATACCATAAACTAATTACTCTTCCAATAATAAATAATTTCATATAATGTGCCACTAGACAATAATTCATGATTTTTATAAACACAAAATCCATACTAAATCTTGAAATACTTCCACATTAACAAATGATTACATTATATCCATAGATCAATTAATTTCATGTGTCATTGTTTCCTCACAACTTCACAATCATGAAAATTATACTGAAGCTGGCACTCGAATATTAATTCATGTAAATAAAATTTTAATATACCATTAAATCCTCTAATTTTTCTAACAAATATTTTCACCCAATCATTATTCATTACTTTATTTTAATTTTTTTTCTAGGGGAGTCTCAAGACCAAAATGATGTCATATATTTTAGTAAGAAATTACATAAAACTCGTACATTATCACACTATTTTCAAAATAAATTTACTATCCTCATTTTTCCCAAACATTAGTTGTGAGTGGTGATTCCACAGCTCACACATGCATGTACACCCATCCATCTAGTGGCGGATATTGATGTGGAAAAAATTATTGTTATATCAATACAAATAATCATAAAAATATTTTATTTTTAAAATATTACTTGTGTTCAATAAATATGCATGATCCAGTATGAATATTTTGTACTACTGGATCCCTAGCATCTTATGTATCATCATCCTAAACTATATTTGTGGGATATAATGTCTTATTTGGAGGCTTATAATGCTTTGAAGTACAAGTCCAATAACAATGAATGTATAATCTCAGGGAGAAGGAAGAAGAAGGAAAATAATCTGGGATTTTTGTATTTGGGAAAGTATAATATGGATGGATAGTAGGGTCCATCATTGGATAAGGGAACAAATGATTGAGGATAATATTTAAATGGTATTGAAAATATAATTGGACTAAAAATTTTGGGTGCCTCTAAAGATAATGTGGAAAAATAATGAGTGCTAGTTAGTTTATATGGTGAATGGAAAGGGTGTGATCAAGTACAATGAGTTGGGGTGTATCATTGTACCACCCACCTCCTGGAATTTTCTGGATGAGAACCACTTCTACTAGGTTATTTAGAGAATCATTGTCTCTTGGATGGTTGATGAAAGTTAAAATTTAAAATCAAAATTAATCACATGTAATTATATATTATTAAAATATAAATTTGAAATTATGTACTCACAATAGGATCAATTATAAGAACACACATATCTCCCATGTGGTGATTATTTTATAATATCCTCTTACATTATATCTCTTCATTTTATTACATTTCCTCCATTACTAAATACAAATACATTTAAATTATAATTAAAAAATAATTTATAATCTACTCTAAAAAAACCTTTTACATAAATCAAATAATGAATACCATATATCAATCCAAATAATTGATACATTTGGATATAAAAAAATATTATTATATTTGGTGGTAATAATATCCGAACATAAAATATGTGTCATAGAAAAATTAAAACATTCAAATTTTCATTTTAATAAGGGTTTGATATAATATTATTCTTTTTTCAATTTAATATAATAAATTTTTTAGGTAATTTTTTTCTATTGGATACATTTATTATATCATTCATCCATTTTTTGGTCTAGCCATTTGGTTCATATTTTGGGTTAGCTCATTTTTTAAACTATTTTCTAGGACATTCTATTCAATTTTTTGAATTTTCATTATAATTTTCATAATATGTTTCAATATAGTTCAACTTTTTTTGTTCTAATTTAATTATTTTAGTTCTCATGGTTTATACTAATATAGTTCAACTAAATATTATAAAAGGAATCTCAATGAGTACTGATTACACTATATATTGAAAATTCAAATGAAATTCAAGTTGGATACAAAATATTTGTAATCAATAGTAATGTTACATTAATAGTTCCAACTTGAATAACCCATGTCTATATAAACTAAAAGAACTTAGAATACCAATGAATGATTCAACTTATTTCACACTATAATTTCATGTTAACAATACTCTATGATAGTTCAAAAATTAGATTCATAATATTTAGTAAATTAATTAGGGATAATGGGGGTATTTATGGTGTAAATTTTAGCGTCACGATAACCAAAATGTTTTCCTGATATTACATAAATAGTGACTGAAAATTCATGTCATGGATCACATAAAAACATTTTTATCCATTGATGACAATATATATGGATCATCTGTAGTAAAATTTTGAGTCATTAAAATAATTAGAAATCCAAAATCACTAATAAACTTTCTTTTCACCATCATCAAATCAAACCACTTTAATTTAATCATACTAAATTGACAATCCAATATTTTTATTTTCTCAACTACTCCATAAAAATATACTATTTCAAATCATGGACTAATATCTAATGCACTAACATAATAGTCCATTGTGGCAGTTACCATAACACCATAATGTTGTGTACTAATGTTCTTTTCTCATTTAGTGGAAAAACATTTTTCATTAATCACAATTAATTTTATTTCATAAACAACATAAATATTACTAAATGAATATTATATCATATCTATAGAGGCCGAGTCAGCATGAAAACTCTACACTGAAAATATAAATGGATATTCAAATTAACTAAATGGATATTAAAATTATCTCTATAATGGTAGTAATACTTCTACCTTACATTCCAACCAAAAACAATGTACATTTCTTGGAAAACTCTTTCCCCTTAACAAATATAATTAACTTTTATTTATACATATTATTTTTTAATCTTCCCTCAATTCAAAAAAATTGAAATATTTTAATAGATATGAAAAATTTCATGATATGTTATAACATATATATGATCAATTTATATAATATATGTAGTAAAAAATCACAAATTATATAAAACTATACAATGATCAATCACCTACTCTTCATGGATTAATATTTTCTATATATATGATCCAAGAATTCCTTCTATTTAGGGAAGTGATGGAAAACAAGGCCCAAATTTTTCATACTTCTATTATTAATTTATAATTTGTATGTTTTGTCTCATAGGCACATAATTCAAATACATTCACCAGAAATCCAAAAAATCACGATCCCTGTAACATTTCACATTAAACCTTCGATATGATTTCAATTTTAGACATAAGAAATAAAGGATAGCATATATAATATTATGGGACACATCCATATAAAACAAATATGTCCTCCAAGAAATATTCCTTTTTAAATATGTGTAGTTAGTTGATGAATTCATGTCTGAATTAATGTAGGAATCATTTTATCCGACTTATAAAAATTTACTGATTCCACTTCCAAAATTTGTATCCAGAAATTCTTAAAAAAACTTTTTAGAACCAATATTTATATATAAATTCCACACCCAAATGTCATCCACTCTAATTGTATTTGAGTGTAAATGACCGATTTCTATTAGAATCAACTCATGATGAAGTATGTCATAATATTGAGTCTTTAAATTTTCATCTTCATCTATCTTCTATAAACCCATTTTTATATGATTCTTGAATAATTATATGGAACATTAATAGTTTATAGAACTTCCATAAATTAATTTTTTTTCAATGAATGAGTCACCACATTATAAGACCACATAAAAATACATTTATTTTCACTTATACACACATTATGCAATTAATGTTTGATACACCAATCAACCATGTCAGGTAAAGATCATAAATTATTATTTTTAATTCCTATAGAATTTAGATGAATTGATTGAATAATTTAAAATATATTTTTTTCAATGTGTATTGTGTATTATAAATGACATAAAATATTGGAGGAAAAATAAGAAAACTCGAAGAAGATACTTTTCATCTTACAATTATAATTAGACTCAGGGGAAACATTCTTCCTCTTTCTAGATATCATCTAATCCATATCTAATGACCAAATATATATTCGATAATTAATTAAGAAAATAAGTTCTCAAAAATTGATAGGGTGGTTTGTCTGTTTCTATGGAATTTTTAATCCTTTGATCTTTATTCTTATATGGATGATCCAAATAAAATAATCCGAAATTTCCCATATAACTGAAACTATAATGATATTTAAGTCATATATATAATATATTATTTATACAAATTAGACTTGAAATTTTTCCATTCATGGTTTATTCAAACAACATTTTATAAGGGAAATAATTGTTCATCCATATATGTGAATAACACATCTAAAATATGTCTTTTCAAAAAGAATCATATATGAACTCACCCACATTCTAATTATAGATCAAATATTTTATTAATGTATTCATTTATACTTCTACATAATTATTATAATAATATGGTCATGATATGAGTATACTTGTGAAAGTGAAATGTTTCTTCATACACATCCATTAATGATGTATATAAATTTTCAAGACATCCATCTAGGTCTTGTATGAATTACGAATGTCCTCAAATGGATAAAAACCATCACATGAAAAAATTAACAACACATTACTCATGTCATCTTCAGTATTTGGATATCGAGCATCAATTGTCTTCCATTCTAACCCATATGCATTATCAATAAACTAATCACTATACTTCTTTATGTCATAATATTTCCACAACATATTTATTATAATTTCTTCATACATGAAAATATTATGGCGTCTGGGAATTTGGGGAGAGTGTCGCCTTACATTCATTAGAGGATGAGTTGGTGTTCAATTGGTATTTTTATTCCATCAGGATGTTCCAAGTTTTATTCAATCATTTAATTTATAAGATTCCTACTAGAATAAACTATAACCTTTTTGGTAAGCATGAATTTAGTTTTTGGAAAATCCTATTTTATCAATTAAGAAGTATTAAATATAAAATTTTGAGGGAATTTCTATTTCATCTATAGGAAAGTACTTCAAAAAGTAAGAATATAATTTTTGTAAGTATTATAAAACCCATACATGATTTTTTTTTGAAATAGACATACTAAATATTCAATATTTATCATTTTACCACTTTTCTGAAGTACTAGAATCATGGAAGAATCATTTAATATTTTCATCCATTCAATATCGTCATTTCCATTACTTTTAACATATGTGTTCTTATAGATTTCATCTTGGGGTTGGTATATATTATTTATCTTGATCAAATATAAATAGAATATGTTCATATAATAAATTCACTAATCAAGTCCTCTCATTCCGATCATGAACATTTTAAGATGACATTTTCTTCCAATTGTGATAGTAAAAATATTAGTTTTTTGGAAACCAACATTTGGTTTTATTGTATTTTACTTATTCATGAATTAACAATGGTCTTACAACTAAATTATTACATGGGTTGCGTAAATGACCACTATATGAAGCGTTTTTATGTGAAAAATATAAAAAATATATAAATTTCAATAAACATTTATTGATATATGATCATTTTTATACATCCAAATCCAATCCATTCAGAAACATTTTATATTTCATGTCTTAAATCAACTATATATTATTTATGTTAAATCAAGGATACATTTAAATAAATTATAATTCTTTACTTTATAGGAAACCATAAATGAAAAAATAGTATATATGATAATCATAATATAAAAGAAAAAAATCATATTATATATATAATACTATAAATTTAAAAACATGATATTAAATTAATTTATTTCAATGTGTAATAACTATAAATAATATTATAAAAAATTGTGTTTATAATTGATTTTTTTATTTTTTATTTTATTCTCATAACTTTTGAAATTAAAAAATTCTTATTCTATAAATTCATATGTAAAACATTACTATGTAAAGTTAATCATCTTCAACAACACACATAAATTATGAAGTTAGGATTGATAAATACATAATATATACTTTATCATATTCATATATTTCAAAGATAATCCTTATGATATTTACAAATCATCCCAAACCACCATAGTTTTGGATGTTTTTAATTTGATATAGACCCCTTTTATATTTAATTTAATTTCATTTTCCATGTTTTCCACTAGTTCTATTTTATTTTTAACAACTAATTTATGTTTATAAATAATTATGAGACATAATATTATGTTATATTTGATTAAAATTAATATGAATGTTGAATATGAAATCTCAATATTCTTACGTAATTTTAGTGTGAAATTAGTAGGCTTTTTAGTGGTTAGTTTTAGTATTCTTACATTTAACTATGAATTTGGACCATGTTGTATCACATTTTAATGTATAACCTAAATTGAAGAATTTTAAGTTGATGTGGGATTTAGGATAATATTGGTAACACATTTTTTTTGAATCTTTTTCAACTATGTGGAAACATATGATAGAGTTCATAAAATAGATTATAACAAAAACGCAATGGGAAAAATAAATAAAAAAAGTTTTGTGATACATGTAATGAGAAGCAATTGGAATGATTGAATAGTATGGGTAAAATGGAAAATAATGATCATGTGATGGATATAATTACAACATGACATAAAATTATAAAATTATTATAAGTGGGATACATTTGATTTAGATTACTTTAAATGTTTTTCCAGAAATAAGTTTTTAAAGATAACTAATCCTCTTATAAATTATTAGATCTCTCATTAAAGTGTCTTCAACCAATTAAAAACAATCCAAACCCTTTTCCAGGAAATTATACCAACTATTAATAATAATTTAACTTGTTTTAAAACTTC
The DNA here is from genome assembly GCA_963277665.1 of Viscum album. Lineage (NCBI taxonomy): Eukaryota > Viridiplantae > Streptophyta > Magnoliopsida > Santalales > Viscaceae > Viscum > Viscum album. The sequence continues at coordinate 2,001,995,157 of OY728143.1, read as the reverse complement.
AATGAATTTTATATTGGCAGATGAAGTTACTAAAGTTCGACTCAATAGTGATCTATTTTTCAACCTGTAAATTTATTACTCAAGAAGAAAAAATCTATATTTCTTTAAATATTTTTTTTATAAGAGAGTACATGTTTATTAATAAATAAATTTAAAAAATTATAATTGAAAAAAAATACATTTATATTCAAAGTAGGTACTGAATATTAAAAATGAAAATATTTTAATTATAATGGGAAACATATCCCTGAAGAAGTAACATAGTGGGGTCGAAATAAAAAAATAATACATCAAAATAATAATATTATATAGATAATATCAGTACATATTGAAATAAATATTAATTAATAATGAACAATATGAAAAATAACAAATTCACCTTCAATATAAGTACATAAAACCATGGTTTCAACAATTCACAAGAAGATTTAGACATATGAAAAAAGGTAATTATGGGAAAAAATAGTCTAAAATTTTGTTTTAGAACTAGAATAAAAATAAAATATATGGTTGATAGAATATATGAATTATTTTAAAGTCTCATATATAATATTTAATACTAATTTAATTAAAACATTAATAACTGATAGATCACTATTGATTTGGAAGAAACGTGAATAATGAATGATGTTAGGGTATTGAACATGAATTGAATGTATAGAGGGTGCCTAATGGTATTGGAATATCAATAAAGACAATCCCAACTATCTTTCAATTATATTTTTATATCCATCTCTATTTTAATATCTCATGTCTGAACATATCATGAATTTCCCAATTAATTTTATATCTCATTACCTGATAGTTTGAATATTGAATTAAGGCATGGAATGATATTTCATGAGTTGTAGTGAATAATTTTTTTGTTACATGAGTAATGTTTCATAATATATATCATGGGTTCATGTATGAGATTTGAAAGTTTAATTTAATGTTTTTTGAGATTTGGAGCCTTTAGGAAATGGTGAATGGTTTGGGGTGTGGGATTCCAAAGAAACTATACAACACCCTAATGCACTGAATGGTTATTATTCATTTTAAAATGAGCATTATTGAGATAAAATGTTAGAGAGGTGTATTATATTAACTATGATAGGTAGTAGTTGAAATCATTATAGTCATATGAGTTCATGATACATGTCACACGAGGTTCACATGGTTTCAAAAAAATTGTGTGCCTTGTTGTTAGTGGTAAGTTCTTGTGATAGCACGGTTTGAGAATTATTTTTCATAACATGATTCCTAAGAATGTGTGGTTTGGGTGGTTTATAGTAGGGTTATTCCTAGTATGGAAAACATGGGGTTTCCTAAAACTCAATTAAAATATTTATTTTTTGATTTTTCCCCTATATTATTTTCATTAAACCACCACCTTTCATCTTTCCTAGGAAGAAAAAACCAGAGGAAGGTTCTCCTTCATTCCTTCATTATTATATAATACCCTAGGTTCTATTTTGGTGGAGTTTATTTGGTTTTTGAGGTAAGATGCTCTCTAAATTTCATCCTTATATTCTTCCGCTAATTTCATTATAATGTATGTGTTTTTTTATTTGGGTTTTTAATGATTTTTCTATATCATGGTGTAATTATCTTTATATCATGGGATTTTCAGTCACCTTGGGTAGAGGAGGTCCTAAGATAGATTCCTCACTTTATTGTGGTGTTTCATAAAAGAATGTTACTTTGGTGAATTTTCATTAGTATTTAAAAAATGAATTAATTTATTTGTATCTCCTCTTATTGATCTGGTTGGAAGTCATCTCAATGGTTAGTTATGACCTTACATATTGGTTAATTAATTTTTCAATAAGAGTTGAGTGTATTGTGAGTTTTTTGGCATTTCTCCAAGTTTTGTTTTTTAAATAATAAATTATAATTTCCATAATTAATTAAATTTTCAATTTTTTTGAATGGGATTTAGGATTGGGTGATTGATGTGGTCATACTAAGGTTATAACATGTTGGGGAGAGACTTATATGGGCTTTCACAAGGCCTTTATTCTTTATAAATGTTTTTCAATTCTCTTTTAATGAAGTATGTGGTTTAATATCATTATAAATTACCTTAAAAATTTTTTTATTCTGTAATATGTTGTATTTCGTAGATATATTGGGTCATATGTTTGTTTCCATGTATTATAAAGTGGTTTTTTATTTAGCCTGATACCTTGGACCTTTAACAGATCTTGTTGAATTCATGGTGATCTGATAATAGAATAACGGCCACACCTGTAGTGGCTAACCCATTTGAAATGAAATTATTTATGTGTTATGTTTTCAGTAAACTTATTTTTATACTTTTAAAAGTGATAAATTCTATTCAATGGGTTTTAAATGGGTTTGTATGAAAACATGGAAAAGTTATGTTTTAAATATCACTTGTTTAGGAATGATGTGTTGATCACTAGGTGATTCCAAATAGGGTTTTATTTGATTTTAAATGTTGATTTGAAATGTGATTGTGGTGGAACTTAAACTGGTATTCATGGAATATAATGGTCCTTGAAATTTATTGGGGTTTTAAGGGAAGGACCCATGTTTTTTATGTTTGGTCTTGAAATATTGAATAAAATGTATGATTTGGTGTTTTATGAATTTTGACAGAGGTTTTGGATTTTATTGTGCCCTATATTGATTTTAAAGTCTTTTGGAACCATGATAAAATTTTAAAACTAGAAATTAAATGTGAAGGTTTAAATTGTTTTCTAAATAATATAAGGTTGATGAACATTCAATAAGTTTATAATTTAGAAAAGGTTGAAAAGGATTGATGGTGAGTTTGGTTTTATGTGATGGATGTAATAGACCATGGTATTTTTTTAATAATTTGTAATTATTAATATTGGAATTTTTGTGGGTGTTCATACAATAGTTATTCAAACTTATATAGATTCATGGACAGATTCTAGGTTCCTTATGACCAATGAAAAATGGTTTGGGTGTTAGACAGATGCTCTAGGAACATGTATTTAAGAAATGATAGAATGGTTTGGGTGTCAAATTGTTGCTCTAGGGAAAGAGAGTATAAAATGGATATGGTATATGGAAGAGCTTCAAGACAATCATATTATACTTTTTGTTTAAATGATAGACTAAGGCTCTAAGTGATGATGGTATACCTTGTGGAGTCTTATGCTGGATGAATTCTCCCCATTTTTATGTTGGTCCAGATAGATGCTCTAGGATCCACCAATGTTATGATTGCATGGGTGCTCGACTGAGGATCTGGGAACTACTATTACATTGTATTATGGGTTAAATATATATGATTATGAGTGTTTATATTAATATTTTGGCATATTGTTATGCGATTAATAGAGGTTCCATCAATGATTATTGTTGATGTTGATGTTTGGCTCAGATGAAAGAATGTTGTTCTGGGAAAAAATAGAAATGGTCTATCAGGCACAAATTTTTTATGTATGTTTTGTTCCTCCCTTAGTTGGGTAAATATAAAATATTATTTAATTTTGGTATATTTATGAGGTATCCCTATGCTACACATTAGTGGACTAATTTAGGTCATCGTGGGTTTGGTAGGCTAGGGTGTCACTTATGAACCATTGAGATGGTGAGTAGTAAATGATATTTTGTGTATATTTTCTTGAATCACTTTTTTTGAAATTTATTTATTCAATTGCATATCTAAATTAACTACTTCTTTTACTGGTATTAGTTTTTTCAACCATAGATGTCGTCCTATTAAGATTTATTCACACCCTTCTCGGACCACCACTACAATTGGGTACCTGAGCTTCCCTCACATGTTTGTTGTCATATCAGTTTTGGGATGAGGATCACATGAGTATTTTTTGGTTAATAAAGACTGATTGAGTTTCCAGTGGGTAGTTGGTCGCATAGATGACATGGTCATTCAGATATTTATTGAATTTCATTTTATGATAGCATGTTATAGTTTATTTAATATTTATCTTTACTCTGATATGTATGATATTTGATTAATTATTTCTTGCCATGAACTTTGATATGGTGGTATAGTCTCCTCACAATTTCGATTTAGGCCACCACTACTAGTTGTCAGCCTCTAGTGTTTAAGGATGTGTGTTAGAGGTCATATAGAGAACTGGATCGTGGAACCAATTTAGTGGCTCCTAGACCAAGATGTTTCATCAATACCAATTATAAGAACCCATGTTTTCACTCTGAAGTGGATCCCTTATATTTATTTAAATATTTGGGCCTGATATGGATGATTAATGAGTTAACAAAGGTCTTAAGGTTGTCTGTGGTTTTTTCAGAGCCCAAAACATATCTTTTTTTTCGAAAAACATGCCATATCTCATGGTTTCCACATGGTTTGTGGACAATTTACCTATCCATGTGGATGGTATTTTCCCAGGTAGAACCATATCACATGGTAGGTCCATGGTTGTGAAGCCTAATCGTGTGAGTGTCCCTTCTTCCCAGGTACCCATGTATGGTTTTCATATGGTTTTCCAAATCGGGCACACAAATCATTCACATTCTATTTTCCTAGTAATTTTACTATTTTTCCCTTAATGATCTAATTATGCCTCCTCCATCCTCCTAAAATTAGTTCTTATTCTATTAAAATATTTATCTTTCCTTTCGAATCTCTTTGAAGTCATAAGCTAGGAATTGGAATATCTCCTTTCTCTAGGATCTGATCAAGCATGTGTTCACCAAATTGGATGTGCAATGGTAGTTACTCGAGTACATTGGATCATTTAGTCTTCTATCTTTCTCTCGACCATGTTATCGAGGTGTGGGAATTTTCCCATTTTAAAAGATCAACTCTTTTATAAGATGAATTATATGATGATATCATAAGATAAGGATCGTACAACCCTAATGTGGGTGGTCTATAACCCATCCCTTTTGTTTGTTGATTTCGGAATTGTCGTGCGTGTCCCATATATTTCTTAGGGTGCTATTTATTAATTTTATATTCCATTAATATAGTAATTTGAACTTTATGGTTATGATCGTTTCAAATACAAGATTACTTTTTAGTGGTTACACCCACAAAACTCAACATCACATGAAGGATGTATTGAAATAATTTCCCTTTTAGTGTGTTGCAGTGTTTGATTCGTTGTTCTGGTCTACCTTGAATTTTCTTTCTTATGGGTCTTCTTTTCTATATTAAATTTATTTATTTATATTGTGAATTTAAAAAAATAAATTATCATGGGTTCTCATCACATGACCCACCAAAGGAAAGTTCTTCAATTGATATATTAATGTTAAATGTAATTGGAAAGTATGCTGATTATATGAATTGACATTTTCAAATTTAATTGAATAATAGGTTTCAAGTACATAGAACCCCCTTCTATGTTGATGGAAGGTAGTAGGTTGAAACTTAATTATTGAATATTCCATAAATGTTTTTAATAAAGGGTTTCATGCTTCTTGGATTTTTCACAGTAATGAAAGGGAAGGCTTGAAATAAACGAACATATTGATGAGTTAAGAATTGATTAAAGGGTTGGATGATACATAGGATTATCACACTAATAAGTGAAAAGTATTGAACCAAATTAAATATTATATGAAATAATTATCAAAATAAGAGTGGCCTAACTCAAACTCTCCTTGGATTCTTATTGTGGAATTCCAAGAGCACTCGAGGAACCCATTCCTATTTGATGTATACTACTTACATAGGTTAATAACACCTAGAACATTATTATTGTCTAACATTGGATGCCTAGAATAGAACCACAGGTTCCCTCATGTAGTACTATAGGATTCCATGGATAGACTCCTTGGATCAATCATTGACAAGTAGGTAACATGGTTAAACACATTGGTCCTAGTCATTCTGTTGCCTCATTTTACCTTGGATGAACTCCTTGTACTCTATAGGCATCACATTATGGAATTACATGGACTATGAATCTTTTATTCCACTCTTACCCCTTATATAGACTCAGATACTATTGTATTAACGGCCTTTGAGGTATACATTTCCATGGTTATTACCTTTTAATTTCATTAAAAATATCATTAATCACGGTTTCCATGTTTAATCATTGATCCATAATTATATATACTATCATGAGGTGATGTGAGGGTGGGATATGGCTCACATTACCAATCAACATAAATTTTTAATTACATAATAAAATGAACTGGTTACATCTTCAAACACCAACCTATGGATTAAGGAGGTACATGGGTATTTAGACACATTGTACTAACTTACATTATATATTCATGATTGCACACTATTATATTATTTTACATGGACTATATATTATAGAAACATTTGGTGGTAGCCCACTGAGATTTATCTCAATCCCTCTCGAAGAATGTTTGGTTCCCATAGTAGATAACATGAATGATGTTGTTCATAAAGGGAAGTGTACAACTTCAAACCCATGTTTTTTTTGGTTTAGGATGAATCACGATAATAGATGACCAAGCCAGAGCGTGGGATTCTTGGGATAGTCTCGATTTCCTTTATATTATTTTGGATCATTTTATGCATGCTATCTTGTATCCATGTTTCACATTTTCTATATACATGACAGGTAATCATCAGTTATTCCAGTTCAAAAAGTTTTTATATTGTTGTCCCTATTTATTTTGTGCCTTCAATTTACTCATATTACATTCGTTATTTTCCAATAATTAAATTCATCCACTACACTACACTTTGGTAATTAGGGAATAGTCCCCCCACAGACACACCATGTTCCCTCGCTTCTAATCAGAATCCTATAGCATTTAGAGAGATGTGCATGAAGCAATGTGGCCCACCGGGCTCGAGGAACATATTAAGTGGAATCTCGGTCAGGGACATCACACAAATGTTTTTGAATATCTACTTTGGTAATGATATATATCCAGGTTTTAGAAACCCATTGGAATATGATTGAGATAAACTTAATATCACAAATATTATGTTGAACCATTTAAATTGGACAACTTATACAAAGATTTTTAAAAACCATTAGTATTGGTACATACGTACATACAAGTTTTCCAATAGATATAGTGGAATAAATAATGAGTAAATAAGTATTTACAATATGGGAGAGTGGACAATCAAAATATTTGTCATTCAATTAAAAACATGAGTTAATTGAATATTTCTGGTTATTTTGAACATTGAAAAAATTTATATATGGGAATAAATGATGAATAAAATAAATGCATAATTATATACATTCATAATCAATGCCTCTATACTAATATATCACGAATTTTACAATTAATGCATCTCATGTAAGAAATCATTATTAAAAAATCGGTAGGTGTACAACATTTTCCCATAAAATTTCACATTCTTGTTTTTTTTCACATGACACCTATTGATTCATATAGAGTGTATCTATTACTAGTTCCCAATATTTTAATCCATTCCTTAAGAATTAACCAAATTTTGATTTATCAATTAATATATCTCTCAAATATTTTTTTAGGTCTCTTATTTTCTATATTTAATCTGGAATATAGAATATTAATATTTACCCATTAAATGATGTAACATAAATAATAATAATAATTGAACATATAACATATATTGAAATGGTATGTGATTGAAATATCATCAATGTTATATAAATGATTTTGGATTCATCTATGATAGAAAAATATTTTACTTAATCTATAAAAATATTTTCCACCGAATAACGGTGAGTTATGGAGAACATGATCAAAAGAATTTGAATAATATCAGAATAAGGTATAATACATTATCAATAAATGATTATAAAACACCATAAATTCACTATAAATTATTGGTTTTTAGTATAACTAACACTTTAGAAATAATAATAATAGAAATAAATCAAAAATAAAATCCTTGTAACTTCATGTTAAAAAAAAGTTACAAGTAACATTTTAATATTATTTATATATGATTAATAATAATACCTTTTTCATTTTATAAAATTTGAAATCTAAATTCCAAAAACAATAAGAAAAATAAGTGATTAAAAATATCCCAGGAAAGTAATAAAGGATGATTTAATGAGAATAGTGGTCATATTGGTTGGAAAAACATTCATGTATTGTACATTAAAAGAAATATATCATTAATCATATTAGTAAAAATGGATTTAAAAAATCTATGTAGAATCATGTAAATATTATTTATAAACTTTTTAAATAAAATTTGTATGTGGATGAAGAAGAGTATAAAGGAAAAAAATCAAAAAAAAATAAATAGTAATTCCCTTGCAAGTAAATTATATTTTGATGCATGATCCTACAAGAGGGTAAATTTAATATAAAAATGTAAACCCCAACATACCTAAATTAGAATAAAATATATTGTGTTTATAATATTAAAATCACATAAATTTACTAATGGAAATATGAATATTAACAATCATGAAATAAATTGAGACTGTATAGATGTCCTTTAATATTTTGAGAACTTTTTCATCAAAACCCTAGAAATTAAAAAAACATTTAAAATCCTCAAATACAATTAATAAATAGGTATTAATGATATAAAGATTCTAATTTTAATTATATATACCCTGTTAAAGGATTTATTTTCATAACTTGAATCATGTATCAATTAAGTGGAACTGTGTTCAAATTACACTTACTTACTATTAAAAATTCATTGAATGTAATTTTAACAAGAATTACAATAAATTTATATTTATTATAATTCAATAAAACAACATTATAAATACTTATATAATTATATATGCTCTACCTGTAAAATATAAACACCCGATAATTAATAATTATTTATTATCATCATCATTTCAAGTGTTAAGAATATATTTCCAACATCAACATTATATTTTCATATTCATTATATTAAATTTTTTATATATATTTAATATTTAAAAGGATTAAAAAACCTTTATATTATTCTTGTACCATTATAATTTTATAAAGGTGACATATTTTTTGTAATCGGTATATTTCATTATACCCTAAAAAATAACTGTTTTGAAAAAATCTCAAAAACTCATCACAAGAAAATTTTGACATGATGAGTTAAAAAATGAAAATAATTTCTAAAATTTTTATTCATAAAATTATGTAATTTCTATCAAAATAAAATTATAGAATAATACTATGTTATTTATGTTGTAGTCTAAATAATAAAAAATTACACTCTATAACAGAATTTGTGGTGTTACATTCATTCAACCATTGAAAATTGAATCCTATATATTTCTAAAATGTCAACTCATAAATTGATGTTAAAATTTATTCATAATAAATTTTTCTGTTTCCCTCATGTTCACTTCTATTTTATGGTTTCTTATAATAATCTTTCACTAATAAGATCTTTTAATTATTATACCTTTATTTTATGGTGTCAATAATCAAGATTGAATATTCATAGTTAGATAAATCAAGTTGAAATTATTTTTCTATATAGATAATCAATTAGGTTGTGTTTTGAATATATTTCTTAAATAATTAGATATTTAACTCGTCATAATAATTAGAGAGTCTAGGTATATTTTCTAAAAAAAATCTATATCACTAATTCTTTCTATGATTTTAAAATTCATGTTTTACCTTGGACTTAGTTTCCCATTATAACACAACCTTATAAGAAATTTTTAGGGATAAACCTTCTGCAATGTAGATTCTACAATCAATTATTCTCATATTTATTTGGACTTCTTTGAGAAACAATGGTAGGAATTTGAATTGTATTTGATTTCATAGTATTTTCATCTGCAAGTTCGAGGCCTAGAAGGTTCCTTTCACCAACTAAAACCCAAAAGGTTTTTTATAAACTCTATTATCTCGAATGTATTCATAAGGTTCTATTTGATAACTCAAATATTGTGTATTATTAAATTAAAATTATATTAAAGTGAAATATTTATCCCACATAACATGATAGATTATTTAGATGGCCTCAACATTCCTTAAAATGTCTAAATAATCCTCTGAGAATATCTATCTATCTAAGGATGATATTTAGTGATCCAATGTATCTTAGAGTAAATATTTTTATGAATAAACATCAATAAATATCATGTGGTCAAATGATCATGATCATATTCAATTGATAAATGTCCATCAATAAGGCTCACAACATAATTAATATTGAGTCATGTTTGGCACTCTTGATGTAAGTATTACCTGATAGAAATTAAAAGTTTGGATGTGGTAAGAGGGTTAAAAATTACTCATATTAATGAATTATTTTATTAAGTATTTGGTAATATAGTGAAATTTCTTATAATAATTTCATCCCATTTCCACACAGTAATAGGATGTGGTTGCATGAATCATTTTGTATGTTTTCTCTTAAACATTATAGGTTTAAAATCATTCATCATGATACATTGTCTAAAATTTCCCATTTCATATTACCCAACCAAAAATGTTCATTCAAAATAATTATATATTTTTCTAATAATAGGGTTTATATAAAAATTTCGCTTGTGATATTTATCTAATTGCACTCTATTTATTTAATGAATTTTATGAAAAAATATCTTCATTCCAAATTTTCATATGTAATCATTATAGGTGATGTCTTTCAACTTCCCCGTGTTCTCCTATTTTATTTGATTTTCAGTATTCTTATCTTGAAGATTGTAACATTTGTTTTCTCCTATAAATTTTATTTAGAAATTATTTAGAGGATTTGTTTTTCCCCAATCCATAATGATTCCCAACCCCATATTTATAATATATGTGAAAATAAGATCTTTTTAATCCCTTATTTAGTCAAAATTCTGTAATATTTTTAACTCAATGCATGAGACATCTTATTTTCATCATAGGATGGTAGTTTGTTTTAAATTAATATTCATTTTGTAATTATATACATCATTTATGTATCATATTGAGATAAGTTTTTGTGATTATGTATTTAAATATTTTTATTTCATATATATTACACACTTTTTCCTCTTATGGTAATGTCTCTTTATCTTCACTGAAAATATTAAGGAATCTAACTCAAGATGAAAGGTTATATAATTATATTCATTAATCCTTAACTACCTTGTAAAAATTGAAATACCATTACCATTTTATATAAGGACACATTTATATCCATTCTTTGATGCATCATTATATATAAAAAATACATCTCTTCCAAATGGTAGTGTTAATAATAGTGAACTGAAAAATCTCATTTTTAATTCATAAAAACATTACTCACATTCATATATATATATATATGTGTGTGTGTGTGTGTGTGAACATAAACACATTACATTTCAAATTATTTAACAGGTCATCTAATTAAGAAATTTTTTGAAAAAATAATCCACATTAACTTTCTAATCAACGTTAACAACATACCTTGGTTGTATTTATTATTATTTTCAATATAATTTATACATTTTTCATTGTATGATAAATTGATAATCAATATATATAAACAATATAAATATGAAAAAATCTAATTTAATCATGAATTTTCACTTTCATGTTTTTTCATATAAAAAAATTAGAAATTAATTTATAGAATGATTATTAAAATCACCATAGATTTTATAATATTTCATGATTACATGAATAAATACAAAATTAAATTTATAAAGATTAAACATGAATACCCTATTAATAGTATCCATTAAAAATAGGGTGAATTATTCAATACAATTAGAAATGTTTTAAATTGATAATATTCATACCTCAATAAAAATTTCATACTTTGAATATCCTCTAAATTTAATCATGGTTGATGATACCAAGAATTAATTTCATTTTTTAAAAACAATTGAGCTTCTTCTAGTTGATCGAACATGTTATCAATGAAATTTAGAGGATATGTTTTATTTAATCTAATGTAATTTATTTCCTTATATATAATTTAAAACATCTTATACCAATCATTCAACTGTAAAAAAAATAATAGGGGCTCCCCATGGGGAAACCCTAGGATATTTAATTCCAACAGCACACAACTCCTATAGTTTTCTTCAACTTTTTTAATTTTACTATAGTTATTATTTATTGGCTCTAGGTTAAATGTTTTTAATTATTCATGAGGACAATAGAATAGTCATCTTAAATCTTGGGTGGATGACTATATAGTTATTCAGCAAACACATCAATATATTCCCAAACAATAGTAACATCCTATATTCTTGTGATAAAAATTCTTATTCAATGGTTAAATCAAAATTTATTGTTCAATAATATCTTGAAGGAGAGCTATATGAGGTGGATCTAGATATGATTTAGATGATGTATTATCCCATATAAAGATAAGATATTCCACATCTCTATTATGATTCGCAGTATCATTCTTTTAGAAATATGTTTTTTTATAATAATTTGATTTACAACCAATTAAAGGATTTTATCATATTTAACCATTTTAATAATAATAATCAAGTTTTTAAAATAGGATATGTCAATGTTTCATAATGGTAAAAAAAATAGACACATACTTGTTGTAATAATATTTTTACTATGAGTCCTGATTGACTAATCTCTTTTTGGGGTACTAGTGAAACATCAAATTTTATTAGAAAACATGGAAGATATAAAATAGTAAAACGATTCAGAACCTAATAAATAATTATCTCAAATTAAATTTACAATAAATATAACTATAATAATATCTATTTCAATATCAACATTAGCTATAGTAATCTAATAAGATTCCCCTCTCCCTTTGGCCCCTTCTACATGAGGTTCCCCTGATTCTTGGGAAATTGGTCTAAGTAATTCACAATCACTTTATATGTAAATCCCCTGATATGAGTGATTTTTTTATCTACCCTGAATTCAAAATAATCAAGGATATTTTCTCTAAAACAAAAACCATATCATTCTCCCATTATAAAAGTACATGGGTATTTCTTTTAAAACTATCACATGTTTGAAATAACATTCTACCTTTTTTATCTCTTAAAGGTTCCTTTTTTATTTTCTCTCACCCATCCTCTAATTTTTATGATTTCCCATGAAGATTTAATTTCGATAATAATCATTTTATATCTTATTATAACATGATATTATATCCTCAAATGAAGAAAATGTTTGTGAAATAAGCAACCTTCAAAGACTTTGTGTAAGCCCATTAAGGAAATGGTTATTCATTCATTCTGTATTATCTATGTAGAATGTAATGTTATTTGAAATTGTTGTAAATTTATCCACATACACTTTAACATGATCTTCTTACTTCTTCATTAAAATAAATAACTCCCCCTTCATTTCATCCAATATTTCTTAAGAAATATATTTTTAGAAGAATGTAACGTAAAAAGTTCCCCCTTCCAAATATACTATTTTACCAACCTCTTAACTTTTATATATCAAATAGAACCATTTAATAATATATTCCAGCATAAAATAAACTATGCAAATATCCTTTCCCTTTTCATAACATCCAAAAAATTTGAATATCACATCGATAGAATTAATATATTGTCTAAATATCAATGTATTAGTAGATCCATTATGGTATGGAGGCTTCTATTGAATGAAGTTGTGTAACATAGATGAATTACAATTATGAAAAATATGTATCTTTATATATGAAATTATTTTCATTCATACCAAATATATATACCCTCATATTAATATTATCAGTTTTGTTTCAATCCAAGTTGTACTATCATGATCAGTAGGCAGATCACTACATTGAATATGGGTGTTGATTCACTTTAATTTTCTAGGGGTTACCTCTAAACAACAGATGAAAGTTATTTATATCCTAAAAATAATTAATATTGATCCATTAAATAAGAAATATATATAATTGTAATTGTACTCAAATAATATAATTGATTACATTCTTATCTTATCAACTATATTCTTTTCAAATATTCTTCATAGTGTTTCTTCTAAATATTCTCTAATGCCAAATGTGAAACTATGACTCTATAATCCAAGTTCAATTTAATGTTTTATTACATTGGTAAACGTTATATGTGATATAACCATGATGGATTGATTAGTTTAATAGCCATGGAAAATAAGACACATGCATCATTCCCATATTATGTTGGATATATAAAAACATAGTATATGAAACATAATTTATTTCATGAAATCATACCAATGATCCTTTTTTATAGAATATGAAAATTAAAAAATATGAATGGTAATATCAGATGCTCAGTAAGTTTTATTTTTATTTCAATATATCGTGAATAAATAAGGAATACTCAATAGAAAAAAACTAGATATTCAAAAAAAATATTATATCAACAAACTGATTTGAATGGATATATTGGGGTAATTTAAACATAGAATTTACAAGAATACAGAAAAATATATTATCTATAAAAGAAATATATAATTATATAAATTCATTATCAATACATCTTAAATAAAAGATCATGAATCATACCCTCACTACATCCAATCGCAGTCATCTCTATTAATAAATTTGTAGGTGTAAACAAGACACCCATCTAATATTAAATTCCTGATGTTTTTATCCCATGAATACTATCAATGAGACTAGGGGATATCAGTAATTATGACCCAACCATTAGTTTCACCTCGTTTTCATTAATCATGTTTTAAATGAACTAAAAAATTCATATGAAAATAAATTATATGCTAATAATTATCCATACTGAATCAATAATATGGAACATTAATATTTCCCATGTAAATTAAATAACATCATTTATAAAATTATTTCTAATTATAACTTATAAAAAATTAATATATGATTGAAACATTCTCATAGTAGTAGAAATGATTTTCAATTCATCCATGATATTACAAATATGGTCTTGAATGAGAAATATATTTTTTAATGAATGATGGAGAGTATTAGAGAACATGATCACAACAATTTGAATGACCTCAAAATAATGTATAATAAATTATTAGTAATATATTATAAAATACCTTTTATTCATAAAAAATTAATGTTTTATAATAAAAAAATTGTTTATAAAAGCATATAAAAGAAATGAATTGAAAATAACTTCTTCAATATTTTCCTATGAACAGATATGTAAATAACATTTATCAATTATTTACATTCCATTAAATAATCATATAATTTTATTTTTACATAATATTTTAAAAATATCAAAATATTAAAAAAAATTACTTTAATATAAAAAATGGACATTTTAGTATAAGATTCAAATAAATGAATATTCATGATTGTTTGAAAAATGGTTTAGATAGTGTATGTTAAAAAAATTATTATTTTCAGACATTTGGTAAAACATTCCATTTCCAAAAAATTACAATAATATTCATTTAAATCATTTTTATAGGAATTAAAAAATAAAAAAATGAATTTTAAAAAGCAGTGTAAAATACTAATAAAATATTCTTTAAAACATTTTAAAAAAAATACTATTATTAAAGAAAATGTGTTGAAAGAAATAATTCATAACTACATTTTTAGAACAAATCCCTTACAAGTAAATTACATGATGAATCATGATGCAAAAAGTGGTGAAATGGAATATATACAATTAAAAACTCACATAACCATATAATAGTCACATTTATGGGTATTAAATATTTCTATGATAAAATTTTCTCAAATGAAATATAAATATACACAATCTCGAAGAAAATTAAATTAGAGTACACATCCCTTATAAATTCGATGACATTAAAATCAAAGCCTTTTATAGAGAAAATAAAAATAAAAAAATGGTTGTAATTGGAAAATTTGAATTCATCATATAACATTTCAAAGCATAAAATTACAAACAATGAAAAATTATGTTACTTGATTAATGTGAAATATGTTTCATTGTCAGGTAAATGAGATAATATTACCCTTACATCATGGTTATTATAACTCAAAATTACCTTTAACATTCTATCTAATAAATATATATTTATTATAATATTATAAAATAACCATATATATTCTTATAACTTCATTTATTACCCCTTTATAAAATTTTATCACATGTTCATTAACAATATTTTGTTACCATCATCATTTTTGTTGTTAACTAATTCATTTTTAATGTATTTTTCATTTAAGAAGTTATGGTCCTTGAATATTGATCATGTTTCCACCATATCATGATTGTTAATCATGATATAAATATCATATATACTCTTTATATTCATATTTAAATTCAATATTAAATTCCATACATGAAAATTGAATTGCATCACATGATGGAGGTGGTTGTCCATATATATAAATAAGTGATGTTATAATTTGTTTTAATATAATAAATGTTAAAAAGATAAATGATATATTAAATCTCTATAATCCAAAATATTTCATAATTAGAATATATATTTCAATAATTCCACATTAATTATTATCAAATAAATTTGAGGATGAAAAATGAATTACCCCAGAATATTGAAACGGTAGACTGTATAAACACACGAGCATTTTATTCATTTTTCATAGGATGGAATTATGGTTGAAAATAATTATACCATAATCCTAATAACAACTTTTTATATTTTTAATATAATATTAACTATTTCTGTATGGATGAAATAAATATATTGGTTGTGAAAGGGTAAATAAATATTTGAAAGAGTCTGGTATAATGACTACCTCTTCTTTTAAAGACAACCTTTGGCATAAACCTTATTCCATATTAGAATAATAATTGGAAAATAATTGGTTCTAAATAATAAATGTAAAAATTATTGGGTGGGTTTTTGGTAGTTTCTTAGTTGGAGTTCTCAAAATTTATAAATAACGGTGCCGAATAGGATCCCACATAAAATTGAGGGGAGGAACATACATTGAATTACATAATTTATTTTAATAATATAAAGTCATTTTATAGAGATATTGTATTTACATTTTCATAGTTTCAAAGAAGATAAGGGTTAATTATTAATAAAACTAACAAATGGGATTTAAGAAGTAGTTTTGTTTTGTCTTGAAGCCTTATCAC
Organism: Viscum album; assembly: GCA_963277665.1. Taxonomy (NCBI): domain Eukaryota; kingdom Viridiplantae; phylum Streptophyta; class Magnoliopsida; order Santalales; family Viscaceae; genus Viscum; species Viscum album. The sequence goes on along the minus strand of OY728143.1, from coordinate 2,001,978,397 downwards.
TATATTTTTAACCTTTCAAACCATTTTACCCTTAAACATGGTCATAAATATTTAACATTATAACTATTAATTGTGAACAAAAAAAGTTGATAATATTACATAAAATTAATTATTTATATTCAAAATATTGAATAAATTTTACATGATTATAATACTTAATATATAAGAAATTCATTTTGATATATGTTTTTGAAATGAATAGAAAAACATATTTAGAAATTTTTTAATATTAAGAATAAAAATAACTCTATCAAAAAATAATTAAAATTTATCCTTATTTTTCTTGGTAACCAGAACAAAACTAAATTGTACTTTTAAATACTTTTTTAACATAAAATAACAAAAATAAATTTTATTTTAGAAAATAATTTTTTTGAATATATTACTTTGTTCAATATTATATTTTATTATGAAGAATATTACTGTAACATCACAGGTAAATAAAGAAAATGAAATTTTTATATTTATTAATATTTGTAAATTAATTATTAATTTTACATTAATGGGGATGTTATGTTCGATGGCGTACCCAATACGCAACATCGGGTTTCTTTGAAATCTTTAGTTGCACACTAATAATTTAATAAAATCATTTTATATGGTAGTTAATTCCTAGCCATTGTATTGACCGTAATGAATAGAACTAACTAAAATATGATTATAAATGTTTGTTAAATGTTTTTATATTTATCTAATAAAATTTATAGGCATAAAATGTGAATAAATCTATTTTTAAATGTAATTTTCCATAAATGGTTGTTTAACCGCCTTTTGATGGTGAACCATCTTTAAATATAGTTATAGTCAATTTTATTTGTCCTATTTGACCAAATAAAATTCTTTTTTAGAATTGGGACATCAAAAATTACATTGTGTAAATTTTTTGTATTTTTTATGATAAAATTCATTTTTTTATAGTGAAAATACTGTATTTTAATTCAAAAGTGCCTTTTAATATAATCTATTTATATCGTTAGATTATTTTTTAAGTTTTTTTAAAGTGTAATTATATTATGTTTTTACCATTTAATCCAATTGTGGTCATTGGAATTAATTTCACATTGAAATTGGACATAAACAAGTATCAACCTTTTGATAGTTATTGTTTCTTAAATACACGCTATTTGTTTTGATAATGGGAATTAATTTTAAATTAATTAATCTACCTTATATGTTTTAAATTTGGTAAAATAGACTTCATTTTTTAATTTGGAATATCAAATATAGGTTTGTCTGAATTGTTAGTATTTTTCTGAAAAACATCAATTTTTGATGAATAGTGAAACCACTAAGTCGTAGTTAAAAAAACTAACTTTTTCATTTGAATGAAATTTTACCGCTTCTATGGATTGAATTTAAAAAATCCAACATACATGGTTGTTATTATTATTTTAAATATGGTTCAATAAGATGAAAATAATTTTTGGTGGACAGTAACTTTTGAATTTTATTTATCGCAGATAAAGGTAAATAGGGTAATTCATGGTAAAAATAATTTCATAATAATAAAAGTTACTTTAACACTTTTCATAACCTTATTGGGTGAGTCATGGCCGAAAATGTGCATCCTTGGGTTGATTTTTGGTCCCCATGGAGCCACTTGGGAGTGATAATGACTCTTTAGATTAATTAACATAATGTAAAGGCAAAAATTATATAAACAAATATATTTTAGTAAATTAATTTTTACAAGGGGTTATATAAATTATCTTTTCAAATATAAATATTCATTTGGAAGATATAAATATTTCCTATATAATTTTATTTTGTAATAATTTTTATACACAAAATAAATTAAATTATTTATGACACAATAAGGATGCAGTATTTACCTCATTAATAAATGATTTAAATTTATAAGATTATTAGTATTAAAACAATATCCAAAACCAGTCCAATGTTTATTGGATGATTTTATTTCGACCATTATTCATCTTATCTTACACTATAATTAGTTTTGGACTCTTAGAAACTGAATATCATTATATAATAAAATATTATTTTCATACTTTACTAAAGAGCCCCTCCCCCCTTATTAAAATCACTCACTTCTAACTCATTCCTCACACCTCTCAAACCCCTGTTCTCATCTAAACCCTTCCCAAAAAATCTCTCAATATCCCATTCCTCCTCCTAGAAGTATTAAATTAGGCAGAAGGCCCTTTAATAAGTCCTTTTTGATCAAACCAAAGGGAGTTACCCAAATTAGAGGTAACAGTTTCTCTTAAATTCATTTCTTTTATTTTCCTTCTCCAACCCCTAAAATATTTTTGTCCCTTTGTTTTATAACAACACAAATATAATCAATATACTAGGATTTTTTTATGAGAAGTATTCGAACTAAAATTATACACACCTCCATCTAATGGGTGAAGAACATAATGTTTATTTAAATGGAAAACTAACACCTCACGAAATGATGATTGTTTGATTATCTCTTAACACCTCTCATGGTTGACATTAATAAAAAACTATATTTATATATGATATATATTATGTTTATGTTTTCATTATGCTTATGTATTTTAATTATATGGAAAACCATTATGTTTTCCATTTTGGGTGAACGTGATAATTTCATTTAAGGAAGTGCGGAATACCGCCCCTCAAAGTGATATGACTCGTTAAATATCATATTTGGGGAATATAAAAGAAGAAATTAATGATATTATATATTATATTATAATGGAATTATAATATAACTATGTATCATTATGTTTTAATTCCAATAAAATAAGTAATAGAAATGAAAGTATCGTTCATGCGTGTGTACGGCTTACCGTCTCCATGAACGGTGCATTTCATTTCTTACCTTAAAATGTTATATACTATTATAAATACATGTATATACTAGATATATATGATATATATTATATCTAAATCCTGAATATCATTTGGGATATAATGAAATTTTGACAATGGGGACAACTTGTAATAATAAGGTGTTCTTTTTTTTACTCAAGTACCAAATATCGACAAAACAACCATTATTAACATAAATGATTAAATAATATTTATAACATGGTAATAAGATATATAAAATAAATAATGAACTTTAAAAAGGGTTCTTAATCAAGTATAAATTAACTTAAGTTTTTTATTCAGGAAGAAGAAGGAACCAACAAATCAAGTCGAACATGAGGTAAGGGGTTTCTTATCTCACTTTTAATTCCATGAGATTTCCATTGTTCCCCACTAATTTATTTCATCTGGTGTATTGTGTACTACCATTTGATATATTTTATCATGATCCTCTTTATATTCATCTTATTCTGTGAATCATCTGGTGGTTATTAACTTTTGGTCATATAACTCGATTGATTACAGTGTGGTTGTCACGCCCATGATTTTTTTATTCAATTTTCATTTAATTTCCATTCCTGATTTTGTTTTGGGGGTTTACCACTCATTTTGGTGAAAATGGTGGGTTTTGAAAATTTGGTCCAAACCGTGAGCCGAATTCCATATTTAAAAACAAATTTTGTTTCTTCTATAACTCTTTAAATTTTTACTATTTTATACCCATTCCACTTCCCAATTGGAATAACCTGATATATTAAAATCACCATATACCTTTTGACCACATAGAAATCCAAAATCATGATGGATTTGGGTTTTTGATTAAGGTAATGGGCCTACCCGTAGGCCCATTTCCTACTTTAAATATTTTTTAAAAAAAATTTAATATCTCATTCTTTTTTTACTTTTTTTCAGTGATTCCACCTCCCACTCGAATCCAAACACCTCAGGATCACCCGCATTAGCGCGTTTTCCTCTTTGGAGCTCATATACCCCTCGGATTATGGAGATCTTTCGGAATCTTTCTCAAATCGACCAGATTTGATGAGGTAAAATGATTCTTTCATAACTCCATCAATTTTCTGTCTTTTTCCCCAAATTCGGTCCCCACATGACCTAATATAAATCCTTCAATCCTAAATACCATTTTAGGGTACTTCAAGATTCAAATATTTGTGGTTTGGGGCCGATTTCTTCAAGATATTTCAAGTAAGGGAATTCCTTCTTGTTTCCTTCCATCCATTTTTAGTTTTATTTCCTCTTTCTTGAAGTTACTCATGTCTAGAAGTTGGGGTTTGATCCTAAGTTCTGATTTGGTATCTTTTGGGTCAATATTTGGTGGTCTAGGTCTGGATTTATATTCCTTGTGTTGCGGCGGTGGTGCGCTTAAGGTTTTGCACCATGTTTTGACGGTTTCGACTCAAAAGGTAGGTGATTCCATGCGTAGCCCTTTTATGATGAGTTAGATTGCTTGGTTTTTTAATTTAGCATGTTCATAATCTGTTTTGTGGGAATTGAAAACTATTTTTGATGGATTTGGTTAAACATTTAATTTTTAGTTGCATTTTAGCTTGAAATTGGGTACTTTTCATGTGTGACTCTTGGGGTAATGTCTGGGTTTAGTATATAACATATGAAAGTGATTTATTAGTCTTGAAAGGGGATGAAAATTCTATTTTTTTAATTAATTATTGTCATGTGGGCCTTGAAAGGTGGTTTTTGAATGAGTTTAAGGTGTAAAAATGTGTTGTACTTCTTGAAGGTGATTTGTGAAAACGTGTGTTTTTCATGTGTATCTTTGTGGTATTATTCGATGTATTTTTATAACACTTCGGGGTGGTTTAATAATTTTTTTAGGGATGAAAAATATGTTTTGGATTGGTATTGGTATGATTTTGGTCTTTAATGAGGGTTTTGAAATGGGTTTAGTGGGGACACAATGGTTATACCTCTTGGGTTTGTTTTATAAAAATTGAAAATGTTTTATTCGGTTAAACAAAGTTGGAAAAGGGTGTATATGTACTGTTTGGGTGAGTGTGTTCACCTAATGTGGGTTTTTGAATGTTAATGTGGTGATTTGAGATGTCAAACAATTATTTGAAAGTTTTATAATTTTCTAAAATGTTTTACTAAATTGTGTTTTGTGTGCGAAACAAGGGTGTGGGATGTTTCGTGTTAGTTTATTGATAAAATGAATTTTGAAGGTGAGAAGGGTATTATGTGACATGTGTGTGGGATGTTATGTGAGTTTTATATCTTTTAATAGTTTTATAAAAAAAAATTAAAGGATTTGTGGAAGTGATGAAGAAATGTGAAATGTGTTGTGGGTTATTTTGGTGTGAGTCGGATTTCAAAATCATTTTGAATGAAAAATATACTTTTGTGACTTGGGTGGTATACATATCGGATTTTGGGTGAATTTTTGATGTGGAAATGATATTTTCATGTTCAATTTATATTTATTGACTTGTTGAACTTGTTTGAGCACAAGGGGAAAACCTGGGTATTTAGATGGGTGGACGTGTACTAGTATGCTAGTGAATCCGTGGGGTTTGGCCTTAGTTTCACTTAGAAAGATTGACACATACAACTATAAATAAAATATTATTATGATGATTGGGGACCACTAGGTTATGGGTATCTTCCATACTAGTGGCTCATGTACGGGAATGGATATTTGTGATGGTTTCTCTCACCGAGATACGAGTTACCTGGGACCCACAGCTAGCTAGTGCCTAGGGGTTATTTCCTATTGCTTGTGCTCATTAGTTAATTTATACTTACCATCGGAATATGGTAAATTTGGATGGAAAATTCCGTAGCTTTGGTGTTTATTTTAAAAGTGTTAATCCTTTAAAATTTTCCCACATGAAAACTGTTTTAATTTATTATTGCATCCTTTAGAAAATTGTAACAAGAATTTCTTATTTACAAAACTTGAAGTGATTTTTGTCATGAAATGTTTATCACATGGAATCTCTTAGTGGTGGTATCTTACTGGTCTTTCTATCACACCCTACTTACACCTTTTGGTGTAAGTATACTTTCTTATTTTATGTCACATGTTTGCGTATGGGTTTTATGCCTTTGATTTGGGGTTTTAGCGGTCCATCGTAATGCAGTGTCGTGGAGATGGATTGAGGGTGGTGCCTCTTTCCATGCGGAGGTTCTTGGGCTGTAATTTCTTGGGTTTGTAACTTTTGTAATTTTTCTTCAAAAATTGTTTAAAATTGTTTAATTCAGTTCTGAATTTTAGTAAAATATGTTTTGGTTTGAAAAATCCATATTTGATTTCTTGGATTCATTTGTTGTTTTAAGTATAAAAACTCGGGTAAATCATTCCCAGTTTTTGGTTTTTGATACCCGAGCACTTGTTCCAGCCCGTGGGGATCGGGAACGCCCTTAGGGACTTTCCACGGGTCGGGTTGGGTGCCGGTTCTGGCGGCGACCAGATTCGGTTCATGACAGTGGTAATGTATTTTCATCCCATTTTTTATTCTCGTGAGATTCATGCTATATTTTCCAATAATTCCTTTTGTGTGGTGTATTTACTACCCATTATTGTATAAATTTTTTATTATGTATTAATTAATGGGTATTTACATCTTAATTTTATGCTCGTTATTTCATGGGTTGTATGTTTCGTAAGTTACCAAATCGGTTAGGGAAACTTTTAACCCAATTTTCATTCCCTGGGTTAATCTTCTAATTGTTAATAATATCATGCTATGATTTTTTGTGGAATCACTATTTATTTATTTATTTTTTAATATCTACTCCCCTTTGATTGGATATACTTTTGATACAAATAATCACCCCATTGATAAATTCTCAAGTCATCGATATGAACTTGATAAGAGTAATTTTTACTCAATTTTCATTCATTGAGTTAAACATCCAAGTCATTGGTTTTGTCTTAAAAAGAACATGAGTGATTTTACTATGATTGATTTACACTTTATATCATGTTATATTGAGTGTATTTATATTTGTCACACATTATTATGTAATTTATTTATCCTTAATCTAAGGTTATGTTTTTATAAGGGATTTCGTCTCAATTTACATTCCATTGAGACTTCCTTATCTTTATGCACCAATTCACATTTATATTGTGTATATATTGTACTTTGGTGTATTATATCATGAATCACTTTCTTCTCATGATATTATAATGTTTTGATTGAATTTTATTCCTCAATTATTTGTATTCAAGCGTATCTCAATTGGTTAAGAACTCTTTAACTAAAATAATTTTTTAAAGATTTATTATTCTAAATCTTTATCATTAGTGTCCATGTATTAAAAATGGGTTTTATGATTTATTTTTATAGACATTATTGTTTTCAAATTATAAATCATTAAAATATTCAAAGTGTTATGGGATACTTTGATTCAATAATCTCTTTATTAAATGCTTTAAATGGTTTTGAAAATGGTTTGATAAAGAATTGTTTATTTCAATATCTTGATTGGATATATTGTGATTGGAATATGGAAATATTATATTTCCATTATTCTTATGTTATGTGTTATGATTATGTTATGGTTATTGATCATGTTTTATGTATATGAGTGGTTCCGTGATAAACCTAGGGTGAGTGAGACCGAGATATCTCTCCAATGCATTGGGTAATGTGACAGAGGTAAACGTTAATGTTTCTACTAAGAGATTTAGGGAATATACTGTGATGGGTATTACAAATGTGACTCCCTATGTAGCTATGATAGCTACAATGTAAGTATGTTATGAATTACATAAGCTAAATTTATGATTTATGATTTCTGTGTGTTATTCATAAATCTTATGACTTTTTAAGGTATGATATGATTGAAAATTATGGTTTCATTGATTTGTATTTAATGATGGGCTAATGTTTTACTTCCTTATTTTATAACCCTTACTGAGCTTTTTGTGCTCATACTAAGTTTTGAAATGTTTTTCACAGGACCTAAAGATGAATAGGGTCAAAGATGGGATCAAGGAAAAGTCATGATGTCTATAACACAGTACTAGACATGACTCTTTTTTCAAGAGTTTTTATTTTATAAAAAAATAGATACAAACTAGAATTGTCAACATGTAATATTCATGTTGTGATGTAAATTTTATGACCTAATTCTCTAAAAATCTAAACCTGAAAAGATCATCAATGTGAAATCTTGACATAATTCAAGATTATGTAATGTTTAAGGATGGGTCCTTATAGTTGGTATCAGAGGTCAGTTTAGATAACTTTAGAGGTTAGGGTGTTATTTAATCATAAGTGACATTACCATAATGGTTAAGATTTTAGAAAGTGTCATAGTTTTTTTAGATAAAGTGAATGAGTTTGAGATAACATGAATAAGTATATCTTAGTATTTACCCTCCTCATAATATATTATATGATTATCTTTCTAATATACTCACACTTAGCCTTTTGGTTTTAGTAAATGGCTGGATCTAGGAGGCACCAAAGTAACAATGGATGTGTAGAATATTGTGATGGTTTTCTTAATGAGCAACTGAATGAAATGGGGGCTACAATGGGAACTCTTGTTGTCATTCTCAACCAACTATATGGAGTCATGATTTACCACCTCAACCTTTGTGATTTTTATAAGGCATCATATATGCAAGAAACAAATCCCCACGGAAGTTCAGGTAATTATCATAAACGCAAGTATATTCAAAAACCTATGTGTCAAGGATGTGGAAAAAACAAATATGAAAATGATTCAAAGGGATCGTAAGATGATATATATGCAGAAGTGAATGTCAAAAAGTAAGATCCTACCATGAAAAAAAAATAATCTAGGTGACTTTAGGAAAAGTAAATAAGTTCTTTCTGAGGGATCAATTGAATGTTTTAAATGTGGAGTGCATGGTCATTATACAAATAGATGTCTTAAAAAGAAGGTTTGAGAATGGAATCTCAAGGATCCTACAAATATATTTTTACCACCACCTAATGCCAATCCAATTGAGTATGAGGAAATTAACAGTGACCAATGAAAGGTATGGATTATTTCATAACTGATGTTTAGACATTATTGAATCTTAGAATATGATTCATGATTTTGTTTTTAGGAAAGAAGTATTTCAGAATAAGTTAATAATGAATGGTTAATTGATCATGAAGAACACTGAATGAGTAAAAATTCAAATTGTAAGGGATTCAAGATTTATGGTAGATTTTAAGATGTTGAAATTCTTAAAATTATTAATGCTCTTTTGATGATGGGATTACATTTGATGGATTTTTATAGTATGTGTAACCCTGAAGTTTGATATATGAAAATGTTATTCAATGAATAATTATCTTTTCTTCTAAGTAGTAATGGTTGAATTTTATTTTGGATGAATCCATGTTTTTATTATGATTATATGGGGATTTGAGTTATTTGTGGAAATGATTAACCTTTCATAAGGAATATGTGATTAGGTTAATTACACTTCAGAATGAGACTTTAATATTATTCGATGTTTTTGGAAAAAAATGTTAATATTTACTGTGGAAGACTATGTGATAAAATCCTTCAGAGTTTTGGGTTTCTATATTAGATTTTATTACTTTTAATAATTTTACGGACAATTGCTTATTGAATTATCTTTGTTGAGCTTTGGGTATTGTTTGACAAATTTTGGATATTAAGAGTAGGTTTTATTATTGTAAAAGATTATCCTTTTTGAAAATTATCTGATCACATACTAACCAATTTTGGTTTTGGTTAATGTATAAATATAGGAAAAAATATAGTTCATATTTTGTGGGTTTTTTGATTCTCTAGAATTTCATTTCAACTCTTTCAATGAGAACAAGTCATCATGAATACTCATCATTTGATGAAAAAAATGAGTTCGTGGTAGGGATTTAGTAAAGGATGAAAGTATACATGACAAGTAAGTATGTTTTCTTATATTTTTAGTTAAGCTCATAAATAAATTTCTCAACTTTATGAAACATAACATAAAACCAAAAATGTTTCATGTTAACGTTTCCTACTTGGGAATCAAAGACCATTTAACCCATTATAGTTTTGTGATTTTATTGTGGTAAACTTTCTCCTAATCATGTTTTCTATCACTATCCCTTAGAACATGATGGTTTGTTTCCTCTTCTATATCCATGTTTTCAGGGAATCCTGGTATCTTTTGTCTTGGGTGACCTTTGCACTTTTTTCCCTTTATTTTAATGTGATAGATTTATTGACTCTTTTTCTGATGTGAGACATTCAATGATGATCCGAACTCAATTTTAAAATTGCGTGTATGCAATTCCCAAAAGGGGGAAGGATACAACATCCCAGTTAAATAAAGAATATGAAATTTTCATTTTTATTAATATATTTAAATTAATAATTAATTTTACATTAAATGGGATTCTATGTTCGATGGCGTACCCAATACACAACAACGGGTTTCTTTGAAATCTTTCATTACACACTAAAAATATAATAATATTATTTTAAATCGTAGTTAATGCCTAGACATTATATTTAATACAGTGAATAGAACTAACTATAATATGATTATATATGTTGGTTAAATGCTTTTACATTTCTCCAATAAAAGTTAGAGGCTAAAAATGTGAATTAATCTAATTTTAAGCATAATTTATCTTAAATGGTTTATTTACCGCCTTTTGATGGTAAAACCTCTTTAAATATAGTTATATCACTTATATATGTTCTATTTGACCAAATAAAGTTCTTATTTCGAATCATAAGATTAAAATTTATTTTGGGTAATTTTTTTGTATTTTTTTGATAAAATTAATTTTTTATGAATAGTGAAAAATAATTTATTTTAATTCAAAAGTGCCTTTTACTATACTTTATTTATATGGTTATATTATATTTTTAATTGGTTATAAAGTGTAATTATATTATTATTTTACCATTTAATCCAATGTTGGTCATTGTAATTAATTTCACATTGGAATTGGACATAAACAAGTATCAATCTTTTGATAGTTATTGTTTCTTAAAAACACGCTATTTGTTTTGATAATGGGAATTAATTTTAAATTAATTTATCCAAATTCAATGTTTTAAATTTGGTAAAATAGACATCATTTTTTGAATTCAGAATATCAAATATAGCTTAGGCTGAATTTTTAGTATCTTTATGAAAAACATCAATTTTTGATAAATAAGGAAACCGCTAAGTCATAGTTAGAAAAAAAAATGACATTTTCATTTAAATGAAATTTTACCACTTATGTAGATTGTATTTAGAAAATCCAACATACATGGTTTTTATTAGATATTAAAATGTGCTTCAATAAGATGAAAATAATTTTTGGTGAATAGTAACTTTTGACTTTTATTTACCGCAGATAATGCTAAATAGGGTAATTCAAGGTAAAAATAATAACATAATAATAAATAAATACCTTATCAATTGTACTAACATAATTTATGAATAAATGAAGACCATGGGAATCCTTTGGTAGATTTTTGGACACCCCAGAGCCACTGGGGAGTGATAATGACACTTTAGATTAATTAACTTAAGTAAGGGAAAAATGACATAAAAAATATCTTTTAGTAAATTAAATTATAAAAGGGGTTATATAAATTATAATTTCGACTATAAATATTAATTAGAAATATGAAAATATTTCCTACATCATGGTATTTGTTTTATAATTTTTAGACATCAAATAAATTAAATTATTTATGATACAATATAGATGAAATATTTACCTCATTAATAAATGATTTAAATAAATAAGATTATAAATATTAAACAATTATCCAAAACCTCTATAATTCTTATTGCAAGATTTTATTTAGACTATTATTCATCTTATCTTAGACTTTAATTAGTTTTGGACATTTAGAAACCAAATATCATTATATAATAAAATCATATTTTCACACTTTCCTAACGTGCCCCTCCTCCCCTTTATAAAAATCCCTCACTTCTAACTCATTCCACACACCACTCAAGCCCCTTTGCTCGTCCAACATGTACCCAAGTAATATCTTGTGATCCCTTTACTCCTCTTATAATCCTTACCTTAGGCACAAGGAACTTCAAAAAAATTTGGTACAAACCAAAGGCAGTTACCCAAATTAAAGGTAACAGTTTCTCTTAAATTATTTTCATTAATATTACTTCCCCAACCCCTAAAATATTTTTATCACTTTATTTTATAACAACACCAGTATCCTAAATATAATAGAATGTTTTTATGAGAAGGATTATAACTACACTTACACATAACTCTATCTAATGGGTGAAGAACATAATGTTTCTCTGAATGACAAACTAACGCCTCACGAAACGATGATTGTTTGATTATCTCATACCACCTCTCATGGTGTCCATTAATATGAAACTATATTTATATATGATATATATTATTTTTAATGTTTTTTATGCTTCTTTATTTTCTTTTTATAGAATACCTTTACGGTTTCCATTATGATTAAACACAATAATTTCATTTGAGGAAGTGCGGACTACCTCCCACTCAAAGTGATATGACTCATTAATGCCATATGTGGGGAGCATAAAAAATGGAATTAATGATATTATATATGATATTCTACTGGAATTACAAAATACATATGAATAATTATGTTTTAATTTCATTAAAATAAGAAATAGAAATGAATGTATCGTTCATGCGTACGTGCAGCTTACCGTCTCCATGAATGGTGCATTTCATTTCTTACATCCAAATGTTATATACCATTATAAATACATGTATATACTGGATATATATGATATATATGATATCTAAATCATGAATATCATTCTGGATATAATTAACCTTTGACCAAGTGAACAACTTTTAATTATAAGGTGTTCATTTTTTTACTCAAGTAACGAATATTGACAAAACAACCACTATTAAATTAAGTGAATACATAATGTTTATAACATGGTAATAAGTGTAATAAATTGAATAATTAAATTGAAAATTGTTCTTAATCAAGTATAAATTAACTTATGTTTGTTATTCTGTAAGATCAAGGTACAAACAAGTCATGTCAGACACAAGGTTAGGGGTTTCTTATCTCACTTTTAATTCCATGAGATTTCCATTGTTCGCCACTAATATATTGCATGTGGTGTATTGTGTACTTCCATTTGAAATATTTTATCATGATCATATTTATAATCATGTAATTATGTGAATCATATGGTGGTTATTAACTTTTGGTCATATGACTCGATTGATTGCAATGTGGTAAGGTATTTTCATCTCACTTTTTATTCCCGTGAGATTCATGCTATATTTCCCACCAATTAGTTTTGTGTTGTGTATGTACATACCATTATTGAATTAATTGTGAAATATACTTATATTTATGGGTATTTACATCTTCATTTTATTTTCCATATTTCATGGGTGGTATGTTTTGTATGTTACCAAATCAGTAATGGAAAATTTTAACCCAATTTTCATTCCTGGGGTTAATCTTCTTATTCTTAATTATATAATGATTTGAGTATGTGTGGAATCACTATTTATTTATTAATGTTTTAATTTCCAATCCCTTTTGTGTGAATATACTTTTGATTTACATAATCACTCCCTTAATAAATTCTCATGTCATCGATACGAACTTGATAAGAGTATTTTTAACTCAATTTCCATTCATTGATTTAAACATCCAAGTCATTGGTTTTGTCTTAAAATGAACGTGGGTGAAATTTCTATGATTGATTTACACTGAATATCAAATCATATTTAGTGCATTTATATTTTTCACACATTATTATGTAATTGATTTATCCTTAATCTAAGGATACAGTTTTTATAAGGGATTTTATCTTAATTTACATTCCATTGAGACTTCTTTATCGTTATGCACCAATTCACATTTATATGGTGTATATACTATCCTTTGGTGTATTATATCATGAATCACTTTGTTATCATTATATTATAATGTTTTTATTGAATTTTATTCCTCAATTATTTGTATTCAAGAATAAATGATTTGGTTAAGAACTCTTCAAGTAAAATAAAGTTGTTTTCGATGCTTTTGCTGGGGCGTGCGCACATCCGTCACGCAGAGGACGCGTGGCTTGTGGCCCCGCATTCCCGCTTTCCAAAGGCGGGTGGCATCTGTTCCTTATTCAGGGATGTCTGCTCCTTGATCGAAACTGGGATGATGGGATGTCAGTTCTTCCTTCCGTGGATTCCTCCTCGGAGCTCGTCACCTAGTCCGGGTCTCCCTCATAGATTTAATATGTATTCGTGAATCTCATTCATGGTGTCATATCTTCATGGACACCATTTAATTACGCTGCTTCCGTCAAGACGCTCCAAGGGGTCCGGTCGAGGCAGCAACCTTTGGTGAGGAGAGTGGTCACGTCGAGGCGTCGTTGGCGTGTCTTGATGCTAGGGTATTGGCATGTCTGTATTATGTCCCTCATCATAGGGCTTCTCGAGGGCACGGAAGCCTGAGGCATCCCACATAGAATGTGGGGAATTATATTCCATAGGCATGTATCTTAGGTTTTCCTCAGCTTCCCATGTTTAACATAGGGTATGCCTCGAGTTTAACGTCCAGTGGAGACGGATTGGACTGATCGGATGACTAGCTAGAGTGGATCAGATTGAAGAACCCCCTGGATGGAACACCGATGTTGGGGCCAGCATGTGGGTGGATTCCTGGATGTTGTGGAGTGGAATGAGGTGGCATGATCCCACCGGGATGTGGCGGCCTAGGTAAGGATCAGGATGGGTGATGAAGTGAAGAGGGGCTTGAACCTCGTGGAGGATTCCTACGTATCCCTGTGGCAGGGAATCAAAGTCCACATAGTTCGATGATATGGTGGGACACCTGAAAAGGCGACCCATGAGAATGAACGCATGAATGGGACCCAGAGGGAGTAAGACCTCTGGGCTAGAGCATGAGCTTCCCGAGGCACGTGGGCTCAAGGGATAGGTCAGGATAAGACATGGGTGTTGGTCTTGAACCTCGTGGAGGCTTCCTACGTACCATGCCTTATCATAGATCAATGTCCCCATAGTTCGGGATGAATGGGGCTTACGCTTTGAGGCGGCCCATGGTGGGTGGATGGACGGGGCTTGCACTCTGAGGCAGTCCATGAAGATGGATTAATGGAGATTACGCTCTGAGGCGGCCCAAGGTGGGTATGGGGCTTACCCCTTGAGGAGGCCTATAATGGATTGATGGGGCATACGCTCTGAGGTGGCCCAAGGTGGGTATGGGGCTTACACTCTGAGGAGGCCCATAATGGTGGATGGATGGGGCTTACACTCTGAGGTGGCCCAAGGTGGGTATGGGGCTTACCCTCTGAGGAGGCCCAAGGTGGGTATGGGGCTTACACTCTGAGGAGGCTCATAATGGTGGATGGATGGGGCTTATGCTCTGAGGCAGCCCATGATGATGGATTTATGGGGCTTACGCTCTAAGGCTGCCCAAGGTGGGTATGGGGCTTACACTCTGAGGAGGACCATGATGATTGGTGAACCGACGTGAAGGGGTCAGAACGACCGGGTGGTGGGATTGAACCTCATGGAGGCTTTCTACATACCATGCCTTAGCACGTATCAAAGTCCACGTAGTTCGGGTGGTGTAGTTTAACATCATGCGGGATGGGGTCATACAGTTTAACGTCGTGTTGGATGGAGGAATTTGGGGATTATGCTCTGAGGCAGCCCAAGGTGGGAATGGGGCTTACACTCTGAGGAGGCCCATAATAGATTGATGGGGCTTATGCTCTGAGGAGGCCCAAGGTGGGTATGGGGCTTACACTCTGAGGAGTCCCATAATGGTGTCGGGACATACTCCAGAATGGAGGCTCGAGGTGAGACAAAGCGTAGAGGGAGAGGGATTTGGGACCGAACAAAGGAGATGCCCCATTCCCTATCACACCCTCCACTAGCCTTGGCAGTGGGGAAGTACGGAGTTGCATGGGTGTTACCTTCCACAAGAGGGGCTAGGGGCTTACACTAAGGAGGATTTCCTTCCCCCATGGGTAAACTCCACTCCGAGAAAGAGGATATCATCCCATGTGGGGGGTGATCCCATCCCCATGGAGACGAGTGGGCATAAAGAATGCCCGATTCAGGGGGACCCTACGTGCGAGGCACGGGGCCGGATCACAGTTTAACGTCATGTGTTGAGGACGAAGAGCTTGGCAGTTTAACGTCCTGCAGCTCGGATGAGGTGGGTTCGCTCCACATCCCTAGGACTTACATAACTGGTACCCTCTGCCCCTTGGGGAAGGGAAGGCACTGGAATGTCCGTTGTGAAGGGGGTCACAGGGCGAACCATTGAGGGTTCCACGTTAGCATGGCTATGCGACGAAGCAATATCCATTAGCGTTCCTATGTGAAGAAGCATGAGGCAAAGCAACGCAATGGGAAGAAATGCCCAAGGGACTTTGAGGTTACTTCGTACGAGCCTAGAAGGCCGTACAGGAAAACAGCGCATGGTGTGCATGCCCGGTATGTGTGCCCGGGGCATACAAACGGAGGACATCGAGCACCTACACAGGGAGTTACACGCGGGGATCAAGGTGATGGGTCCCGGGGATTGCGCGCAAAGAAATGTTTTGCATGAAAAACATCGGGATGATGCATAACTGGGGAAGAGGGATTGCGCGGAAGGGATGTGAATTATGTGCAAGTTGCAAAGGCTGCACCCCAATGCAAGGCCACAACAAGCGAAGGGATTGCGCGTAATTGGACCTTTTTGCATGCAATGGAAGGAATTGCGTGCAAGGGAGGAACCCTAAAGGTTTTGGAATTATATTTAAGCCTGTGAGATTGCGCGAAAAGACGGATTCCAGGGCGAGGTGGCGCAAAAAGGGTCAGTACCTGAAGTCCATCTTGCGCACGTGGAAGTCCTATTTCACGCACGATATCCAGTTCAAATTCCACAACCCCAAATTGGAAGGGGTCTCCTTCTATTTATAGGCATCCAGCGGCGTGGAATCCTGGGCGGAGCGCGAAGTTTTTTGTGCCAGAGATGGCGGCGCAGATATTTAGCCTCGCGGGCGCGGGGGCGAAAATTTTTCCCGCCTGCGCCGGGGACCCTTTGCGAATCCCTGACCCCTTTCACTCGGCACACATTTTTTTTCGTGCATTCCCCTTTTTTCACGCAACACTTCTAGGTCATCCGGACTGGGTCTCCGGGACCAAATATGACTTTGCTTCATCATTTCGAAACTTCCTTGAGTAATTACAGACTTTTCAGCGTCTACAAATGCCCCCCCTCAGAATTGGATCGACGAGGGGTCACAATGATCAGATTCCGAGGGAAACGCCGAAATGACGAAGTGTTGGGCTTCGTGGGCCCCCTACACGCAAAAACTATTGCGGCGCGCAAAAACTCCGGTTGGCACGGAATCCAATTTCCACGCAGCGCAGAACCCTGGCTTTGCCTATAAAAGAGGAAATGGGTCCCATGGTCCGTATGCAATTTTCTCACGCGATAGGCTCCAAGCTCTCGTGCGTGAAATTTCCTATGCGCCTGCGCATAAAACCTACTTTGGCAGTGCATAACTTCTCCGAGTTTCGGCCGTATTTACCCGCAAATACAGGATATTTCGTGCCGACTGCTCCAATTTCGCGCCCAACTTCTGAATTTTGTGCATCATATTCAGATTCGACACAACTCATCCAGATTCCGCACAACTCATCCAGATTCCGTGCAACGCTATCAAAGCACTGGGCCGAATGAAGATGGTCGCAAACCAACTTCCTGAAGGACATTTCCTACAAGGACTGGTTCAGCCTATTCCTGGAGAAGGACCTGGCAGTCAAGATGCTGGGATGGGGAAAACGGTGCCCAACTGTGTCTTAGAGGAGTAAGAATGGATCGTATTGGAGGATCCTAGAGATGGGGCAATACCAATCATGGGGATACCATGTTATTGAAGCCCGATACCTGAATCTCCGATATGTCAGGTTCCTCGCCAACATCCTGAGCGGGTGGCTCATACCGATGCGGGACGTAAGGATGGGCGTCCACCCAGCAACTCTGGTGATGGCGAGCACCATGGCCACCAACAAAAGGTTTAATCTGGGGGTCCTCGTGCTGGTTAGGTTGCATGCCATTCTAGGACGCATCTCAAGAGGGGGGTCGCCTCGGAGGGTGTGTGGCCCCTTCCAGATCTTCCACGGATGGGTGGTAGCTCATCTCGGCAGGTACACTTTCCCAAATGTTGTTTGTCCTCCGGGAAATGGCATGCGACCATCTCTGCTGAACATTGTCGGGGTCGCGCCGATGACGCTCAATGAGGAATGAGTAAGGATCAAAATTGGTAACCATGCCAACTTCAACTTCAGCTCATTCCTCACCCCGATCATCCAAATGGTAGACAACGGGAAAGGCTCGTTGGAACCAAGAATACTTACAGAGCATCTGAGGCAGGGTGCTTGTGGCTCGGATTGAATGGAAGATTATCTGTGAGCCTTACGTGTCGTCCCGATTCGCCAGGAAATTCGGGTGCCTCCATCGAATGCTGAAGATGGTATTTACGGACGTCTGGGAGGAGAGAAATCCCTGCACCCTTCGCCAAATGTGGTTAATGTTCACAACCTCTGGCTCTGGCGATGTCATTACCCTTCCTCCCACCGGGGCCGACTCTGGCCTATCAACCGAGTTTCCCGAACATTGGGCTATAGTGTACCCTAGGGGGATTTTTCCCAAGCGAGTTCGGAAACTCGAGACTACCCACGTGGAACCCGGGCGATGAGAGAGCAAGAAAGGTGCCACTAGAAGTGGGGACCAGGGGCGCACCATCCAGCGAGTCCTGCGCAGGCTGGGACCTCAGCAGCAGAGACATCGCATGGTGTTGTTGCGACCTCGTTGCCTGGAGGAGTGTCACACGGTGCAGCCAGAGAACTACCCGGGAAGCATATAAGATACCTTCTTGAACCTTCCCATGATGCAATATTCCCAGCATTGTGGTCGGCATGGATGACCCTTCAGAAATCGATGAGCGCTGAAGCCCTCTGGCAGAAGATAATGCAGGATGGGATCCATCTTCCAGAAGTCGGGCACATCCGGGTTACCGACTGGGTAAACTTTCATCGATGGCATGCTTACCTAATGGCCATGGACATGTACGCGTGCCAACGGGGTCGGTGTGCGGAGCCATCTCTCTTAGTGAAAGTGATGCTCGTCCATGGGCATGATCCAGAACAGATGTTGTCGGAGGACGATGACAATGGTGACAAGTCGGAGGGAGAAGATGAGAGAGGAGAAGATGAAGGATCTTAAGGAGGATCCCACCAAGGGAGCCTGTAGGAGAGTGGCGAGATCGTCGGCTCTGAAATAGACATAATAGAGCTGCTCAAGGTCTATCTCTATCTTTTTTTATCCTCCTTCTTTATCCATTCTTTTCTGCAACTTCTAAATCATTTCTCTATCTCACTCAGAAGAATATAGGCGTTGATCAAGCATTCCCAATAGAGGAAGGAGAATAGGCTCCGGTGGGACAAGGTGGGGCTCCGATGCCCATTATCGAACTGACAAGCACTAAGGGGTCTCTTGCCACGATAGCTCCTGTAGCATCCAGAACACTAGAGGCTGACGCCCTGGGTTCTTGTTAGTCCCTTGCTTCGCTACTGGTGCTTACTGTCAAGAAATCAACTAATCAGGATGCTCCCTGTACAGTGATCTCAGCGTTGGAGGCTCATCAGGTTGCTGAGCCCAGGCCATCCATGAGTGAATTAGTGGTAGACGTACCGACTCCACCAGAACATACTTCCAAAACTGGGTCGGCCCTGGAAATTGGTGAGCAAGGTGCGATGGAAATTAGTGGTGATGTCATTAGAGCGAGGCCGGAAGCTGACAAAGACACGGCCGCTGTCGGGGGGAGAGAGGAAGTTCGCCCAGACGTCGAGGATCCTATTTCGTAGGAAGGAATCTCTGAGGCAGATCCTGCTACTGACCTACTGGTTTTATTCTCTGTATACTGGCCCGCTGATCCCGAAGAAATAGATGATTCAGATTCGGAAGCGGCCGAGGAGAGCCGGATGACACGACGCAAAGGGTGGAAGTGCATCCAGCATTTTCTCAGGCAGCCTCAGACGGATTGGATGAGGCGGATGGGATCACTCCAGACCTAGCTGTGTTTCCTATGTGCCATAGGGGATGACGCTCAATGCCTTCATCTGACGGTCCGTGATTACATGGCTGAGAAGATAAGTGAGGGAATCCGATGCACTAACGTTTCCCAGTGTCGGGAAAAATCAGTGAGCACCCAAGAATTCCTGAGGGCGGAGTAGGAAGTCTGATGCATCGAAGAGCAGGCGACAGAGAAGGAGGCCTTCATTGCAACTTGCTCTAAGCTCTTGGATCAACTGATGGTCCATCTGGCTGACTTCAAAGAACAACTGATGGAGGCGAGTCACCAGATGACTGTGCTTCAAACTTAACTGGTGCAGGAACAACCTAGGATTGGCAAACTGTGCTCTGCAGCTGCTGATGAAGAGAAAGTCTTCAGGGAGCGATAAGTAGTCCTGGAGGCCACTAGCCAAAGGGTAGCGACATTGGAAAGATCAATCCAAAACGCTGATCCTTAAGGGCCTTGTTATGGCCATCTCGTGGACTTTTTTCTTTTACTACTCATCATTTCGATCCAATGTATGGAAAAATATATTTATATGCACATTTGGTTTAATATGCTCAACCATAATCCCGAAATAATTAACAATTCCTCCCTAAGATCATGTGGTACGTACCCAATGTGAGAAACAAAGGATGCTCATATTATCATTTCGTCCGATCGTGGGGCGCCAACCAAGCTTCAGGCATCTGAAATCGAGCCCGTATTTCTGAGGAGTAGAGGGAGGCCTAGCCGAAGGGAGGGGACCTCAAACCGATCGATTTATCATCTCCTCAATGTTCTCTAACGCACGAGTGGGGAAATGATGGGGGCATTGGAATCAATCTGAACATAGGGAGATATAAAAAATGTAAATCGCGTTACCCAAATTCAGAACACTATGGGAGGGGCTTAACGATGGAGGATAGCTGTAGACCTTGGCGGAAACGCAGAATCCATATCGCATTGGCCTGAAATGGGGACAACAAATGAGGACTGACCACAAACCATGTTTTCAACATGGGGCCTAGCTCAAATATCATCGATCAGTCTTTTGGAACATTGACCCAGGACAACAGGCGGACCATAGGTCAATCATCTATACTATTACAACAGACGGACCAAAGGTCTATCATCCATATTGTTACAGAAAGCGGACCACAAGTCGAGAATCCATACCGTTAGGGGGTCCCATCAAATGTGAAAGAGGTTGAAGATCCAAATAAAGGGGAAATCAAAGCATGGAAAGTGGAGTGTTGGTCTGTTCAAACCGAATCCAACACTCCCAAAATTACGTCACTGTGGTGGAGGCACATTAAGAAGACGTGTTAATTTGGTCACAGATCATCCCTACTTTTAGACAAGACCTATCTGGTGAGGGAACTATCGCTTCCCAACATTACTATGGGGCATCTCGAACATATTCGGGGTGGATGCTGCAGTTACAGAACTTCCCAAAAAGTCAGGCCAATGGGCCGACAGTGGGGGACGTGATATTGTAATCCCTGGGGGTGGACCCAAGACGAAATGTCTGGGCATTCCTACATACCCCATAAGAATGGGGATCAAGCCACATGTATTTCTAGAAAGGGTCTTAGTTTAAGGTATTAGAATTCGGACCAAGGATTGGTAAGGAGGGCGGGAGACACATGGTAAGGTAATTACAAAACCCAACGTGAATGAGGACGAGGTCCTGCTTACCATGTGTTCCTTGGAAAAGTGTTCCGGTCAAGGTACCAGACATGAAAGTTAGGTTGGGCCCGTGGGGAAGTGCCCGGGCCCTCCTACGTATCCCATAAGGATGGTAATCAAGCCATACGTAGTTCTTGGGGATGCCTTTTAACGTCGTGCTCGAAAGAAAATAGGCGGGATAATTCTCAAAAACAGGGTTCACATGGTGTGGCTATTGCAAACCCGATTTGAATGAGGACGAGGTCTTGATTACCACGCCACGTGGTCCCGTAGTCAAGGTCCCAAAGGCGGGACAGAAACGATGAATTAGCATACCTCAAGCTGGACCCAAAGACAAGAGGTATGGGTGTTCCGACATATCCAATGAGGATGGGAATCAAGCCATACGTAGTTCTTGGAAAGGGTGGCATGACAAAGTATGGAACCTGTGCAAAGGATGGAAGGGGCGTGCGGGTATATCCCTCACACCAAAAGAAGTTTAATTTTATGTATCTTGTTTGTCCTTGAAGGTGAATGGTTTTTCTTTTGTGGAGCGACCGACCTTGGGGAGAAATTCCTGGCATCTCCACAATAATCAAGCTGTATACAGGCATTGAAAAATGGTATGGTAAATGACCAATACCCAACGTGATGTCTCCTATGGAGAGGTCATCACAATGCACTGCCATTTTTCATCATGCGGCTGGGACGATATCATCACAGTTTACGGTCATGTGGTAGGACCAACCAACACAGTTTAAGGTTATATGGCTTGGACCTGGGGGAACGCACACGATGTGATAAAGCATACCCGATGTGGATAAGGACATAATCCCATACCATCACTGCACGGTCCCGTGAGAGGATCCTCGGGCCAAGGGGCCGGCGAGGGTCCAAAGATCAAGGGGCAAGACACACTAGCTTCCAGTTGAGCTGGGCCTGAAACACAATGTCTGGGTGACCCCTCGTATCCCGTGGGGATGAGGGTAAAGCTATGCATGGCTATTAGAGATTACCCAAGCCCATAATCTTAGCGCTCGGGTCACGGGATCCCCGAGAGACGCCGTAATGCAGCTTTGTCTTCCTGATGTGTGGAAGTGCATAGAGGATTAATGCAAGGAGTGTCGGGATTCTACCTTGACACGATGGTGTGGAAAATAATGTGAATCATGCAACCAACATTTACGGCCTGAAGGAGTCGGCGTGACGACAAAGGATTAATGTTGACCAAGTTTGTAACACAGCATCCCGGCATGTTAGCCTAAAATGGGGACAAACAAATGAGCATGGACCGCTCACCATTTTCACAATGCGGGACTTGTATCAATTTGTTGTCTGAAACCCTCGGGGGAGTTGGCCTGTGACGGTAGGAGAGCCCTAAGGCGTTGTATCTAGGACATTTTTGGGGGTCCCTCTGGGTGTGAAAGATAATGGGGGCCTGAATGGAGGGGAGCACGAAGCTTGGAAAGTGGAAAAAACATGCCTATGTTGAATCTGACACTCCATGTTCTAGACCAGAGTACTCTGAACACATTAGCGGGCCACTAAAAAGGGTTGAAGGGCTTCGTTGGAGAGCGGCCAAAAGATGGCGGATTCCCGGGTGAAGGGGGCATGGTGCCAAAAAAACCCTGTACCACACCTATATATACCCCTCAGGGAGAGGGACAATCCAAGGGGCCGAGGGGACTGGGAGATCGTGGGATCTCTTAAGAGATGAGGCTGGACCTGAAATCTAGGTGTTCAGGCGGTCAAACGTATCCCATGAAGATGGGAATCAAGTCCCACATAGTTCTAGAAAAATAGTTTAAAATCATGTAGGACAATGAGAGGAATTTCACCTAGGAATGTGTACGGCACGACGAGTAATCCAGTGAATGATGACATAATATCACACCACAGCGTACAATCCCACAGGAGAGAGCCTGGGCCGGGGGCCCGGGGCTAGGCCTCAGTCAGGGAGGCCTGACCGTCTTGTAGTTTAACGTCATGAATGAAGAGCGTGTAGTTTAAGGTCATTGAGGACCCAATAGTTTAGGGTCACACCGGACCAAAGGGGCCCATATATTGGACCAAATGCAGTTTAAGGTTGTGCAGGACCTGATGCAGTTTCGAGTCATGCGGGACTGGGAAAGGATCTTAGTTTAAGGTCTTAGAGCTCGGACCAGAGGGGCCCAGATATTGGACCAAATTCAATTTAAGGTCATGCAGGACCTGACGCAGTTTAGGGTCATGTGGGACTGGGAAGGGATCTTAGTTTAAGGTCTTAGAGCTCGGACCAGAGGGGCCCAAATATTGGACCAAATGCATTTTAAGGTCGTGCAGGACCTGACGCAGTTTCGGGTCATGTGGGACTGGGATCCAGTTTAAGGTCGTGCGAGACCCTGTAGGGTCAGGAAACATATTTCTTAAGGAACTTGGCATTGGTGTGAGGATTTATATGCTCACCATCCATGGTCACCAGAGAGTACGCACCATTGGGATAAACCTTGTTAACAATGAAAGGTCCTTCCCATTTGGGCTCCAACTTGGGTGGTTTCCTGCTGGAGATCATTGGTGCCCTGAGGGACAGTACCAGGTCACCTTGCAGGAAGGAGAAGAGACGAACCTTCTTGTTGAAGGCTCTAGCCATATTGCTCTGATGCCTTTCCAGGTTGTGAAAAGCACGAAGCCTATTCTCGCCCAATGCTTCCAATTCACCTAGGCGGATTTCAGCAACTCTATCCGGCGCTTGCTGGTCATAGACCGCTGTGTGCAATGAGGGAAACTAAATCTCGACGAGCAGGACGACCTCAGTTCTGCACACCAGGGAATACGGGGTCACCTGGGTGGAATTACGAGTCGTCATCCAATAAGACCAGAGGGTGTTGGAGAGCTTATCCGTCCAACTCTTCTTGTTCTGACCAACCATCTTTTGCAGAATGTTAGAGATGGTTTTGTTAAATGCCTAGATCTATCCATTTTCCTACGCATGATAGTGGGAGGTATGATTAGAGTGAATGTTATACTTGGCATACAATTTCTTCAACTCTACTGCTCGGAAGTTGGTGTCGTTATCAGTGAGGATAGCATGAGGTACTCCAAATTGATAGATGATATTGGAACCCATGAAGTTGGTGATAGAACAGGCTTCAACTTCCTTGAGCGGAATTGCCTCTACCCACTTGGAAAAGAAATCTGTAGCGGTCAGAATAAACTAGAATTGGAGGGCCGTTGTCAGTGGGTAAGGTCCTACGACATCCAACCCCCAGAGTGCAAAGGGCCAAGAATACTTGGTAGTGTGGAGAGGATCCGGTCGCCGATGAACAAAGTTATCATGAACTTGTCACGCATGGAACCTCTTGGAAAACTCGATGCAGTCGTGGATCATGGAGGGCCAGAAGTACCCCAACCTCTGTATCTGGTGAGACAACTTTGACCCAGCCTGATGGGCACCATAGGAACCAGCATGAACCTCTTGCATGACCTGTGGAATCTCGACTCCTTGAAGGCAACAGAGGACAACACCATCAAATTCGTGTTTATAAAGGATCTTCTCAAGGATGGGACCGCTCTGAAGGGTAAACTGTAATGCGCGGTGTGGGATTCGCTTGTGCTCAGCCCTGTATGATAGGAGATTACCATGCTATAGGTATTCAACCAAGGGTGTCCTCCAATCAGGAACTATTTCGATCACTGCATCTGAGGTGCCCAGGGCTCCTGACATAGGGGCTCCGGTGGTGAGATGGTTTACCCATGGGCTGCAATCATCCTCTGGGGTGACGGGAGCAATGAATCTCCGGTGCACCACGTGGACAATCAGTTCGTCCTGTTCGGGCTCCACAAGCGATGCGGCTAGGCTGGCCAAAGCATCTGCTCTACCATTCTGTGACCAAGGGATATGAATGACCTCTGGACAGAAGGGAACTGGTCCATTAGATGGAGGGTGCACTCCACCAATGGCGCGAGTTCTGGATTTCTAACAACATAGCTGCCATTGAACTACTTGATGACCATATTGTAATCCCCTTTCACATGCAGATGGGGAATGTTGATCTCGAGGGCCAGATCGAGGCTAGTAATGAGGGCATGATACTCAGCCTCATTGTTGGCTTAGCCCTCTAACAACAAGAATGAATACGGCAGAACGGATTGCTCCGGGGTGATGAAGACGATAACCAGGCCCACTTTGTTGAGCCTAGGATCGTTGAGTCTCCTACCGGTGGGGATCCAGGAGGCGCCATCAAAGTGCATCTGCAAACATGGGACGACATGATCGACTGAGAGGATTGCCTTATCAGAAAAACCTATGTCTAGCGGCTTCTCCGCAGAGGTTGGGTGGGCAGCTAGAAAGTCTTCCAATGCATGTCCTTTGATAGCCTTCTGAGGATAACCCTGATTTCAAACTGCTGGAGGATCACCATCCACTATGCTAGTCGGCGAGTCAACATAGGTCGGTTAAGGATGTACTTCAACGGGTCTACCCGAGAGACCAGTTGTACCTCGTGGTTCTGCAATTAGTGTTGTAACTTCTGTACGGAAAACATGAGCACAATGAAACTCTTCTTAATGGGATAATATCTGATTTCCATATCGAGTAGCATGCGGCTGAGGTAGTAGAGGTTGTTATTTGTTACCTCGTTGTTCTTTCGGGTGAGAAGTGCACTGAGGGACCATTCCAGGGCGGTCACGTAAAGGACCAGCAGCTTCCCGGAGACGGGTGGCATCAAGACCGGAGGTTGGAGCAGATACTGCTAGATTTCCTCGAAGGCGGTCCGACACTTTTCATCCCATTCATAGTTGGTGCCTTTCATCATGAGCTTGGAAAAGGGCTTACACTTGACATCCAAATTCGCAAAGAATCGGTGTATGTAGGATAAGTGGCCTTGAAGTCCTCAAAGCTCCCGAATATTTCTCGGGGGAGGCATCTGGCTGATGGCCTTGATCTTCTCTGGGTCGATCTTGATGCCTCAGTGCCTAACAACAACGCCAACGTACTTTCCAGAGGTGACCCCAAAATCACACTTCAACGGGTTCATCTTTAGGTGGTAGGAAAAGGGGAAGCTGAACACTTTCTCGAGGTCCTTGAGATGGTCCTGGCACTGGTGACATTTGACCACCAGATCATCCACCTAGCATTCCACCAATATTCCCAGAATTGGCTTGAATATGAGATGCATGGCCCGATGATAGGTGGCACCAGCATTCTTCAGGCCGAAGGGAATAACCTGGTAACAAAAAGTACCTTGGGGTTCCCTGAAGGCAGTGGACTCCTTGTCCTCGGGGGCAATATGGATCTGGTTGTACCCAGAATACCCATCCATGAAGGAGAGGGCTTGGAACCTGGTCGTGGCATCAATCAGAAATTCTATCACTGGAAGGGGAAAATCATCCTTCGGACAGTGGTGATTGAGATCACGGAAGTCGATACAGACTCTGATCTATATGTTCTTCTTCCTGACTAGCACAATGTTGGCTATCCACTTGGGATATTGGACTTCCTTAAAGAAGTTGTCTTTGATGAACTTATCAACCTCAGCCTCGACCATGGAACTATGCGAGGGGTGCATCTTTCTGGGAGGCTGCGTGAACCCGCAATGGTTTGTCGGGAGACCAAGGCGGTGGACGGATACCCGAGGATCTAGTCTTGGCATCTCGTCATAACTCCAACAGAACACATCACGGTGCTATCTGAGGAATTCCACATACCATTGTTGCTCCTCGGGGGGCATGGCAGCACTGACCAATTTGGGTCTCAGGTCCACCTCGCTATCAAGGTTCACTTGTACCAACTCGTTAACCGTGGTGGAGAATCCTTCCTCAAATGTAGGGGGCATCTTCCATGTCCTCCTCTCTACTTTTGGAGGTATCATCCATGGGGGGAGCTTCTTCTGAGCTATCAAACCCTAATGGGCGACTGGTGCCAGATTGAGTTGCAGTGGTCATAGAATTAGGGGATTCATGTGCCAATGACACCATAGTGATGAAGGCAGTAGATCCAATCCCATCTGGTCTTCGGCCCAAGAGGCCACGTTTGATAACATCAAAGCAGTAGTGGCGCGTCAGCTTGAGCCGATTAATTCCAGCCCGGCGAAACAGACATGTATAACGTACTGTCGTTGGCATGAGCAAGACATCTCAATACCGTACAGGGGTAAGAGGTTCCGAGATCACCCGAGCTTGGTTGGTGTAGGAGTACGAGGTGATTTTCCGCCATATCTTGGACCTGGGAATATGCCTTCCTCTTGTACCCGAAATGACAAAACACTACCCCATGTCGTGGGTGGTGGCTACCAACCAATGGATTGGGAAGATGTAAGCATCATTCAAACCTACCAAGGGATCACTTGTGATAGTGGCGGGATCAATCTCACCTACGAGAATCTTCTTATCCTTGATCTTTTAATAGTCGACGTCTAGATAATGGGCTTCACAAGAGGCAAAAGGAGATGCATCTCCTTGGAGCACACCCACTCGACCATTAAGGGAGTATTTGAGGCATTGGTGATACGATGAGGGGACCACCGCATGAAAGGTGGATCCATGGACTTCCCATCAATGCGTTGTACGCGGTGTCCTGGAAGATAACCATGAATTCGGTGCTGGAAATTAGGCCACCGAACTAGGTCTTCAAGAGGATATTACCAACTAGAGTCTACTCGGCCCTGTCATATCCCTGGATTCTGAGGTCAGAGAGAGTTAGATCAGCCTCATACAAACCCAGCTTCTGCAGAGTCTGAGTCAGGATTAGCTTAATCCCAGAACCCTTGTCAACAAGACAACAGCAGACTTCCACACCATTGAACTGACCAGTGATGTACAATGGGCAGATGTGCCTAGTTATGGGAGGGTCTTCATCTTCACCATAGAATGAGATAAATTCCTATCATTTTGTGTTCTCGATTTCCTTAGTGTGGAAGGATTCTGCAGCTTCTACCTCTATCTCAAACTGGAGGGGGATCTTTAGGGCCTCGGCAACTACCTCACGCATTTCAGATGACAGACGGAGAGCCTCAAGGATAGAAAGCCTCGCTGTAATGCCGACAAGGTGCTTTAGAACATCATACTTCCAGGCCAGACGTGGGATTTTTCTTAAAGGAGGCCACTCTGCGATTGGAGGCACGACGGGCCCTACCGGCTGGTCCGGTGGCTGACTGGTACAAAGCGTATCTTGTTGTTCACTAGTCAAAGCCTGGAGAGTGGCTACCGGATGAGTACAGGAAGGATGAGGTCAGTGGTGGCAGGGCAGAGCTGGTCGCGGCACGGCCGATGTGGTTCCTCCTGATCCAGCAACACAAATGGTGGTAGAGGCGAACCTGTCGACACCGAATGAAGGGGTAGCGGGTGCTGAGCTCTGCACTGGGCCTGCAATCTAGTTTCAGCAGTGTGCATGACCTGGCTGGAGGTGCCAACTGTTGTGCCCCAGCGATCCTTGTAACCATGTCCCCGAAGAAGTTGGCGATGAATGGGGACATTGGGAAGGTCTACCTAGCATTCCCCATCGTCGGGAGTCAAAAAGGGATTTACCAACTCTACGGTGTTAACCGAAGCGTACCCCTGACTGTCACTTGATGAGTCATCCACTACCGGGCGGAGTCTCGGAGGGATCCCCATTTTCAGGGGAATAAAGTTGACAAGAGTGTGGGACGGTGACGGCATTGGCTGGGCGCATTCTTTCTTCTTGCGCTGCCGCTGCTTGCTCTTCTGGGAAGAGGCTGGTTGAGACGACGATGTCGAAGTAGTACCCGCATCTTCTCAGATCTCTAGCTGATTCAGGCATGCATGGATGATGTCATGGGCGCGGGCGACCATCTTGAGGGCCATCCAGTTGTTATTCTTCTGGGACCCATGGTCGGAAACCTGTTTCCATTCACCTTCATCGCCGCTACTGCCATCCGTTCTCACAAAGACACCTGCCACTTGTGCCGGGGCTGGGCCCAACATGACTATATAGTTGTCAATATGGTCTTGGAGCTAGTCCTTGAACACGTAGCATTGTTTGATGGTGTGCCCCAGGGTCTGGTGATAAGGGCAGTTGTTGGGGTGATCAGTGAGATGCGCCTCTTCTGGCTTCCGGCACTCAGGTAGCCACATGATTCTCTACTCCAAGGCACTGCTGAAGTAACTAGGGACCTGAGCCTCATCAAACTAGTAGGTCCAATTCCTTCTGTCCGGAAGGGGGGCTCTAGGAGGCTGACCCTGACGGGGTTCCGGAGGAGCATGTCAAGGAGGTGGAACTTGATTATCTCACCTAGCCGGTGGTAGCGCGTTATGCGGAGGTGCTTGCCGATATTGGGGCAGTCGCTGCTGGGCTGGAATCTGTGCCTGTGGGGGCAGACCCCTATAGGGTTGCGGAGCTAGCCTCACTGGTATCAATTCTAGCTTCCTGGGGTCCTCTATCTGGGCCACAGCAGTGGGCTTAGCTCTGGCATCTCTACTTGCTGGGATTACAGGAGGCATCGGGCATGCTTGACTGACCTGTTGCAGGGCTTCTTCGAGGCGTTGAGCCTTGTCTGAGAAGTCCCGGAACCCTCTAGGGTAATTCTGAGTGATCAGAGAAGGAACCAGCTCTGCCTTGACAATCCCTGTGCACGTTGTCAGTAATTTCACTTGAGTTAGTGGCATGTCAAGGGAGTATGTGAGCCCCTTCCACCGGGCGATGAAGTCTGCGACTCACTCATCGGGCCTTTGATTGCACCAGAAGAGGTTTTTGATGTTCGTCTTCTAGGTTGTGAAACTAAACTTGTATAGGAATTGCCTAATAAATTCCTCTCAGATAGTCACGGATCTGACAAGGAGTTGGCATTACCAGACGAACGCCGGCCCCTCTAGTGTCTGAACAAAGCAATAGAGCTTGGAGGCCTCCTGTTGTGCTGTAGTCCCTAACATAGGCCCACACCTTGAGTTGAAGTGGGTCAGGTGCTGTGGTGGGTCTCTTGTCCTGTTAAAGGGGGCGAAAGTGGGGTTCCCAAATCCTGGAGGTGCTGGAATATCATCTACCCATGATGGGTATGGTTTTCCGTCTAGTGGGATCGCCACCTTCCGAGTTTCCAATGCCTCTAAGCGGGCGATGAGTGCCGCCATCAAATCGCCAGGGCACGGGTTCTTGTCCTGACGGGGATCCCTTACCACAAGATCATTTTCAGGCTCTTTGACTCAGTAGACAAGCTCAGCAGCTCGTGGGGCAGCTAGTAGAGAGACCCTTGGGGCAGCGGGAGGAACCTGAGCGGGGTCTCTTGGGTGGTCACGCCACTCAAGAGGGTTTGGTAAAACATATCGCACCCTATTGCCATGAGCTCCGGCCTCTCCTCTGTCAGCGAACACAACATGGTCGAGGTTTCCTGGGAGAATCTCATGGAGGGGTAGTTGTTCCTACACCTGTTGTCCTGTACTAGGATCACCGTGGTCGGGCCACCGCTCTGCAGTGCATTTAGCCAGAATCTCATCAACCTACCTCTTCTGCTCAGCAAGCTGTTGGCGCAGCGTGACCTTCTCGTGATCTTCCTATTCCTTCTGCACTAAGGCAGATGGGTTGGAGAGCTTGACATCCCCAACGTTCTCTTTACCCTTGCCGATATTCTGGCTCAGTGATAATGCCTCAGTGGGTGCAGGGTGACCTAGGAGGTTTCTCTGCTAACGAGTAATCCTCCCTGACGGGTCCAGTGGTGGTTTTTCTTCAAGGGGTAAGTCCCCATCAAGAAGTTCCAAAACGTTCCCTTCTCCCGACAGATCGGCCATGTTGGCTGTCACTGCCCTCGGGGGCATTTCCTCAAATTCGTCTAGTGAGTTGGGTTGCCGGTGAATCACGCCTAAAATAAGGGAAACATAATGCCCCATCCATGGATGTGCGTTTGGGGGTATCATCCTTCATAACTTTGCGGAGTACTTGAAAACTCTGAACGCATTGTTGTTGGAGGGCCCTATGGTGTCCAAGAGACTCGGGGTGCCAGACCGTGGGGAGCGTAGCCCGGTCGACCCAACGACATTGCTCACCGATATCCTCGAGGTGTTCTTGCCTCCCGGGATAAGGCACGTGCTGATGGAAAAGATGGGAGTGAGTCGCCCGGAGGGTCTGGCAGAAACATTCAAACTCTCCCGGGGTGAGAGATTCTGGTGTATCGAAATTCAACCCAGCGACCGGACAAAAATCCTCGAGGAAGTGGCCTGCTATGAGGATGGTCCAGAAGCTCCATGGCTCAGGTTCATGATCCGACCCTTGATATCACAACTCATCAACTAGGAGTGGCTGGGGAACTGGCAGTGGTGGCGAGGCAGGCCATTGGGCCGGTGGGCTAGCCGGCAGAGAATACGGTGAGTAGGCCGATCCGCCGCTGAGTCCCAGGTCATCCTCCAAGGGTTGCGGTGTCCTGGATGCCACGTCGCGATAAATGGGCCACCGAATGGGTCTCCTGTCATAGTGTCGGTGCTTGAAAAGGGTGTTCTATGTCGTGGCTCTTCCGCCATCGAACCCCAAAAAATGCTTTGTTGTCTCTGGCCGAGGCAGGAGGTGCTTCCAGAGAGGCCGATGGTAACTGCAGGTTCGATCCATGGGGGTACGCCAAGTCCTCGTCCTCCCGAATATACCTTCAGAGGGAGGCGGGGATCATATGGATCTCACATTCAGGGAGTACAAGGCTGACGTGTCGCATCCCTATCCCAGCCCTTGACTCAAAGGACTGGTGGGAGGGCTCCATCACTGAGTCGTACTCTGCCTCGGATTTTGAGAAACGGACTAGTCTGATTTCCATCTGGCGTTCCCTGGCATTTCTCTTACAGCGACAACGTCCTGCCTTCCTGCCCCTGGGTGGCTCCATGGGGCAGGGTTGATTGCCATCATGGATTCCTCTGGCCACACTGATACTGAGGCGGAGAGGACTGAAGGTCGGGTTGTGAGGAGCACCAGGGTAGATGTTGAAAGGGACATGGGGAGGACCTCCATGTCAGTGAGTGACTGGATATACAATGGCTCCATACTCGCGGTCTGCGGTAGGGGAAGTGACCACATACCCAGTGTAGTGAGTGCTAGAGAGAGCCCCACCCAGAGTGTTGTTTTCACGGGGAAGTCCCCTACCTGCGGTGAGGGTGGCACCAGGTAGGCCTCCAGGCTGAGGTTGGAAGCATGGATGGCCCATACCTTCCAGAAAGTGGCACGGAGTAGGCCTTCAAGCTAGATGGAACTACCACGAATTGGTCTGTAGCGTCCATTGCCTATGTCGGCGACCGGGAGAGTCGACCAAACTTGACCGGGGGTGGTTGGGGCCTCGATCCGGATCGGTCATGAAACTACCCCTGCTCAACGTGTACGGGTGTTTGATGATAGGAGTCAGTGGTGGCTCGAGCCAAAGTGGCTACTGATGTTAATGCACTAGGGTGAGCATCATCTTTCGCTCATGCCCAATGCTAGAGGCGGGTCAGGTGGGTTGGAGCCGGTGGTGCGGGCACATGGATTGCCTGCTCCTCGTCCCGGGGAGTCGGGCGGCGGTGTTGATGCGGCCTGGTGGGGGGCCTTTCCATGAACCCTTGAAGCGGGTCTCTGATTGTGCCAACTCGGACATCCCCTACCTCATCGGCGTAGGGGAGAGGACTTTCAAGGGGTTTCAGGGATAAGCTTCCAAAACGGTTGAATGTCAGGGTGGGGAGCAGCGGCTCCCTGTGTGGCCCTCGGGGGCAGCGATGGCGGTGAGGCGTAGCTTCCTCGAGGTCCAATCGGGCCATGTACCTGGTGGGGATGACCCCTTCCTCCTCGTACCTACGTACAAGGTTGTTGATCACCCTCTGTTGGATAATCTCTGATGGGGAGAGGGGGCGTGAGCGCCCAGTAGTCGTGACAGTCGGAGTAGCTGTGGAAGTGGTGGAACCGCACGGGGTGGCCGTGTCGGTACTTCCCCTGCCCCTGTGCCGGTGGGCAGGTGGAGATCGAGCTCCGGATGCAGTGATATGATTCTTGAAAGCAGGGAGATGAACCCATTAACACTAATAGGAAAATAAATCAACAACCAGTAGCCCAATGTCATTACGTCTTCCGTGGTCGGTAAGAGGGATCCACACTGACAACATCGCAGAATGGAGTGCTCAAGGTCCTAACTGCCCAAACCCCTGGCGGGTTTCATGTCCTAGTGCTGGGTGCCTGGACCAGGTAACATGCTAATCTTCTGACACCCCAAATTCCGCCATTCTCCATATTGAGGAGAATAGATTCACATCGGGTTCACCATTTTCTGTTTCCGACGCTTTCATCGAGGCGCACACACATCCGTCACGCAGAGGACGCGTGACTTGTGGCCTCGCATTCCTTCTTTCCAAAGGCGTGCGACATCCATTCCTTATTCAGGGATGTCTACTCCTTGATCGAATCTGGGATGATGGGATGTCAGTTCTTCCTTCCGTGGATTCCTCCTCGGAGCTCGTCACCTATTCCGAGTCTCCCTCATAGATTTAAGAAGTATTCATGAATCTCGTTCCCAGTGCCATATCTTCATGGACACCAGTTAATTACACTACTTCCATCGAGATGCTCCAAGGGGTTTAGTCGAGGCAGCAAACTTCGTTGAGGAGAGTGGTCATGTTGAGGCATCGTTGGCGTGTCATGATACTAGGGGACTGACATGTCTATCTTATGTCTCGTATCATAGGGCTTCTCGAGGGCGCGAAAGCCCGAAGCATCCCACATCGAACACGGGGAATTATATTCCATAGGCATGTATCTGAGGTTTTCCTCAGCTTCCCATGTTTAACACAGGGTATGCCACGAGTTTAACATCAAGTGGAGAAGGATCAGACTGATCAGAACACTAGCTAGAGTGGATCAGATTGAAGAACCCCCTAGAGGGAACACCGATGTTGGGGCCAATACGTGGGCGGCTTCCCGGATGATATGGAGTGGAATGAGGTGGCATGATCCCACCGGGATGTGGCGGCCCGAGTAAGGATCAGGATGGGTGATGAAGTGAAGTGGGGCTTGAACCTTGTGAAGGCTTCCTACGTATCCCTGTAGTAGGGAATCAATGTCCCTGTAGTTCGATGATACGGTGGGACATCTGAAAAGGTGACCCCTGAGAATGAACGCATGGATGGAACCCCAAGGGAGTTAGACCTATGGGCTAGTGAATGACCTTCCCAAGGCACGTGGGATCGAGAGAGAGGTTATGATGAGACATGGGTATTGGGGTTGAACCTCATGGAGGCTTCCTACGTACCATGCCTTGGAACATATCAAAGTCTCTGTAGTTCGGGATGGATGGGGCTTACGCTCGGAGGTGGCCCATGGTGGGTGGATGGATGGGGCTTTCACTATGAGGTGGCCCATGGTGATGGATTGATGGGGCTTACACTCTAAGGAATCCCAAGGTGGGTATGGGGCTTACACTTTGAGGAGGCCCATAATGGATTTAAGGGGCTTACGCTTTGAGGCGGCCCAAGGTGGGTATGGGACTTACACTCTAAGGAGGCCCATAATGGTGGATGGATGGGGCTTACGCTCTGATGCGGCCCAAGGTGGGTATGGGGTATATGCTCTGAGGAGGGACAAGGTGGGTATGGGGCTTACACTCTGAGGAGGCCCACAATGGTGGATGGATGGGGCTTACGCTCTGAGGCGGCCCATGATGATGGATTGATGGGGCTTACGCTCTGAGCCGGCCCAAGGTGGGTATGGAGCTTACACTCTGAGGAGGACCATGTTGATTGGTGAACCGACATGAAGGGGTCGGAATGACCAGGTGGTGGGCTTGAACCTCGTGGAGGCTTCCTACGTACCATGCCTTAGCATAGATCAAAGTCCATGTAGTTCGGGTGGTGCAGTTTAACGTCATGCGGGATGAGGGAATAAAGTTTAACGTCATGTTGGATGGATTCATTTTGGGCTTACGCTCTAAGGCGGCCTAAGGTGGGTATGGGGCTTACACTCTGAGGAGGCCCATAGTGGATTTATGGGGATTATGCTCTAAGGCGGCCCAAGGTGGGTATGGGGCTTACACTCTGAGGAGGCCCATAATGGTGTCGGGACGTACTCCAGGATGGAGGCCTGAGGTGAGACAAAGCGCAGAGGGAGAGGGATTTGGGACTGAAAAAATGAGATGTATCATTCCCTATAACGCCCTCCACTGGCCTTGGTAGTGGGGAAGTAGGGAGGTTAATGGGTGGTGCCTTCTACAAGAGGGGATAGGGTCTTACACCAAGGAGGCTTCCCTTCCCCCGTGGGCAAACACCACTCTGAGAAGGAGGATATCATCCCATGTGGGGGGTGATCCCATCCCCATGGAGATGAGTGGGCGTAAAGAATGCCCGAGATGGGGGGACCCTGCGTGCGAGGCACAGGGCCGAATCATAGTTTAACGTCATGTTTTGAGGACGAGGCGCTTGGCAGTTTATCGTCCTGTATCTCGGACGGGGTGGGTTCGCTCCACATCCCTAGGACTTACATAACTGGTACCCTCTTCCCCTTGGGGAAGGGAAGGCTCCGTCAAGGCCGTTGAGAAGGGGGGTCGCAGAGCGAACCATCGAGGGGTCCACGTTAGCATGGCTATGTGAAGAAGAAATAGTCGTATGCGTGCCTATGCGAAGAAGCATGAGGCAAAGCAATGCAACGGGAAGAAACACCCAAGGGAACTTGAGGTTACTTCGTATGAGCCTGGAAAGCCGTACGGGAAAACAACGCATGGTGTGCATGCCCGGTATGTGTGCCCGGGGCATACAAAAGGAGGACATCAGGCACCTACATAGGGAGGCACCTGGGGGGCATCAAGGTGAGGGGTCCCGGGGATTGCGCGCAAAGAAATGGTTTACGTGCAAAACACAGGGATGGTGCGTAATTGGGGCTAAGGGATTGCACGGAAGGGATGTGAATTGCGCGCGAGTGGAAAAGGCCGCACCCAAAGGCAAGGCCACACCAAGAAAAGGGATTGCACACAATTGGACCTTTAGCGTGCAACAGAAGGAATTGCATGCAAGAAAGGAACCCTGAAGGGTTTGTAATTCTATTTAAGATAGTGGGATTGCGTGCAAAGGCGGATCCCAAGGCGAGGTGGTGCGAAAAGGGTCAGTACCTAAAGGCCATATTGCGCATGCGGAAGTCCTATTTCGTGCATGAGAGCTGGTTCAATTTCCACAAACCTAAAATGGAAGGGGTATCCTTCTATTTAAAGGTGTCCGGCGGCACGGAATCCCAAGCGGCACGCAAAGTTTTTCACGCCAGAGACGGCGCCGAGGAAAGTTAACCATAGGGGCACGGGTGAACAAATATTGTGTGCCTGCGCCGGGGAACCTTTGCGAATCTTGGACCCCTTTCGCGCGACACAAATGTTTTCGCGTGCATTCCCCCTTTTTTTCACGCAACACTTCTGATCCCCCCGGACTGGGTCTCCGGGTCTGAATATGACTTCTATTTGTCATTTCAACACTTCCTTTAGTAATTACGGACTTTTCGGAATCTACAAATGTTTTAAAGATTTATTCTTATAAATATTTATCATTAATGTAAATGTTTTAAAAATGGTTTTTATGATTTATTTGTATGGACATTAATGTTCTCAAATGATAATTCATTAGAATCTTCAAATTGGTATGGGAAGCTTTGATTCAAAAATCTTTGTATTAAATGTTTTAGATGGTTTTGAAAATGTTTTGATAAATCATTATTTATTTCAATATCTTGAATGGATATATTTTGATTAGAATGTGGAAATGTTATATTACCATTATTCTTGTGTTATATGTTACGATTATGTTATTATTATTGGTCATTTTTTACGTATAGGGGTGGTTTTGTGATAAAACTAGGGCGGGTGAGCCCAACATAGCTCTCCAATGCATAGGGTAACATGAAAGAGGTAAATGTTAATGTTTCTCCTATGAGATTAAGGGAATATACTGTGATGGGTATTTCAAATGTGACTCTCTATGTAGTTGTGATAGCTACAATGTAAGTATGTTTTGAATTCCATAACTTACCTTTATGATTTATGATTTGGGAGTGTTATTCATAAATCTTATAATTTTGTAATGTATGTTATGATTGAAAAGTATGGTATCATGGATTTGTATTTAATGATGGGATAATGTTTTCATTCCTTATTTTATAACCCTTACTGATCATTTTCTGCTCATCCCATGTATTGAATTTTTTTTCATAGGACCTAAAGATGAATTAGGTCAAGAATGGGATCAAGGAAAAGTCATGTTGTCTAAAACATGGGACTAGACATGAATATTTTTTCAAGAGTTTTTATTTTATGAAAAAATGGATACTGAGTAGATTTGTCTACATGTAATATTCAGGTTGTTATGTAAATGTTATGACCTAATTCTATAAAACTCTAAACATAAAAAGATCTTCAATGTGAAATCTTGACATAATTCAAGATTTTGTATTGTATAAGGTCAGGTCCTTATAATTACATAAGTAATTTTTTTTATATAATATATTTTTCATAATACATCATTTCATTCTTAAGTCATTATATTTTCATAAATTTTGGAGTTTTTTAAACCATTATTTTTCTTTATTCACCAAAAAACAACTATATATGAAAAATATCAAAAAAACGATTGTGAACTAATTTTTAAATTATTAACACAAATATTAAATTAGATTCATCAAATGAGATTCATAAAATTTGGATGGGGGTTCATGATTCTAATAAGTTTGTGGAACAGACACATTGTCAAGCTATGATTGATATAAACTTTCATTTTCAGTAGGAGTGGGGAGCGAATGAGGCTTACCAAGAGGTGCACATATCTGGAAAATGGGGGGACATCACTGATAGTTGCAAAGAAAAATGTTGGAAACATGGTACAACCTTCCTAAAAATGACACAGTTCTGGTTGAGAAGAATATGGTTCTTGAGAATGAGGAATTCATGTCTTTCCCAAATTAAAGAAGGTCGAGGAAAGACTATTCCTCTCTTACAAAGCTGGTGTCTACCAGGTCATCTGTTATGAAGGAAGGTGGTGCGGCCACTGGATTGATAAAGGGTAGTTTCTGTAACATCCCAAGTAAATAAAGAATATGAAATTTTCATATTTTTTAATATTTTTGAATTAAATATAGAGTTTACTATAAAGGGGATTCTATGTTTCATTGGCATACCCACCACTCTATAATGGGTTTCACTGAAATTTCATGTTGCACACAATGTTGAGTCATACAAAAAGGAAATATTATTATTTTAAATAGTAGTAAACACCTAGCCGTTGTATTAGAAAGAATGAATAGAGGTAACTAAAATATTATTATACATATTTATTAAATTATTTTACATTTATCCAATAAATATTAGAGGCGTAAAATGTTAATGAATCCAATTTTAAGCATAAATACCCTAATATTATTTAAAAGGTTGATTGACCTCCTTTTATTGGTGAACCCTTTTTAAATATAGTTTTTGTCACGTTTATATGTTATATTTAAAAAAATAATATTCTTGTTTAGAATAGGGATATCAAAATTTACATTGGATGAAATTTAGGTATTTTTCTGATCAAGATCATTTTTAAATGAATAGTGAAAAATAGTTCATTTTAGGTCAAAATTATCTATTAATCTAGGTCACGCCCTGTCCTCAGGGACCGTGAAATGACTACCCCACGCCCGCCTTCCATAGGCCAGGGGCTGGAAACTAGCACCAAAGGAATAAATCCCTAAGCTGGGAAGGCATTTCCATTATAAAAGTAAACAAACACAATAGAGTACACAACAGGAAGTAAACACTAAGTAAAACTGAATTAAAAAGAGTGTGCTGGAAAGTAAATGGGACAGTATACAAAACCAACTAAATAACCAGTACAAGTAAAAGGGACAAACTGCTGAAAGCAAAGAGAACCTCCTGGATCATCCTCCGGGGTTTCTACCTGAATAGTAGGTACATATAGCCACCTCAGCTCTCACGTCCGTCAGTCTCCTCCGTGTGCTAACTCGTCGCAAGGTCCACTTCCGGGTACCGTCCTGTCATGGCACTCTCGGCCTCCGTCAGCGATGTACGTCATCTGCATCCAACACAACGAGGTGTGGGAATAGCCTGTGCAGGGGTGAGTATAACGATATGCAGTAGGGACCCCAATACCCGCAAGGTCTCACAATATCCACTAAGGATAAACAAAAGAAGAAAGATACAATCACAAAGTATCAACCAACCCTACTTAGGTATATGCCCATATATATACCTAAGTTAACAATCTCAGTCCAACTCCAACTCTCGAATCCAAGCACAAACCAATTCCACAAAAAAATAAGTCATTCACCATGATGATAATGGTTGAAAGACATGAATCATCTCACACAGGTATGACACAATAGTAGAGATATATAGATGATCAAATGTAGCCGCTGGATCATCTAAGATTTCAGACCCATAGAGGATACAGGACCAGCTATCTCGTCTAAGCTGTTGGAACCACACAGGATGCAGGACCAGCTATCTCGTCTAAGCTGTCAGACCCACACATGATGCATGACCAACCATAAGTCATCTAATCTGTCAGACCCATATAGGATACAGGACAAGCTATTCTGTCGGACCCACACATGATACAGGAACAGAAGTAAGAACTGTCGAAACCCACACAGGATTCTGGTACCGTAGTCACCACTGTCGAACCCACATAAGATTCCGGTACAGAAGTCGTCGCAGCCAGCTCTAGGGTTCCTGCACGCAGCATGCTCGATTCCGAGAGGGTCCTCTCCTCGAGTCAAGTATCGATACATCAATGAAGTCCTGGTTTGATTTATCCTATAGTTCTTCCTCATCATAAGGAACCCAACACG
Organism: Viscum album; assembly: GCA_963277665.1. Lineage (NCBI taxonomy): Eukaryota > Viridiplantae > Streptophyta > Magnoliopsida > Santalales > Viscaceae > Viscum > Viscum album. The sequence goes on along the minus strand of OY728143.1, from coordinate 2,001,938,147 downwards.
ACAGACAACGCGTAAATCGGATGCCCGGTCTGAGGGTTATTGGCTTTTCCGTTCCAGGGGCCCAGTTGGATTTATGCTCAATCCAAACCCGGTCGTTTTTGAAAGTCGTCCAAAACTCACTTAGATAATCGCAAAAGGACCACCTCGTCACAAGTGTCCCAGTTTCATAGACGGCGCGTCGTCCGAACGCACGGTCTTGGAGATATTCGCATTTAGGTGATGTCGGGCCCGGCCCGTCAAGCCCAGTGGGCTGGGGGGTCGGCCCGACCCGACTCGGCGGGTCCGACCCAGATGGGGGGTCAGCCCGACCCAGTTTAGAGGGTCCGACCCGACTGGGGGGTCAGCCCGGCCCGGTGGGCACGACCCACCTGCGGACCCAGCCCGCAGAGCGGGCCGGTCCAGTTCGCCTGGTGGCGCCGAGCGGCACCGCCTCTTTATACCAAGCCAGCCGAAGCCGGCTATTTCTGTCAGGCACGAGCGGCCCGCAAATCAGGATGTTGTTCCTCCCACGCAGTGCTAAGAGGCACCTCAGTTCTTCATCCCGGCCGTCAGGCGGCCGACCGGTTCGCCCAGCGAGCTGCCGCGGATGCGGGCTTCGTCTCCTTGGCGCGGCACCTTCGGGTGCCGCAGTCCTCCAGCCTGGCCGGCAGGCAGCCGACTGGTTCATCTAGGAAAGTGTCTCTTGGTTTCGAGCTGCTGTTCCCTCCACGTGGCACCTGCGGGTTTTGTGGTTCCCAGCAGGCCGGCCGGATTGGCCGGACGGTCGTCCTGCGGACCGAGAGGACTGAGAGGTCGCCGGTCTCTTCACGCAGTCGGCACACGGCCGCCGCTGCCTTCTGTCGCCGCCGCCTCTTCCGACACCGCCTCCTTTTCCAATAAAAATCAAGAATCAATGGAGGGTCGTCGAGCCATGTTTGTTCGGCCCGCGCCTTCCGTGTTAGGCGATAACAAAAGGCCAAAGGCAGACCAAAGCATTCATCAATATTGATGGTCTAATTTTATTCATTTAAAATTATAAAAAACCCCTATCTTGATTCGAAGTTCGTTTGTTGACGACAGCGTCGATTCCTTGACGTCGGGGTGAATCCGAGGAGGAAGTGCCGTTGTTGGAGACATTCTTCACGGGAGGTGTCTTCTCCCTTGACGCAGACGAAGTGGAAGGAAGATGGCATTCCTCCTGGGCGTTGCCTCATGTATTTTCCCCGGTTGAAGAAGTGGAGGGGATGTTCCTCGCGTTCTTCATCGGAAGAACAATTTTTTTTTAATTCTCCAAATCCTCCCAACAGAATATTTTCTAAGCAAATAAAACAATAGGCTCCCTCATATTTTAATGATTCCATGCAATTCAATTGAATTCAAAAGAATTCATCACACCACAAATTAATTAATTATGGCATAAACTAATTATGTTGGCATAATTAAGGGGAAGGGAAGGTGGAGAGTTCACCCAAAATAAATGAAGAATGGGTTCGCTTATTAAATTCAAGGGAAGCTAAAGGGGGTTTTTATGGGAGTTGAGAGGTTTGATCTCGTGTGGGCCCCACCACAAAATATCCTCCCATGGAGACTTATGTGAGGTGTGGGCCCCACCTCTAACATCACTTTGGAGGAAATAACAACCACCTAAAAAAAAAAAATTATGTATCACATAAATTTTATTTATTTTATTAGGAATTCCCCAAAATTAACTTCCGCTCTCAACCAAACACAACTGCGGTAAAGGTCTCCTTAAGCGAATATCGGCGCTTCGAGTTCATCGGTGTCCTTGGATTTCAATTCTGAGCACGGGTTCAAAAGATAGAAAAAAATGCACATGCGGTTTCTAGACATACCCACAAAAACATAATAAATTGATTCCGGGCACACCGGGCCTCGGAATCAGGCGCTGTCAAAAACTACAAACTCATAAAATTCCAAAGAATTTAAAAAAAATCCTTTAAATTTCTGGGTCTTTATATTACCCCCACCTCAAGGCCCACATGAGTTCAAACCTCTTAACTCCCCTAGAAACCCCCTTTAACTTCCCTTGAATTTAATGAGCCAACCCATTCTTCATTTATTTTGGGTGAACTCTCCACCTTCCCTCCCCCTTAATTGTGCCAACACAATTAGTTAATTCCATAATTAATTAAGTTGTGGTGTGATGAATTCTTTTGAATTAATTTGAATTTCATGGTATCTTTAAAATATGAGGGAGCCTATTATTTTATTTTCTTGGAAAATATTCTGTTGGGAGGCTTTGGAGAATTAGAAGGAAAGTGTTCTTCCCACGAAGAATGTGAAGAACATCCCCTCCACTTCTTCAACTGGGTCAAGAATGTGAGGCGATGCCCACGAGGAACGTCGTATTCCTTCATCTTCCTCTACATCAAGGGAGAAGATGTCGTCCGAAAAGAACGTCGCCAACAATGTCGCTTCCTCCTCGGATGCACCCCGACGTCAAGGAATTGACGCCGTCTTCAACGAACGAACATTGAATCAAGGTAGGGGGTTTTGTATAATTTTAAATGAATAAAAATAGGCCCTCTTTATTTATGAATGCTTTGGTTCATCTTCGACCTTCTATTATTGCCTAACACGGAGGGCACAGGATGAACAAACACGGCCCGACGAACCTCTGTTGATTCTTGATTTTTATTTGCAACAGAGGCAGTGTAGGAAGAGGTAGCAGTGACCGGAGGCAGCGGCGGCCACATTCCGGCCGCGTGAAGAGACCGGCGGCCGCTCGGGCCGCCCTGTCTGCGGGACCACCGGCCGGCCCGTTGGGAACCGCGACACCTGCAGGTGCCACGTGGAGGGAACTGCGGACTGTAACCGCGGGCCTCATTGCTAGATGAACCGGCTGGCCGCCTCCCGGATGGGCTGGAGGACCGCAGCACTCGCAGGTGCTGCGCGGAAGAGACGCGGCCCACATTCATGGGTATCTCATCGGGCGAACCGGTCGACTGCCTGCCAGCCGGGATGAAGAACCACGACGCCGATTAGTACCACATGGGAGGAACAATGGCCCTCTATGTGGGCCGCTCACGCCGGATAGAACCAACCGACTTCGGCTAGCCGGGCAGGAAGAGGCGGCGCCGCTCGGTGCGGCCAGGCGAACCGGACGAGCCCGCTCCGTGGGCCGAGTCCACAGGTGTTCCGCGCCCCACCAGGCCAGACTAACACCCTAGCCAGGTCGAACCTGCCAAATCGGGCTGGGCTGAACTCCAGCCGGGTCGGACCCGCCGAGTCAGGTCGGGCCGATCTGCCAGCCCACTAGGCTTGACAGGTCGGGCCTGACATCGCCTAAATGCGAATACCTCCCAGACCGCACGTCTGAACGACGCGCCGTCTACGGAATTGGGACTCTTGCGATGAGATGGTCCTTTTGTGATACTCTAAGTTAGTTTTGGAAGACTTTGTAAAATAGCTAGGTTTGGATCGAGCGTAAATCCAATCGGGCCCCTGAAACGGAAAAGCCAATAACTTTCAGACCAGGCGTCCGATTGAAATGACGTTTTTCACGTTGGGTTTCTTATGATGAGACGAAAAAATGGGATACATCAACTCAAGACTTAGTTGATGTGTCAATACTTGAATCGAAAAGCGGACCCTCCTGGAATCGAGCGTGTAATGTGCGGGAACCCTAGAGCTGGCTACGACGAATTCTGTACCAGAATCCTATGTTGGTTCGACAATGATGAATATTTTACCGGAATCCTATGTGGGTTCAAAAATTATGACTTCTGTTATGGTATCCTGTGTGGGTTCGACATTTCTGACTTCTGTTCCTGTATCTTGTGTGGGTTTTCCAGAATAGATGGTCATGTATCGTGTGTGGGTCTGACATCTCAGATGAGTTATAGATGTTCCTATATCTTGTGTGGGTCCGACAACTTAAATGAGATAGCTGGTCATGTATCATGTGTGGGTCCGACATCTTAGATGGTCCTATATCCTGTGTGGGTCCGACGGCTTAGATGATCCAGCGGCTACATCTGATCATCTATATCTCTCTGCTATTGTGGCATACCTGTGTGAGCGGAGTCATGTCTTTTAACCATTATCATCATGGTGATTGACTTTACTTCCTTTTTGAAATTGTTTTGTGCTTAGATTCGAGAGCTGGAGCTGGAATTAGATTGGTAACTTAGGTATATGTATGGGCATATATATAAGTAGGGTTGGTTGATACTTCATGATTGTAACTTTCTTATTTTGTTTATCCTTAGTGGATATTGTGAGACCTTGCGGGTCTTGGGGTCCCTACTGAGTATCGTTATACTCACCCCTGCACGGGCTATGCCCGGACCTCGTTGTGTTGGATGTAGAATACGGACAGTGCTGACGAAGGCTGATAGCACCACAATAGGACGGTACCCGGAGGTGGACCTTTCGACGAGTTAGCGCACGAAGGAGACTGACAGACGTGAGTGCTGAGGTGGCCATCTGTACCAACCCATTAGGTAGGAACCTCGGAGGAAGATCCAGGAGTTTCCCTTTGCTTTCAGTTGTTTGTCTCTTTTACTTGTACTTGTTGTTCAGTTGGGTTTGTATACTGGCCCATTTACTTTCCCGCACACTCTTTTGTATTCAGTTTTACTTTTTGTTTACTTCTTGTTGCGTACTCTGTTGTGTTTGTTTACTTTTATAAAGGAAATGCCTTCCCAGCTTAGGGATTTATGCCTTTGGTGCTAGTCGCCATCCCCTGGCCTATGGAAGGCGGGTTTGGGGTAGTCACGGCACGGGCCCTGAGGACGGGTTGTGATAATCTAATTTATTCATATATATATATATATATATATATATATATATATATATATCTTTTAAAGTTTAATTGGATTATATTTTTACAATTTATTCTAATTTTAGTTCTCTTAAGTAAATGCACATTGAAATTGGACATAAAAAATGTCAATCTTTTGATAGTTATTATTTCTTATAAACATGTTGTTTGGTTTTGACAACAAGAATTAATTTTAAAGTAATTTCTGAAACTTCTATGTTATGAATTAGAAAAAATGGATTCCATATTTGGAATCAAGAGGACCAAATTGTGTAAATAGGTATCTTTTATTTTTATACATTATGAATAGTAACTTCAGTAAATATTTTATTTACCATGGTTAGAGGGTGAATTTAGTAAATTAGGGTAACAAATAATATTATAATAAATCTAAATTATTCTAATATGTCTCTTAACACTATTTTCATATACATGTCTGACCATTGGAATTCTTGGGTCTATTTTGGGACCCAACGGAGCCGCATTTAAGTGAAAATGACACTTTATAACAATTAATTTTATGTTTAGTAAATTGTAACATAAACATATATATTTTAGTAAAACAACCATTATATAGGTTTATATAAGTTATATTTTCTACTATAAATAGCCATTAGAAAGATAAAAATATTTCCTACATCATGGTATTTTTTATAATTTTTAGACATCATATAAATAAATTTATTTATGACACAATGTTGATGTAATGATTACCTCACTATTGAATATTTTAAATAAATGAGATTAATAATATTAAAATAATATTATGTTGAAACTTATTATAACATACACAAATTTAATATTTTAGGATGACTTGTTATCATTGAAGTAATAATGATTTTTGAAAATAATAATGTTGTAAAAGATTTTTTTTAAAGTCCTGATATGAATAGTTTCTATATTTACATAAGTGAGTTTTTAAAACAAGTAATATTTTATTAAATGATAAAATAATCCTAAAAATATAAAATTAGTCCAAATGACATATATGATGTTAAAATTTTCATTAATGTTTAATTATGGGTCGTTTTTAATTTTATTGTAATTATATTAACCATATAGTATGAATATACAAGAGGACATGGTAAAAGTTAAATTAGTTAACTATGGCTTAATGCTAAACGATAAGGTTAATGTTATGCCCTAAAATTTTCTGAAACCCATTGGAAGAGACTATTTCGAATGATAGTCACCTTATATTTGAATTAAATGAGTTGGGGACCTTTTGAAATCAAAATTTAGTTTATAATAAAATAATATTTTCAAACATTCATAAAGAGTCCCTCCTCCCCCTTATAAAAAGTCATCACCTCTGGCCCTTACTCACACCTTTGAAACCCCCTTATCTCATCCAAACTCTGCCCAAATAAGCTCTCAAAAACCCTCTATTTCTCCTAGAATCATTAACATAGGAATAATGCACTTCAAGAAATCTTTTTTGTTCAAATCAAAGTGAGTTACCTAGTTTAAAGGTAACATCTACTCTCAAGTTATTTTATTTTATTTTCTTTATCCAACCCCATAAACCCTATTTATTCCATTATTTTATTACAAAAAAAAATTATCTTCAATATACTAGGATGTTTTTAGAAAGATGATTTAAAATACAAATCCATTTAACTCCATCGAATGGATACGAACATACTGTTTCTGTGGATGGAAAACAACTACCTCGCGAAGCGATGATTATTCAATTATCTCATATAGCCTCTTATGGTGGCCATTAAGATTGAGATGTATTTATGTGTGATATATATATTATATTTATATTTTAAATATTATTTTTTATATTTAATTTAGAAGATACCTTTATGGTTTCCATGTTGGGTAAATACAATAATTTCATTTTAGGATGTACGGACTATCGCCCCCTCAAAGTGATATGACTCATTAATTCCATACGTGGAACGTATAAAGGATAAAATAAATGAAATTATATATAAAATTATAATGTAATTTTAATATACCAATGTACCCTTAATTTTTCAATCCATTAAATATAAAATAGAAATGAAAGTATGTTTCACGCGTATATATGACTTACAATCTCAATAAACGGTTCATTTCATTTCTTATCTTCAATTGTTATGTACTATTATAAATACATTTATATACTAGATATATATGATATATATGTGGTATCTAAATCATGAATATAATTCTTGATATAATTGAATTTTCATCACATGGACATCTTGTAATTATAAGAAGGTCATTTTGGACTCAAGTATCAAATATCTACAAAATGACCATTGTTAACATAAATGATTATGTATTGTTTATATCATGGTAATAAGTGATATAAAAGGAATAATAAACTTGAAAAAGGGTCTGAATCAATTATAAATTAAAATTAATTTATTATTTAGAAGATTAAATATCGAACAAGTCAAGTCGGACACAATGTAAGGGGAAATCTTAACCCAATTTCCATTAATTGGTTTAATCTACTACTTCTTGATTATACCGTGCTATGAATATGTGTGAATGACCTATTATTGTTTTACACATAATATATACTTATATTTTGTGTATTTATATTTTTAACACTTAATTATTTCATTGGATTATCCTTAATGTGATGATACGATCTTTGTAAAGGAACCTTTCACCCTCCTCTTTTAGTAAAAGACTTCGTTTAATTTATGTATTTTAATTTCAATTTCATATGTTGGGATATGTTATTCTATATCTATATTACTTTAAAATTTATTTCTATGTGATGTAATACCCTTTTCTCTCTCATCAACTCATTTTTTATCTTTTAATTTGACGTTGTTAGGATGCCGAATTTTTATAATGGAATATATCTCAATCTTTTTTCATTGGGACATATCTTAATATTGTGAACCTTTATTATCCTATAAGGATTATATAATTCCCTTTGACATATTATATCATGAATCTCCTTATTCAAATGATATTATATCTTTTGTTTAATGTTATTATTTAATTAATTTTATTGTATTATTTTCTCAAGTTTTAACATACTCTTTAACAAAAACATTGATTTAAATGTTTTAAAGATATAATTTTTCTAAATATTTTTCATTAATGTCCATGTTTTCAAAAAAATTAATGATTTATTTATATTGAAATTAATTTTTTAAAATTATAATTATTATAAATGTTTCTATGTGGTATAAGAATATTTGATTCAAAAATATTCCTTTTAATTAATTTAAATTTGTTTTTAAATGAAATGATTATGTCAATATCTAGAACAAATATATTGTTATTTTAATGTGGAAGTGTTATCTTGACATTATGATTGTTTTATGTGTTATGATTAAGTAATATATCTTGGTCATTATTTATGTATATGGGTGTTTCTCTGATAAACCTTGGGTAGGTGAGCCATATTAAGCTCCCCAATGCATTGGGTAACATGATAGAGGTAAACATTAATGTTTCTCCTTAGAGATTTAGACGTTATACAGGGATGGGTTTTCCAATGTAACTCCCTATGTTTCCCATAAAGCTACAATGTAAATATGATATGGATTCCATAATTTACCCTCATGATTTATGATTTACATGTGTTATTCATAAATCATAATATTTTGTATGGTTTGTTAAAGATTGAAAAGTATGATTTCATTGATTTTTATGTATTGATGGACCAATGTTTTCTTTCCTTGTTTTATTACTCTTACTCAGCTTTTTATGCTAAAACCTTGTTTTGGAAATGTTTTCCATAGGGTATAAGGACGGTTAAGATAAAGGATTAATTCAAGAAGATTTATGTGAAGAAAACAAATATTTTTTTATTTTGAAGATTTTTATTAATGTGAAAATTTTGGATAGGGTAGAACTAACTATAATGTTATTTTTATAATGTAATAGTTGCAGCCTAATTCTCTAAAACTCTAAACCCGAAAAGATCCTCAATATAAATAATTAACATAATTCTAGATTATTTAATGTTTAAGGCCTGAGACTTATAGTTCTTTTATAATGAAAATAATACATAGACTAATTAAATCTCGGTTATTATATGTAATAATAACAATGAAGGATTTCATGAAGAAGTAATATATTAATTTCTGAAAGTATTTAGTATTTAGGAAATTGTTTCAAAATGTTATATTATCCATTTATAATTCATAATAATAATATTAATGAAAATAGATACAATTATTTCTTTATAAAATCATGTTTTTTAATATGAAAAACATGTAACATGAAACATTTATATGAACAAATATTTTATAAAAATTATGAAATAATTTTCCAATGTTAATCAATAATAAATAGAATGTAATAATATTACCATCATAACAGTATCATAAATATATATAATATATTTTGTTCAGAATACAAATTTATTTAATTGATACATGAATTAATGTTTTATCATCAATGAAATTTTAAAAGAGACACTAAATGTACTGAATTGGATTAATTTTAATCCATTGTTATCAACAAAAAGAAAATAATGGGTGTCATTATTATCTTTTTAGAATCCCCAAAATTATAATTACCTTATTGAAAATACAATGAGTTATAATCCTAGTCCACAATAACCCTGAAGGAACCTTAGAATGGTATAATAGAGAATAATTTTAAGAGGGTATATTATATTGATGAACATAACCTTTAAAAATCTAGAGAATTCATTTATAGTCAAGAATAAAAAATCTAATAGAGGAGAGAAAATAAATATTGATGACTTCTATTAAGTTCTTGATCAAATGGGAATGAAATGAATTCCCTACGTGTTTATAATTATTTTAATAAAATAAAAAATTATTTCATTTTTAAAAGGGTATGATGAACTATATTCACTATCTGGTGGGATATTCAAAAACTATACATAAGATATTACATTAAAATACTTTTTCTATAGAGTTTATATGTATGATTAAGGTAAACACTCACTCAAACAATTTATTTATTAAGTTTCACTACAAATTTAAAATATCTAATAAAAATCCTAAAAAAATATAAAACAACTGTTGAAAAATATTTCTAAAAATATAGACATTTTCACTGTAAGAATTATTCCAAAATTTCAGTTTTTCCTCTGAAGATTCAATAATAATGTTTTTTATTATAAAAATGATGAAGCCAATACTCCACCATTTTAAATAAATACCCCATTTCTCATGGGATATATTTTATTTCTATACAAAAAAGATCCAATATGTGAATTAAATTTCCACAAAAGAAAATATCCATTAAAATAATTATCCAAACTAGTATTTAATTTAAATAATAATCACATTTATATTCAAATTATTCAAAATTAAAAATATTTTAGGTAATGGGAAAATAATTTTCCAACAAAAAAAATGAAAAATAAATTTTGGATATATGTCATCTAAGTTGGTATGATAGCTTCTATGTGACCTTTCCTACTATGTAAATAATTTTAAAAGGAATAAAAGATCTTAGAATCATCTCAACCTTCATCCTAAGTCATTAATATCCCAGATTAACATATTTTAGTGACCCAACCCCAGAATGCCCATAGCTAGTGCCTTACAACCATTAGATTTGCATAAGAAAAAATTAAATCAAATCCCAAAAGACTGAACACTTTAGTTGTCTTGGTAAACTAGATACATAATTGAGTCTTGTTTTACAAATGAATTCACTAATAACAGCATAAATTTTTTCATTATTGGATATAAACTTTATTCCATAGAGTTTATCCTTAAATATATATATTAGTACAATTAAGGGAGTCCTAGGGAAAGTAAATATGATAAGGGTGATATCAAAAGCATAGTACGGGTAATTTACAATATAAAAATAATGAACTAATAAGAATAAATTATCCTAGAAAGGTAAATAACTATACATTCATTCCATGAAATCATTAAACTAATAGGGAGTGAATTAACAACATGATAAGGTAAATAACTGAAAAAACATGTAGTTTATATAACTGGATAAGAAAAAATCATTATTGAAAGGTAATAAAGTGTAAAAACATTTTATTTAATCAATAAACTATGAATGGAAACTATCAATATATTTTTTTCACAGTGAATATATAATTTTTTATAAATAAATGAATCTATAAGAATGAAGTGATTAATTATTAGACGTCATGTCTCAAGAAGATGGAAACTTCTACCGTCAAAATCTATCCTTTTGAAATATTAAAACAATAGGTAGAAAACTATTTAATTTTTTCATGTAATTTTTATCATGAGAAACTATCAATAGATTTATAGTCTATATATATTTTTGGATCCACCATTCATTTCATGTTTTAATCAATCATCATATCAAGTAATCAATTTAATAAATAGAAAATATTTCTTGTCTAATTTCTAAATTCAATAAATTGTTCAGATATATCAATATTTCCCAATATAAACAAATAATTTTCCATAATATTGATGTATGTAAAAATGATATATCATTTAGGTAATAAAAATATCTCTAATAAATGATATAAATAATTAGGGTAAATTTAATGTTCAATGATCATATAAAAATGAATATTAAATGGGGACATAACAATAGAATAATGTAATTAAATTATAATACTATCCTTGTAAAAATTAATAAAAATTATGTCTATAGTTATAATAAGGATGGTATCAATACAATATATTTGATTTGGGCAAAAAATAAAGGATTATTTTCATTGATTAACGGTGATACTATAAAAATATATTTTAAAATAAATGTTGAGTAAAATTTTGTTTTGAAAATCCTTTTAAATTAAAATATCTTTTCAACACTTAATTTTTTTAAAATGGATAATATTACATTGATATATAATTTTTAAAGGTTATTAAACTTTGAAAAAATTACAATAAATCATGGTTTTTAGCGGGAAATAGTCTCTTTAACTAAATAGAGAAATGGACAAAGGTTTTCTTATGAAATGATCTAAAACATTTTTAGTACCAATGAATTGAGAAATAGTACTATTAAATTAAAAATGTCACTAATGACCATAGAGTAATACAATTTAAGGTTTTATTGAAAAAATATCCAATAATTTCCTCTAATGGAAATTCAAGTGTAAACAGTCTCGGACTAAATAATATTGTAATGTAAACCCTTGAAAAGGCCACAACATTGATCTTAGAATAAATAATTGAAGAGATTATGTGTGTAAAATGTAAATACACATAAAACAATTATATATATATAATAAGATATTAAAATGTTAATAGAGACATAATCTTGTACTATTAACAACAATGAGCAAGTAATATAACCTAAATAAAATAAATTGGGTGGTAAAATTATATTACACATGGTAATGCTTAATTCAAATCCAATTTGATGAAATAATTCAATTTGGGACTATAAATTTCTTTAATAATGAATTTTAAATGATATTATATTTCATAGAGTTATTATGTACACCATATGTAATATATTAGGTGAGAATCAATAAGAAATGTCCCAAATAATGGAAATTGAGATGAATTCCATCATAATTTTGTAAATATAGAATAATAATCACCTTGAATGAAATAATTTAAATTGAAACATTTAATAGCATAAAGATAAAATAATTCAGGATAGAATATATCAAAATAGTGAGATTATACACCATATAAAATAATTAAGTGGTGGAAACGGTATATTCCTCATAGAAAGAAAAGTGTTACAATAATATCTTACATTGCATTTAGTTTTAAGTTTACCTCCTTTAACTTCACATGTAATTATTTCACACATGGTGATGACTTATACCTGATCCATACCCATATTTATAATATCATATATTATCTTCTTATAATATCTTATTACATATCTGTTAACAATCATTCATTATTATCGATATTTTTTGTGTTAATTGTCTACGTTTTCTAGTATGTTTTGAAATTATACTTATTATTAATATTATTTTGATCATTATTTCATCATATCTATTATGTAAACTATGATATTAATTTCATATGTATACATTATTTTTTATTCATAATAATTCATAATATTTGGTGACCGGAAATGAAATTAATCGTTAATGGAGATGGTATGTCGTACGTACACATGAATGCTACTTCAATTTCCATATCATATTTGAAAAGAGTGAAAATTAAATGATATATATGTATATTATGATTATATTTTTTATATTTATGTCATAAATTTCACATTTTTTTATTAAAATAATCCTTAATACATTCCATGTATAGCGTGAACGAATAACTTCTCTTTGAGGAGGCAGTAGTCCACACTTACATAAACGATGTTATCATATTTACATAAATTGGAAATCATTATGGTATATAATATATAAAAATTTCAAAAATTTTAATGAAAAATAAATATCATATATATCATATATATAAATAGCGTTTCTATCATAATTCCCAACCATGAGAGGTGGTAATGGAAAAAAATGAGCAATCATCATTTTGCGAGGTGGTCGTTCGTCATACACTAACAGTATGTTCACCACCTTTTATATGGAAGTGTTTGTAAGATTATTTGGAAAAATTATAATTAAAAAATATAAATGTATTAAGGATTTTAATGTGATTATAAAATTTGGGGTTAAAATAAATGAAGTAGTGTAAAATTAAATAGAACTAAAGATATCATTAAATAATGTAACCTCTATTTTGAGTAAATCCTTTTGGTCAACACAAAAATACATCCTTAAATTCATTTATTCCTATAGTGAGGTTTGTTGGATTAGGTAAGTGATTTTCAGGTCATATGTGAGAAGTGTTTGGGTGAGCCAAAGGGAATTAGAGGTGGGAATAAGTAGGAGGGCTGAGTGCCTATTTATAATGGGGGAGGAGTTTTATTCTTGTAAATTTTTGAAAATTGAATTCCCCCAACATTTTCCCCAATTCAAGTGGCTCCAATAATATTCCAAATAAAATAAAATAGAAGATAGGGTAGAAATATCATAATCTAATGGCTTTTGGACAATATTATATGTCATGTTGTCATTTATTTTTTAGTTTTATTCAATTGATAATCTAATTATTATCTTAATCACTTTAATTAATTTTAATCACATTAACATATAATATTTTTAAAACACTAATTTAACTATATTAGACATTAAAAATAATTCTAAATCATAATATGTAATCCATTTTTCAAAAATATGGTAACATAAGTGTCAATTATTATTTTAAATTTAATCTCGTGGGTATGACAATAAAGTAGGGTTCTAAAGTAATAATGTTCTAAAGGTTGATATGTTTTTATAATCAATTTAAAAGTGAAATTAATTGCAATGAAAAAATATGATTAATTTATTTATGGTTTATCTACTTAAACTTCAAAAATAATATGAAATTATAATTTATCCTTATAAATTAATTTCACAGAAATACACTTTTTGAATTAAAATTTAGTATATTTCACTATTCGGTAAAAAAGAAACCTCGTAAGGAATACCAAAAATTCACCACAAGCAGATTTAAATGTTCATATTTAAAATATAATGTTTTTTTTCACATATTAAATTTCTAAAATATTTAACTATTAAATTTAAAATAGGTTCTCCATTTGAATGTGCTAACTGTGACTTTATAAAAATATAAGTTTTTATTTGTAAAAATTTTATTTTTTCTCATCATAGTCCTATAAAATAAAATAGATGAATATAATAAATATTATATTAAATATATTACATATATATTACATTAATATAATCCACTACTAGAAATTAATTTAATTTATTATTGTAAAACGTTTTTGTGATCATAAAAATAGAAACATTTACTTTATATTGAATTGGTTTTTTAAATATTTCTAGTTAATTGGTAAAATATTAATTCATATTATATTTGCGTCAACCATATATATTCATAATATTTTAAAATTTTAATGTCTCATATCTTTGTTTATTATTTTTAAATATTATATAAGATAATTTTGAGACTATACATATTGACTGCGTGCGATTCCGAGAACCGGATTTCCTAGAATAAATGATTGAAAATTACTTAAACATTAAACAGCATGTGCATGGGACTTTTCTTGAAAAAATGTAATAACTTTTTAATGGGTTCTTGGATCATAAATCTAAGGGCATTGTTGCTTCCAGATTTGTGACTTTACCTTAGGTGAGTCCTAACATCGACGGGATTGAGTTAGCTATAGAAGATAGTTTTGGGCGTTTTAGAAGAAATAAAATAAATTAATAATTTTTTTATTTTAAATGTTTAAATAACACAATGATTCTTATTTTCATTAAATAAGAAAGAGCCCAGGGTTAGTATCATAACCATGTAGAACTCCCTAGAATCCTCTAGAGCTTTGGAGAAGTTCCAACATTGGTGGATTTTTGACGGACGCCAACGAACGATGACACGTGGATCGTTGTACATGGATATTGAATCCCAACCAATGAACGATCTCCCTCTACGTCGATGGCCAAGGTAGGGGTTGTTATTTAGATTCTTCTCTTCTCTATTCTTGGATTAAATAACGAATACAGATTAACACAAAAATAGGGTGATCTGCGGATTGTGCATTCTTTCAGGAGGGTGTTATTTTCCATTTCATTGGGGTTTGATTCATAAATATGATTGTGATAATTGTGGGATTATTATTTAATTATCTCTTTAAACCTATTAACGAGAGAAAATTTATGCCATGATGAATAATGGGTGAGGTTCGTTCCTCAATTGGATTTGTTGGATTTTTGCTTCCTCTTTTCTTCATGCACTTCTTGTTCTTCTTGGGGTGACGAACAACGGGTCGTTGCACATCTGTTTCACAACACAACGATCCCAAATTGAATATCCAATGTCGTGAAAATATATACGTGGTGCGACGACAATGGAGGATGATAAATTGGCTTAGATCGGGACAAACCATTCTTCAAACGTTCTTCGAGTGGGTGGATCGATTCATGCATTTGGGGCCAATCGGAGGCCCAAAAACAACAAAGATGACTTTGGGACGTCGGGGTGACCTTAATCTTCAATTATTGTGGAAAAACGATGGCTGAATTGATGATCAGAGCATCACCCATGGAACAACGACATAGGCTCATGATTATGGAAATTTCCAGAACACACAGCGTATATCCTAAAGATCACGGTGTGTAGGTCAGGTTAAGTGGTGGCTAGGGTTCCATGGTGCATGAAGAGATTACATGGAATATTCAACAAAGAACACTACATGTGGTTCCTTACACGATACTCAGTGTGTATCCTACACAATACATGGTTATGGGGTAGAGTACATGTCATGTACTCCACCACATGGTCATTTTAGGCTAGTAGTGTGGGTTACCCCACTTTTTGATTACACGGGTTGGCACACATGGGCTGAGGCCAGGTACAAGAACACAGCCAGTGTACCCGGAGTAAACCCCAGATACTGTGATAAGGTGTGTGATCCTTTCTACATGCCGGATAGTTTTATTTTACCCGAAAAACCTTATGACACTGTGAGTTGTACACGGGCAGTACTCGGAGTGAGAAGACACGACATGTGAAACTTATACACACCATAGACTTCTCAGTACATGTCATGATCATCTTTTCCACCGTATCTTGGACATGTTTTTTAGGGTTAGTTCCCCTTTTTCTCATTCCCCTGAAGTTCAAGTTTCATTTCCTTCTATAGGAGTATTATCCCATTAGTAGGACGTCCCAAGATAGAGTTAGGTATCCATCCAAGAGGCCTAGAGCGATAGACTCTATCCATTCTTTACCCTAGGTAGTGTTAAGTATCGACATGACTATACCCACAGGGTGCCTATCCACTACTTAGATGGTGGATTCAGATGAGACTTGGTATCCTACATGGCCCTGGTAGTGATCCTCATCTGTGTATTGTGATCTTTCCCAACTCAAGAGTGTGCTCTCCTGGAATGAGTGTATTTATCTCTCATAGATTTTATAGATGAATAATAGTTCTTGGATAGAAAACTTTAGATATATCAGGCTCATGGAGTGGGTTCTCCCGAACGAAGGATTCATGGAATCTTCGAACTTAATCCCTACGATGTTTATGTGGTTGTGTGACTTGACTTTGGACTTCATGTCTGGGTTTTGAGTATATCTAGATTTTTTTCTCTTATTATATGTTCGGTAGACAAATACATTGTAAATAGAAATGTACATTTCCTTTGTTCATTGCTTTTTGGTTTTTAGGGTCCTCTACTGAGTACTGTTATACTCACCCATTCATGGTATTTTCCCACATTTGTTGTGTCTTGTGCATATGAGCACCCTTTTCTAGGAGTCTAGGGAAGACCAGGGAAGGACCGGGCTTTTTGAGTTCCCGACAAGAAGAGGTGTTCTTATGTCTATGAGCAGTAGTCCCATTACCTCTTTGTGCTTATAGGTTGGACTTTTTAGTTTGAAGTCTCTTGTTTTTAGTGGGATCTTATTCTGGCCAAGTTTACTTTTAGTACATTACCTTCTATCATACTCTATTTGGTTCGGTTTAGTTGTATGCATGCATTTTGTTCCTTATTGTTTTTTCCGTTTCATCATTTGTGGGATTTGAAATGTGTCCATGTGTATAAGTAATTATCCAATGATTCCCATGTTGTAATATTCCTACTTGGTGCTAGTCACCGGCCCTTGGCCAATTGGGGGCATGCATGGGGAGTCACGGTGCGGGCCCCACTAGAATAGGTTATGTTAGAGTTGTATCAGAGGTGTTTGGTTCTACCATATAAACAAGAGTCTATGATATTGGTTTGGGGAAATTGTGTTTAGTGTTTCGAGCTCGGCTTTCAGGCCAAATACATCAGTGTAGTTGCGGTCGGCCGACATATCCA
Source organism: Viscum album (assembly GCA_963277665.1). Taxonomy (NCBI): domain Eukaryota; kingdom Viridiplantae; phylum Streptophyta; class Magnoliopsida; order Santalales; family Viscaceae; genus Viscum; species Viscum album. The sequence continues at coordinate 2,001,920,694 of OY728143.1, read as the reverse complement.
AACACGAGGACTCTGATAACATGTTTTTTCAACTTGGTACTTGAAAACACTACTTGTGGGGAAATAAGAGATTGGTAAATGTATCATATAGGGATGGGTTGTTTTTTCTATGTCCATTGTGTCAGCTATCCCTGTATACTATTTGACCATATTACATATTGTTCTTTACAGGATTCCTCCACGACTCATACCCACTAGGATTCAGCAGCGTGATCACGAGGATGACCCCCTCAGTGACAGGGGTTCGATACAGGGGCTAGTTCCCCATGAGTTACCTCCAGGTGGTGTACCTGCTATACCATCACCAATAGAGAAACATGTGGTACCTATAGTACTAATAGATTAGAGGAGTAGGATGAGAACAATCCATGAGTTCTAGAGACAGAGACCCCTCAGGTTCCAAGGAGAGCCTGACCCTTAGGCGGTTGTGGATTGGCTTGAGGAGGTGACCAGAGCATTCCATCTCATGAGGACACTGATAAAATAGATGGTGATCATCGAAGTGAGCCTTCGTATAGGTTCAATGGGATGATAGTGGAGACTGACCACATAGACTCATGATGATGAGACTCTTTCGTGGATGGAGTTTGAGAAACTCATTAGGGATAATTTCTCTCTGGTTAAGCTGACTACAATGTGTATCCAAGAGATTCTTCAGCTCTAGTGGGGCAGTTTGACGGTGGATGACTATTCATCAAAATTCACCAACCTCACCAGGTATTCGATGGATACGGTCTGGGATCAGTACTTCAGAGCTCATACCTTCGAGCAAGGTCTATGATGGTACATCTATGGAAGTGATGTTACTTTATTCATCATGACATGTGATAGAGTGCTTGAGAGAGAATTGGTGATAAAGGGATTCTTGGTAGAGAAGATACAATCGATGATAGTTAGCAGCAGGCATATAGGTGCGGAGACCCTGACAGCAGGGAGACGATGTCAGGCACCAGGATTAGGACGTGGGAGACATCACAGGAGGATTTAGGTCAAGGGATTGACATTCTAGTTCTCTCAGGATAGATTCAGTCAGCATAGGGAAAGGTGATTCTATACGTGCGATGTTAGGGGACATCTCGCTAGAGACTATTCAACCCATCGAGCTACTGATAGGTAGGCAGTTAATAGACCACCAAGGAAAAGGAAGAGGGTGTAATAGAAAGACCCACTAGGTGGTATACATGGAAGAGGATAAAAGAGATCTATCGTTAGTGGGAGACGCTTTGATCTACTTCCACCACCACCCCTAGGAGGTCTGCACCAAGCATAGGGGTCTTGGGAATAGGGGCTGGGACACCTTCATGTGGTCGAGGTGTATGACCAGGGGTTCCCAGGGATGATCCAAGGTATGATCTATGTCATTTATATCATAGCATCCGATCTTATAGACCCAGTTTCTAGTCATTCCTTTCATGCCACATGTCTTGTGTGAAACCATGATATTCTGGTAGAGCAGTTTCCTCAACCCTTACATTTGGAGACACCTACGGGGAGAGACTTGATGATCACGTATGTTTGAAAATAGAGTAATCTTAACCTTGGTGGTGAGAGTTTTGGTTGGAACCTCTTAGTGGTAGCGTTGAGGCCTTACAACATCATTTTTGGTATGGATTGGCTATCTTCGGTCCATGCCTAGATTGACTGCTTTAGATGAATATTGTGGTGTGTTTTCAGTGATAGGATGAGGTTTTCCTTTTTCAGTGATAAGGAGACTCATACAGAATAGAATTGGCTCATGCATGGGAGGGTGTAACCGATCACTCATGAGTTGGCTAGTCTTACCCTCGGAGCAGTAGATGTTGTGAGCTTGCAGTTCTCAACAGTAGTGGCAGAGTATGAGGACGTATTTCCTAAAGAGGTTCTAGGACTAGTTCCCCACTGGGATATTGACTTCTACGTTGACAAAAACCCTTGGACTACACTGATTTACTCACCAGTATATCGTATTTATCCCACAGAGCTTTTTGAGCAGAGGGTTCAGTTGGAGGATTTGTATATCAAGGGTTTCGTGAGACCCAACATTTCACCCTAGGCAACCCTAGTATTTTTTTCCATGAAGGTAAGTGAAATTTAGAGTTTGTGTGTGGATTACCAATGCCTGGAACAGGTGACGGGGAAGAACAAGTATCCACTGCCAAGGATTGATGATCTCTTAGATCAGCTAAGAGGGAAAAAATGGTTCTCGAAGTTTGACCTTTGGTCAGGTTACCACCAGTTATGGGTTTGAGACGAGGATTTACCGAAGATGTATTTCAGAAGACTCTACAGTCACTATGAGTACTTGGTGATGCCTTTCGGCATGACGAATTACCACATAGTGTTCATGGGCCTTATGAACCGGATCATCCAACCATATTTAGACCAGTTCGTAGTGGTCTTCATCGAAAACATCCTTGTGTACTCAGCGTTATAGGTGGAGCACACGAGACACCTGGAGATGGTTCTAGACATACTCTGAGAGCACCAACAATATGAGAATCTCTTGTAGTTCCAGTTCTAGATTTGGGAGGTCCACATTCTAGGAACTGTAATTTCAGTAGCTGGAGTAGCTATGGACCCACCCAAGGTGGAGGAAGTGTTATAATGGGATCCACCATTGAGTGTGATGGAGGTGCGTAGATTTCATGGGTTGGAAGGATATTAACATAGATTCATTCATTATTTCTACTAGATATCATGACCGATAATAGCCTTAACCAGAAAGGGGAAACCTTTCATGTGGATATAAAAGTCCTAGTAGGCTTTCGATTAGTTGAGGTAGAGTTTGACGAGTGCCCCTATCTTGAGATTGCCTAAAGAGGGTGTCCAGAATGTAGTTTTTTGTGACGCATTTGGGACAGGGCTTGGTTGTGCCCTGATGAAGAGACGTGAAGTGATTGCTTATGGTTCATGCTAGATTCAGCCACCTGAGAAGAACTATGTGACCCATGATCTCTAGTGGGTAGAGGTAGTATTCGTGTTGAAGATGTGGCGACACAACCTTTTGGGAGAGTGGTTTAATATCTACTTTGACCACAAGAGACTTAGTTACATATTCTCATAGAAGGATCTGAATCTGAGGCAGAGGTATTGATTAGATTTCCTCTAGGTATATGATTTTGAGAACATCTATACTCCTAGTAAGTGGAACAAGGTGGATATTCTATTGGAAAGAGATCCAGCTCACAGCTACTAAGTGAGGCGTTAGAATAGTTGGCCTCATTAGAGTTATCCTTCATGGACAGAGAGGATGTGACTTACCTTTTGTAGATGGTTGTCACCCCTCCGCTCTTACATCAAGTTAGGAATGCATAAAATGGGGATGTTGACTACAAGTCTTTATGTTCCCAGTTATCCATAAGTCATGCTCTTGATGGATATTCCAAAGGTGGGGAGAACAAGGTTCTTTTCAAAGGATGCATTATTATACTACTGGCGTTGTGAGAGGGGATCCTAAGGGAGTTTCATACATCCTCCTTTATGGTACACCATAAGGTGGTGAAGATGTAACAGGATATCCAATGACAGTTCTGATGGTCATGCATTGAGAAGGTAGTAGCAGAGTTTGTTTCTCAGTGCCTTACATACTAGTAGGTGGATGCTGAGCACTAGGTTCCGGCGGGATTAGCTCACCATTGGAAGTTCCAGAGTTGATGTGGGATTGAATATCGAAATACTTCATGACGGGCTTATCATGGAATTCCAAGGGACATGATTCTATCTGGTTGATCGTTGACTGACTCACCATGTCAGCCCACTTTCATTCTATCAGGGAGGAGAGTTCTGTGAAGAGCTTGGGATGCCTCTACATACAAGAGATAGTTTGGCTTCCTTGAATCCCTTTGAAAATAGTATCAGATCGAAACACCCACTTCACATCCCAGCTATGGAAAGGATTTCAGGAGGCTTTTGGAACTCAACTATGCTTGAGCACAACATTCCATCACCACACAGATGGTAAGACGGAGAGAACCATTTAGGTTCCGAAGGATATGTAGTAAGATTGTATCATGGATGTTGGTATCACTTGGGAGGACCACCTACCACTGGTAGAGCTTGCATAAAATACTAACTACCACCACACCATTGGTATGGAACCATACAATGTGTTATATGGGATACCCTGTCGGTCACCGCTTGGCTGGACCAACCCCTGAGAGTTAGCACTCATGGGTCCATAGTTTGTCCGAGCTACCACTAGGAAGGTATAGATAATCTCTGAAAATATGAAGATTGCACAGGATATGAATAATTCTTATGCTGATAGACGATGGAGCCCTCTGGAGTTCGAGAAAGGGAACTGTGTCTTCCTTAGGGCCTCACCTCGACAAGGGATACAATGATTTGGATGAGGCAACAAGTTATATCCAAGGTTCGTTAGATCTTTTCAGATACTGTGTAGAGTTTTATAGGTAGCGTACCTCTTAGATCTACCACCATAATTGCACCAAGTACATGATGTCTTCAACCTGTCGCAGCTGAGGAAGTATGTGCATGACCCATCGCACGTTATCGAATGGAGTGAGCTGGACATCGAGGATGGATTGGCCTTTTTTGAGTACCCGATGGAGATTGAAGATCGGTAGGAGTTGATCCTTTGTTGTTGATAGATTCCCTTGGTGCACATCCTTTGGAAACATGAGAATCTTCAGGACAACATGTGGGAGTGAGAGGCTTAGATCCATGCCCAATACCCACATATTTTTGAGTAGTCTTTTGTCTTGGATTTCCAGGATGTAAAACATAAATGTGGGGAGAATTTAATGTCTCATATTTTTCCGTGTATTATTTTTCAATATTTTATAGAATTATTTTGAGACTAGAACATTTGACGGTGTCTGATTCTGAGTACCAAGGTGCCCAGAATAAATGTATAAAAATTAATTAAACATTAAACAGAGCACGTGAGCAGTTTCCATGAAAAAGTGGAATAACATTTAAATGGGTGCTCGGATCATAAATTTGATGGCACTGTTGCGTCTAGAGTAGTGACTTTAACTAAGGCGAGTCCTAACATCGATCGTCATGGGTCATCTGCAAAAGTTATTTTTTGGTGTTTTAGAAGAAATAAAATAAATTAATAATTTTTTTATTTTAAATGTTTCTATAAAGAAATGAACCTTATTTTCTTTAAATAAGAAGGATCCCTTGGTTAGTCTCATACCCATTTAGAACTCCCAAGAATCATCTGGATCCTTAGAGAAGATCCAACCTAGGAGGATTTTTTATGGAAGTCGATGAATGATGATGTGTGGATCATTGTGCAGTGAGATCGAATCCTAACTGACGACTGATCTCCCTCTTCATCGAAGACCAATGTAGGGGTTGTTATTTCGATTCTTCTTTTCCATGTTCTTGGATTAAATGAAGAACGTGGATCAATCTACCAATAGGGTGATCCACGGATCATGCGTTCTTGCGGGAGGGTGTTATTTTCTATTTCATTAGGGTTTGGTTTAGGAATATGATTTTCATAATTATGGTATTATTGTTTGATTCACTTGTTGAACCTATTAGTAGGAGAGGATCAACGAACAAAGGATCGTTACACATCTGTTTCTCAATGTAAGGATCCCAAATTGGAGATCTGAAATCGTGATGACCTAGTAGAAGTACGACGACAATGGTAGATGACGAATCAGCTCGGATCGGGAGAGACCATTCTTAAAGAGTTCATCGCATAGGTGGAATGATACCCGATTTTGGTGTCGATCAGAGGCTTGAAAACAATAGATACAACTTTGGGATGTTAGGTTTTCATGAATCTTCTAGTTTTGTGGAAAAAAATGGTTAGATATATTATTAGAGCTTCACCTAAGGAGCAACGGTGGAGGTTCGCAGTTTTGGAAATTTCCAGAACACACGGTGTGTATCCCAAAGAACCCAGAGTGTAGGTCTGGCTATGTGGTGGATAAGGTTACGCAGTTCATGAAGTGATGACACGACATGCTCTCCAAATAACATGTTGTGTGGTTCTTTACACGAGACTCGGTGTGAATCCTAGGTGATACATTGGCATAGGGTGGAGTACACATTGTGTACTCCACCACACGACCATACGAGGCAGGTATTACAGGTCACCCCGTGTTCCGATTACAGAGGTCGACACACATGTGTTGAGGCTGTGTACGGGTACACGACCAGTGTACATGAAGCAGACCCCAGATACATTGACATGACAAGTGATCCTTTCTAGATGCTGTGTAGTTTTGTTTTATATGAAAAACTTTACGACATGGGAATTTGTACACAGGCAGTACCCGAGGTTAGAAGAAATGAAGTGTGACACTTCAACACACCGTGTACTTCTCAGTACATGGATTGATCATCTTTTCCACCTTATCTTGGACATTTTTTATTTGGGTTAGTGTCTCTTTTACTCATTCCCATGAAGATCAGGTATCGTTTCTTTATAAAAGATTATGATCCCTTCAGCAGGACATCCCAATATAGAGTGAGGTATCCCTATGAGAGGCTCGGAGCGAGCCCCTATATCCTTTCATAACCCTAGGTAGTGTCAGGTATCATAGTGACTATTCCCACAGGGCACCGATACTCTACTTATCATGTGAATCTAGATGAGTCGTGGTATCCTATAAGGACCTGGCAGTGATCCTCATCTATGAATTGTTATCTTTACCCACTCAAGAGTGTGTTCTCCCAGAATGAGGATGTCTATCTCTCGTGGATTTTCCCGAAGATTACCACTTCCCGGGCAGATGACATATGAGGTATCAGACTTCTGGAGTGAGTTCTCCTGGATGAGTGCTTCATGGAATCTTCAAACTGAATCTTTAGAATGGTTATGCGGTTGTGTGAGTTGTCTCTAGACCACATGACTGGGTTTTGATTATATGTCGATTGTATTCTCCTATTATATGTTTAGTAGACATATACTATGTCGAGCTAACATTATATTTCCTTTGTGCATTGTTCTATGGTTTTCATTATCCTCTACTGAGTATTGTAATACTCACCTCTGCACGGACTTTGCCCACACGCGTCATGCCTTGTGCAGATGAGCTGCCATTTGATGGAGTCCATGGTATAGCAGGGCAGGATCGGGCTTTCAGAGTTCCTTATAGGTCGAGGTTTTCTTACCGGTACATGCAGCAGTCCCAGTACCTCTTCGTGCTTACAGGCTGGACTTTGTTGTTTACAATCTCTTGTTTTAGGTGGGCATGTATTCTCTCCCACTTTACTTTTAGTACTTTACATTCTATCGTACTCTATTTAGTTGGGTTTAGTTTTATACATGTATTTTATTCCTTTGTGGTTTTTTCATTTCTGCATTTTTGGGATTGGATATGTTTGTGTGTGTGTACAGATACTTAATAAATGCCTCCCATGTTAGTAATATACCTACTCGGTGCTAGTTACCAGCCCTGTCCTATTGAAGGCAGGATTGGGGAGTCGTGGCGCAAGCCCCACTGGGATGGGTTGTGACATATTCATATTCAAAACCATAAAATGGATGGTTATGTAATATATTAGTAATTTTAATAATAATATTTTAATAATATATGGTTTCTTGGTTAAACTTGATCTTTCATGTAACACATGATATCGAAGAATGTATTTATTTTTTGAAAAGTAATATCACTCTATATTGAATCCATTTAATGATATAAAATATATTATTTTTTAAAAAGATATTATATTCTAATGTCTTGAGATGTTATATTCACTTGCATGCTTGGTGTTATGTGCCATACAATCTATTGAATAGAATGTTCCTACATTAGAATTGTAGCACGTTACATTCTCCCCACATTAAATATATTTCATAATATCATTTTAAAATCAACATTGAAATAAAATTGTTTGATATTTTGTATTATTAAATCCCTCATCATGAGAAGGGTTCCTAAATAATCCTCTATAAAATATAGAATGGTAAATAAAAATCTCCAATTAACTAACACATAACTAGGTCTCTAAGTAGTAGAACATTAGTGGAAACTAATGATATATAAATGGAGGAAAATATTAATTATTTCTAGGGATATGTTTAGGTCATAAATCCCAAACAATTGAATGATTAATTTCATATTTAGGGTCTTATATTCATATATCTTTGATGATTTAGAGGAGCGTCGGTTCAACAAAAAATAATGTATTAGGATAAGACATTTTTTATCATTTTTCTAATTTTGTTTAATTCATTTAATGACTAATGATATTATGAAATATATTTACATAACATATTTTTATTTCATAAACTCAATTTTTATCCTTTTATTTACCTTTTTAATTTTCCAATTCATCCATTACCTTCAAAATTGATTGTCTAAAAATGAACTTTGATGCCTGATACACTAAAATTTACTTATTTTAGATTATTAGGATTATAATAAAAGTATTTGTATTTGTATATAGATATTTTAAAAAAACTAATATGATTAATATATTAATCTATAACCCCGAAAACTAATACAATTGGTTCACAATTAATATTTATTTTTTTCAATTCATTAACTAAAAAATGATAAATTAACCAGGATATTATGTAGTCTAGTGGTATGTGTGAAACCCCTATCAACCATTGTTTATGGTTTCAATTCATGTAGCCTTGTCGAACATGATGGGAAGTTACTAGACATAAATATTTTCCTAATCTATAACCATATTAATATTATTCTTGTGATTTTCCCAAAAATTTAAGGGAAATCATTTAAAATTAATCAATAAATAGCCTCTTAACTAAGGATTTCAATAAAACCCCAATTCATAAAAAATTCATCCATTTATTCCCACATATTTCTTTGGTCTATATTTTATTCATAATAATATCTAATTACATAAAACTAGAATCCATAGTGTGAGAATTAGTTATCATAAAATAATTTTTATGATGTATAAATTTTAAAATATTATTTTCAATCTAACACACCTCAGGTTTTACTGAGGTCATTCATTCCCTTTATCTATTCAAATCCATCATAATGGTTTTAAAAAAATGTTAATTATCATAATCATATCCCCTAGGATTGTCAAACTATGTGTGAATTAGGGTCCATATTCATGTACCAGGTTATGCTCGCTTCTAGATCAATGCACCTTTTCAGAGTTGTTACCCATAGGTACATCTGTGCCATAACCAATACCACTTGTATTATCCAGACTGGGATATATTTCTAGGAAGACTAACACAATATCTAACTTACAAAAATTAGAATATTTTATTATATAATTATCCTTAAAAGTGTTTCTTTTGGATATGTTCTATAATCTATGTTTTCCTTAATCTAGTTACCAAGGTTTCTAAAAAACATTCTTTGATACTAACTATAGCGATCTATCCCTAGAAACCCTGAATACATTTTCTTTAAACGATTGCATTGGTATAAGACACATGTAAATAGTGTCCCAAATTATAAAATAATTTTGCAGTATTCATAATCCAGATACATATATAAGTATTGTTTTAGAAATGAACACACTAATAACAAAAAAAAGCATTCGAGTATAATAACATTATTCCATTTAGCATATCCTTGCATATCTTTCTTAGTATACTTACATGAATATTTAGTAAATGAAAAATAATAATGGTTATCTCAAATGATCATTAAGGGTAAATTAGAGCGGATGAAATAATGAATCAATAAGATTATATCCATAATAAATGGTATATAACTCAACAAAAATTCCATGTAATCAATAAAATGATATAGTGTGGGTAAAAATATGGCATGGTAAATTACTAAAAACACATTAAATTTAATAAATGGATATGGAAAACGTAATAAGGAAAATTTATGAAACATAAAACACATGGAATTTAAGAAATATACTGAGAAATAAATGTATCCAAATAATTTTTCCTAGTGAAAATATTATATAATATAAGTAACTGAATCTAAATGGTGGAAATACTTCATTATTTATTCTCAAGTCTTAGGATCATGAGAACCACTACTGTCAAGCCCTTCCATCTATAAAGTTTAATACTACATGTAAAAACCTATTTTATTTTTGAAACTAATTTGTCTCATGAGAACCTATTGATGAATCAAGAGGCTATATAAACATTTGTACTCACCCATCATTTCATGTCCAAATAATTCTTCATATCTAGTTATTGAGTTATTTAATAAACAATATGTCTTATCAAATAACAGTATTAAATAAAGAATATTGATTCATCTATCATTCCATTCATAATAAAATAAATTTCAATGTGAACACCATATGTAAAAATGATATAAGGTTTATGAAATAAAAATATACATGATAAATTATATGGATAACTATGGTAAAATCATTGTTCAAGTATCATAGGAAATTGAATATTTCATGGGGACTTAATAGAAAAATCAAGGAAGTGAATTTCAAAACTATACTTGAAAAAATAAATCAAAAAACCATCTAGAGGAATAATAATGATGGTATCAATACAATATATTTCATGTGGAGTGAAACTAAAGGGTTGTAGTTGCTTATTATTATAGATACTATAAATATTTTTATAAAAAACATTCTTGAAGGAGATTTTTTTTGGATACCCTATTGAAAAAAAAATTCATTAAAAACTATTATTTATAAAATCATCAATTTTATAAAGGGTGAAAATTTATTTGATAAATCATTTTGAAATGGTTTAATTAGTTTTTAGAACATTTTAAAAAACAATTATTTTAGGGGAAAATATGTTCTCTAACTGTGCATAGACATGATGTTGGGTTTTATAAAAAATTGTAAAAAATTTAAGTACTAAAGATTGGGAAATGGTACTATTACTTGAACAATTTCTTGAATTATCACTGGAGAATAAAATGGATGGGTTAATTGAAAAATTACCCAATAATTACCTTTAATGTAAATTAAAGTGTAAACAATCACAAAAAAAATACAAATGTAAATTAATACAATGAAAATACCATTACAATGATGTGAGAATAAATCAATGAATAAACTATGTGTGTAAAATGTAAATCCACATAATTTTTTTTAAATAAAATAATATATTTTAAAATTTTATTACACACATAATCATTTAATTTTAATGACAACGATGATGTCATATAACCTAATAAAATGAAATTGTGTTATTAAATTATTCTACACTTAGTAACAACTAATTGACATACCCTTTGATGAATTAATTCAATTTGAAACTAAAAATTTCATTAATAATGAATTAATGATTGTATTATATATCAAAGGGGTAGTATGTACACCATATATATAAAATTTGGTTCAAAATAATAAAATATGTCTCAAAGAATGGAAATTTAGATGAAGTCCCTTACTATTTGGTAACTATAGAATTATAATCCCCATGAAATATGTAATTTCAAATAAAACATTAAATACTATGAAGATAAAATAATTAAGTATATATAATACCAAAAGTGATAGAAGATACACTATAGAAAAGAATTTAGTGATGAAAATAATGTATGCCTCACAAAAACAAGTAAAACTAGAATGCATTACCTTGCATTTCCTTTTTGGTGGACGTCACCTAACATCCTGAATAATGGTTTTAAACATGTTAATAACTTATACCACAACCATAATCATATTTATAATTTCATATACTATCTTTATTGTAATATTTTTTTACGCATTTTTTAACAATCCTTTTTTACTTTCACTATTTTGGGAGTTAATTGTTTATAATTTCGAGTATGTTTTGACTTGTTACATGCCATTCCTATTAATTATTTCATTATTTTATCAAAAATGGATGTTGAAAATTCTTTTAATATAATATATATATCTAGTATATATTTATTTAGAATAATAAATAATATTTAGATATAGTAAATGAAATGAAATGTTCATGGAGATGGTAGGAGGTACGTATGCATGAATTGTACTTCCATTTCCATGTGATATTTAATAGAATGAAAATTATATGATATATGTGGGTCTATTATTATTACAAAATAATATTTACATTATATTTTTTGATATATGTATATTAAAGTCATTTTTAATACATTCTGTATATAGAATGAATGAATCGCATCGCTTTGAGGAGGTGGTAGTCTGGTAACATCCCGACCCGACTCACCTCTAAGATAGTAGTCAAACCAGTCACCATATATTCAAAAGTGTGTCTTCCCATACACCAGAGTACTGACTATTAGTGAGGTCCTATTGATGGTATGGTGGGAAGACTATACCTTATATATTATAGTACCACATCAGCTTATCAAATAAAAATACAAGACAATTTTGGAAGTTGTAATAAAGGAATAACAAGACAGCAGTAGAATATAAAAACTCTATAAAAGGTGGGAAACCCCAGTTTAAAAAAGGAACTCATGAAAAATAGTAATATATATAAAAAAGTATAGAAAAATACAATATTATTGACAATATATTACAATACCAAACTCAAGTAATGAAATTGACTGAAAAAGGGAAAATAAATCTCCTTGAGAATCCTAAGCTCCATCTCATCCAAAGGCACCTAACTCCTCAAGTACCTGAAATAAAACAACAAGAAATCAACCAATATCTATATTCTAGTGAAGAATAATGGTCAACTAGGGTATCTCCATGAATTCGAGGCCTAATTATGGTGTGAGATATTAAACCTGGTAGGTCGACACCACTGGTGTCTAGCCAAATCCAAATAGTTAATAAAGTTTAAACAATGTGCAAGTATAGAGAAGTAGTAAACAAGATGTGATGAAAAAATAAACAATCATCCAAAGTTCCTAACGGATTCTGGGCAGCTATACATGATTTTGAACTCTTCCTCGTATCAATTCTTATGGGTAGATCCTCTTGCATCACGATGGGTCACCCAATTTGGTGGCAGCCTTCTAAGGATGTGTCACTCAAAAAGTACCATAACATACATCTTCATGCCTCAGTAGATCCAAAATATCTTCATCAGACATAAATACAATCTCTCCCTCACATATCATTTCAATATGCATCTAACCTGCAAGAATCCAACATAAGAATATAATCATCCCCTAAGAATTTATTACCAGTGTGCATAGTCCTCTAGTGATAAAAAAACATTCATCAACACCTTGGGAATCACTAGAATCTCACCCACTAGAATCATTTGACTCTACATATAGACCATAAGAATTTGATATAAACATATAATCTACCATCAGTAATTCAGTACTAGTGTGGCTAGACCTCAGGCTGTACAAAAACATGCAATAAGTCCTTAGTCATCCACATTAAACATGAGTTGTATCTAAACAAACTCAGAATTCCAAAGAGTATCAAACCATCAGGTATCAATAACAGTGACATAAGATAACATCAAAATATAATAAAGAAAAATCTAAATTATAGTATCAAACATACCAAATTTATCATCATATGGCACAAAAATCAATTTTTTAAAAAAAATTCCACCATTCAACCATTTCAGATAATTAATCCAGTTTCTTAATTACCATCATAATTATAAAAATCCAATTTAATTAATATATTGAACCTATAGTAATTAATATTAGTAAAATAATTTATCTAAGTCCATTCTACAACCTGAAATCACAAAATTTATTATTATTCCCTATAAAAACACTAAAAAAGAATCAATCAATTTATCCAACTTATTATAGGTCCTTTAAGTCTTGAAAACCATGTCCTAATAATTTCAAAGGCTCACACACCAATTGGTTGGTTTTAGGTCACTGTCTACCTACATATGGACCTAAAGGAATCCAAGGGGTATTTTGAAATAAAAAATTGTAATTTATTGGGATTTATTCAATTTATTTGGTAATGTGTGTCATGCTAGCACGATTAAATTTGTTGCATTTACATTAAATAATTAAATCAGACAAAAGAGATTTGGTTTAGATCACCCACATCAAACCCATTTAAATTAATTCAATTAAATATAATAAAAGGGAATGATTAACCATTTTACATATATTTCATCCTTTTAAACCATTATGTTCTCATAAGTGGTTCTTATTAAAATTAACTAGAGGAGTGTGCATGCCACCTAATTCGGTTCCAATTATAACTAACCATTTAATTCATTCCATTTAAACTAATCGAGTATGCAAATTCCAATCACATTATAAAAATGGGAAACATAATAACATTCCACATAACTAGAACTAACAAGAAGGAAGATGGAAAAATAAAACCATAACTATGTATGATATAAACAACTATCAAAACTATTTATCTTTAAAAAATAGAATCTCTGATGGAGGGGATTTATTATAAAATCGTGTTATTATTTAAAAAAATACTTATTACTATTTTAGAATTAATTCAAATTTACAAGGAAAGGATTTTAGAAAAAGCATCGTACATAGAAAATCATCTTTTAAAAGTTATAAGAATGATCAATTAAATAATGAATGTATTCTCAAATTTAGAAAGGAAAAAAGGGATCCAACCATTATTAAAACAACGATTGGCGATGAGGGTTGACATCCATGTTAAGCTACACCACTAAAACCTCGTTGAATTCATAAACCATAATATGTTTAAAATTATTATTATCAAAAAGAATCCAAAGGCATTGGTGATGATTCAATGTGATAAATATTTAAGGATATATCTATTATTAAAGTTAGGAAAAAATAAAATAAAAATAAAAATAGTAATTATAGAGAGGGAGAGGAGAGAGGGCTTGCGATGAGAGGGTTTTCCAGGGTAAAACATAAATGTAGATCCACCTTCATTTTCCACTTATATACATATATTTTTATCCAATTGAAATTAAATTAATTTAAATTCTATTATTAATTATTTAAATCATTAATGGTTATTTTAAAAACATCTATGGACCACCCATGAAATGCCCAAAGCTCCCCTGTAATTTCCATTTATTTTCTTTTATTTTTATTCATTAAATATATATAATGAAATTCATTAAAAAATATATTTATAAGTTATATATATACTCACATATTCATATATATACCCATGTAATTATGTATATATATATTTACATATTTATTTAACCCACAGACATATGTATTTACACCCGAATATTTATACACATATGTTTGTTTAGCTCAAACATACAAACTCGTAGACACACACACATAAACATGTATATATATATAGACATTTATCTCATAAATATATATACTCGTTATATATATATGCACACACCTATATTATTTTCTAAATTTAACAATAATAATAACACCAGTATTTTATTATTATTATTAAATCTATGTTATCATTATCTCCATGAATAGCTCAGTCAACACATTCATTAAAAATATGATGTTAATAAATTGTCCACACAATAGCATTTATGGGGGATAATTAATAATGTTTTATATAACCCGATAATAAATATGCACTTATATATATACATGTTATATTTATATATACACATCTGTCTATACATATATATACACTGACATATATATATATACATCATATATTTACACCATTGTTTTTGTCCAAATATAATAGTAATAACAATAATTAAAATTGTCATTGTTGAACAAGACACATCAGTTAAACCATTAGTATTTTAATGACAACAACCATGAAGAACCAATAACACATAATAAGTTAACATTGATTGCACATTTATATTTAATTTTCACAATTAATAATGTCTTAATTATTACATATCCCAATTACTATTTACACATCACCATAATTTTTTAATTTTGGAAGTAAATTTTCATTTTTATTTTTTCAACAAAAATAATAATAACATTAATAATAAAAATATTATTATTTCTAACTACCCAAAAAAATATTTACCAATCAATGAAAATATATTTAGGTGTGATATAACCAAATGTGCGACACCCTCAGAAGATATACCCCGCATAGGATAAATCCAGCATCGTAGACCTAACCGTTGTATCATATTTCCCATTGATACACTTCTTAAGATATATTTATTATTTATTATTTAAAAAATAGATTAATAAATTATTTAGGTAAAAAAATACTATCACATGTGATATTCCCAAAAATTTGTTGTATATTAAAGATATACCCTATTTATGGTAGACTCTGCATTCCAAACCTAACAGTGGTCTGATATTTCACATACAACACATCATTTGGGAGAAATTCAGTATTTATTATACAAAAACATAATAATAAAATAATTAAAAATAAATATGGTATTACCACATGCAGTGTTTCCATGTACCTCATGTGCATAAAGGTTCTTCCCCACCTATGGTAAAACCCACAGTCCAAACCTAACTATGGTATCAGATTTCTTATATGATGCAACCTTTGGATGTTATTTCATATTTTGGAGAAAGAAAATATCACACATCAATGAGTCGAATATATTTAATATTTTATTCTATCAACTATGATGGTCTACGAGTCTCAGAATCCCATCCCAACTAAACTTCATAATCCCAAAATATTTCATAGAATATTTCAAAGTCCTAAATAAGAATTTTACATTTCGGTACAACCATAATAGTATCATGTACTGAAATTTTAAATTTTCATACAAAATACTTAATAATTATTAGCAAAAGTGGGGTTTTGTTCTTATTTAAAAATGAGAATGTTACAACTACCCCAACATAGAAATTCTCATTCCTGAGAATATTTATAGAATAAATAAAACATCACATGATGTATAAGGTTCGTAGAGACTTGTAAAGGCTGTCATGTTTCATTTACAAACACTCAATGCACCTTCATGCATTGATTAGGAAAGCAGTAGTAAACTCATTATGATCAGAGTAAAAACACATTTTTCTAAATGAATCATTGAAATGAAGCATATCTAAGCCCAATAAGATAGATACAAGAGCATATTATTTTCTCTTGAAACAACTAGCTAGCGGTTCTCTCCACCATATGTCTCATCCTTTTAAAAGGGGGCCAATTCCGAGTCACGACAGCCGCACAGTCCGAATTTCCTTAAAACACACACATATAAGTGTTCAAGTGATGATCATGGTGTTATTTGTTTAATAGAATGAACCTAATTACATATGAGTTCATATTAGGGGGCCCATTGAAAATAAATGGTTGAATTCTAGATTGACCAAACAAAATTGATCGTGCAAGCTTTCAAGAGGACAACGCCAATCTTTAAACCACAACCCGCCCTAACCATATAGTATTCTTTGTGAGGATACCACTTAAACCAGCCAAAAACTACTAAAATATAGTGTGGAGTAAGACCAAATCTCTTATAGTGTATGAAGGATTAAATCAAGATAGGGGACATGTTCATCTCTTAATGAAGTGTACACAATGAGGATATTAATGTTTAAGAGAAGTAAAATAGTTGAACCACTACTGGTTGATATCATAGATGAATATTGAATTCACCTTTTGATACGATGTCATTAACATATCCTTGAGCCTTTAACCCTTAACCCATTTTGTGATTATTCAATCATAACCATCTAATTCCACCCACAACCAACGATGTTTCTTAGAGATAGCATACTATACCAACAACACCAACATCATGCTTTTGAGAAATCACCAACATGATTCAAAACATAAAATCCTAATAAGATACAAGAAAAATTGACCATCTATGAATCGTACTATCCACTGTGTTCCTTCTACTTGGAATGACACATTTACTAGAATCGATGTGATGATCCCCACATTTGGAGAGTCATAGTATTCAAAATAAGGGATGTCAGCTGGTCACAAATACCCTAGATCATGTTCAACATAACCATACACATGACTCTCCTCTGAGTCACACTAACATTTTCCAAGAATTATATATAAAATTGAAAACCAAATTGTTCGGTGTGACAAAACACCAGAGTCTCAGAGAAATAATCCTGATCATTGGGAGGAACTAAATTCTTTAAATATCATGTTACTTTAGAATGGAAGGACCTGAGAGAATACTCAATAAAACATGGCTCAATGATTACACTAAACTCAACCGATTTTTTTACACCATTTAGTGTGTTATTGAAACCATGTATGTGAACTTATGCTACCCCAGGGTTCTAGAAGACAAAACATCATGAATACTATCCATAGATGACTTCCCTTTTCATTCAAGCTTTAGATGGTATGTGCAAGACATTTAAACCTAAGAAGTATAACCCCATATGACCATTAACCCAGAATATGTTATACCATGTAATCCATCACAGAGGAAAATAAAGGGTAAAAAATACCATGACCAACCACCCAAACCATGTTGTCATTAGTAGCTAAGAGTCATACAACAGACAAAGTCACCTAAACAGTATTAAAAATCATAAATTCTAAATATTTAACTTGTAATATAAATTACAAGGGGGAAACCTACTATGGGTCATCCCCTTATGATATAAAAAGCATCAACCATATCACTAGATAATTCCAAACCCAAAACACTAAGCTCAAGATATTATCATTTAATTCGTTGATAAAAAGGAATTCACCTATAGAAAACACTAAAGTTTTCATTATAATGTTACACGGAATAAAATGTCAATTTACCCTTATATTAGGGTATAAATGAATCAATCCTATATAGGTTCCATTGTCAAGATATTTAATTTAATAAAATATTATGCTTTAACCATTTAAAATATTTATCTAAAAAATTCAACGAAAATTAGTAAAGTCGAACAATTTTCCTTTTTTAAAAAATTAAACTGTATGAAATTTAATAATAATAAAGAAATTTTCTAGAATAAATTACTTTTAATTAGTTAAAGTTAAGGATACCTAAAAGGGTCCAACTAATCCAACATTTTTTTATCAAGATGCAAAATAATAACATTTTATCAGTACATAAAACTATAAACACCCATTACTGTTTACCTTTAAGAAACACATTTTAACTAACCCACAGGGGTTTAGTTGTCCATCTAATAGAGAAAAAAATTCATTTCAGATTTAAAATTGAACATATTTTACATTAGACTAAATAAAAATACATCATTCCTTTATAATTAATATGAGTTTCCATTTCTAAATTCACAAAGTGCCCATAAAATACATAAATTTAAATTTTTTTCCCTTTAATCGAAAAAAATTACATGTATCCCATTCCATTAATTACATATTAAAAATAAAGAGATTCATGTTACTTAAATTATCTAACAAAGAGAAAAATAATTTAAACACATACCATGGCATACTTAACTGGGAAGGAATGCTCGATAGTTCGAAAAAATGGAATATAACTTACTAAGCATTTTATAAAATCATGCATGGCATAACATTCAAGGAACACAAATCAAATCATCAAACAGTCTACATATGAAAATACATGGAATAGAATATGAATTGAAGGTCAATTTATATGTTCATATTATGATTCATGAAATGATTCATCATTGACATACAAGGACAAGGGGAAAATACAATAAATTCCATAAATCAACAAGTAGTGATAATTACAACAATCAGTCAAGGTGAAGTCAAATCCATCTATAATAACATACAACATAAAAAACAATCCTAGCCTTGGCCACATTGTCATTTCTCGTACGTGGGATGATTGGTTTTAGGAATGGCTATTAACCAATTTCTAAAAAATTTCTAGTCTTTTATAAAACAATCCAAAATAGTAAAATAAATGAAAATAAACCTCTAATGATACTATGTAGTGTCCCAACGTGGCTCACCGATAAGACAGTAGCCAGACCTATCACTACATGCCCTCAAATACACCTCTATGTATGCTACAGGCTACTGACTAGCTGTGAGGTTCTATTAATTGTATGGTTGGAATAATATACCCTTTAGATTAGAGTAGCACAATGGTTTATCATATAATAAATAA
The DNA here is from genome assembly GCA_963277665.1 of Viscum album. Lineage (NCBI taxonomy): Eukaryota > Viridiplantae > Streptophyta > Magnoliopsida > Santalales > Viscaceae > Viscum > Viscum album. The sequence continues at coordinate 2,001,901,058 of OY728143.1, read as the reverse complement.
TATAAAATAATGAACAAATAATAAATGAATAACAAGGAAACAAAAATATATAGAAACTAAATAAATGGTATCCAATGCCAATTTAAACAGTGCATGCATGACAAATAGTTATACAGATTCTAAAGCACCAAACAATACAACACATGTAACAATACAATACAATACATGAATCTTCTAATGAATATATCTAAAAATCATAAAGACATTCCCCTTGAGCATCATGAGCTTCATATTAGTCATGTGATCATAACTTCTCATGTACAAGAATTGAAATAACAAAAAATTAACCAAGGACTATAGTCTTGTAAATAAGAAAGTTCTACATCGGTACCCCAGTTCAATGGAATCCTGAGTAAAATGTAAGATATAAATATCAGTAAGATAAAACAACTGGTTTATATACTAATCTAAAAAGTGAATAAAATTTAGACAATATGTAGGCATAGAGAAGTAATAAAAATTCACTATTTGATTAAATAAATAACCCACCCATGTTCTTGAAGGTACACTTGGAGGCTATACCTCTATTTGTGCATTTTCTAGTATCTATGTCTGTGGGTAGATCCTCCTACATTAGGATGGATCACCCAAATCAATGGTAGATTCACCTAACAATAATGAATCACTCTTAAAAATACAATAACATGTGTCATATTCCCTCTTGCTAACTAAAATCTCACCCTCATGCATAATAAGAATTTCTCCATCAAGAATCTTGTGACTGCGCATATGGCCCTTAGGCATCCAACATAGACATATAATCTACCCTTTCGGAATTCAATACTAGTGTTCCTAGCCCTCAAGTAGTATGAAAAAAGACACCAAACCATCATGCATCACTAGAATACCTCCATTAGACATCATAGGACTCTACGTATAACCCTTAGGAATCTGATATAAAAATATAATCTCCCCTCATGCATTCAATATGAGTGTGTATAGCCCTTAGGTGTTACGGAAACTTCCACCAAGCCCTCAGGTGTCCACATTAAACATGATTTGTATCCAAACAAACTAAACATTTCAAATGGTATCAAACCATTAGGTATCAATCACAACGATATCACATAAGCTAAAAATCAAAGAAAGCATGATCTAAATTCAAGTATCAGACATACCATATTTATCATGACTAGACACAATGGTCAATTTATTAAAAATATAATTTTCAACTATTTGATCTCATTAATCCAGGTTCCTATTCATCATCATAATTATATCAAACCTATTTAATTAATCTATCATCCTGATAGTCGTATTATTAAATAACCAGTTTGTCAAAGGTAATTTTATCATAATAAATTACTCAATTTATTATTATGTCACTTCAATATTCTAAGACCATTATAATCCAATTTATAAAATTTATTATAGGGCCTTAATGTAAAAAATTCAATGTCTTAATGACATCCAAGGATAGCACACATATTGGTTTGTTGCGGGTCTCAGTGTCCTTGTCTAAGTGCCCAAGGGAATTCATGGGATAGTTTAAAATGGACATTTATAATTTAATAGGAATTATTTTATTATTTTAGTTTCACAAAACATGAAAACATGAGAAAATATATTTCATATAGTTTAAATAATTAAATTTGAAAAATGATATTTGGTTTAGACCACCCACATCAATCTCATTTAAATTAATTTTGTTACATATAAATTTTTTTTAACCATTGTACATATATGTCATCCTTTTAAACCATTATGTTCTCATAAGCAGTGCTTGTAAAATTTACTATAGGTGTGGTGGTTGCACCCTATTTTGTTCCATTTCAAAATAAACATTTAATTAATGACATTTGAACTAACCAAACATGAAAATTCAATTCAAATTATTTAAATGGGTAAAATACTATCATTCAACATAACAAACACTAAGAAAATGGAAGATGTGAAATTCAAACCATAACTAAGAATGATATAAAAAACTGTCACTAAAATTTATCATGAATATAGAGAACACCTTATTGAGGGGTTTTATTATAAAATCATGACTTTATTTATCCAACAAATAATTTATCTTATTTGATAATAACTTATAATTTAATATGAAGATAATTAAATAAAATACACTATACATAAGAAAGAAACAATTAAAAGTTAAAAGAATGTACAAGTAAATAAATAATACATTTTCAAATTTAAATTGGAGTGGATGGGAATCTTACCATTACTACAACAACAACAAGCATTGAGTATTGACATCCATGGTAAAATGCACCACTGAAAACATATTTCGTTTATAAACAAAAATATGTGTCATATTTTTATTGTCAATATGAATCCAAATACAATGATGATGCTTCAATAAGATCAATGTTTTAAGAAATATTGATGATAGTTGTTTGGGAAAAAATAGAAATAAAATAAAAATGATAATTGGAGAGAGGGAGAGGAGAGAGGTCTTGAGATGTGGTGTTTTTCCTGCATAAAATCGAAATGCAGCACCCCATTCATTTTCCCATTATATATATATATTTTCTCTAATTGATGTTATATTCATTTAAATATCATTTTAAATAGTTTAAATCATTAAGGATTATTTTAAAAACGTCCAAGCGCTACCCATGAAATTTCCAAATCTCATCTTCCATAAACATTTATTTTCTTCAATTTTTTTTCATTAAATATATAAAATGAAATTAATTATAATATATATTTATTACTTATATATATACTGACTTATGCATATATATAACCATATATATATTTTTATTTATTTATTCACTCTATATATATGTGTGTGTATTAACATCCAAATATATATACACATATTTATTTAGCTCATATATACACATTTGTATATATAAATATAGATAGAAACACGCACAGATATATATACATATAGATATTTATCTCATATATATTCACAATATATATATATATATATACACACTCACAAATATTATTTTCTCTATTTAATAATAATAATAATAATAACACTGATATTTTATTATTATTAATAAATAAATGTCATAATTATCATCATTTACTATTCAATCGAAATATTCATTAAAACATTTAATTTCATAAATTTTCCGCACAATAGAATTTAGGGGAGATAATTAATATTATTTTATCTAACCCCATAATATATATTCCCTAATAAATATATATATACATTTTATATAAATATACATATACACACAGCTATATATACCTAAATATACACCTGCATATGTTTATATACATACATGTATAATTAATCCTCATATATATATATATACATTTTATATTTACATCATTGTTTTGGTCCTAATATAATAATAATAAAAATTATAAAAATAATTATTATTTTATACAACCCATGTGTGACCCCATTAGTATTTTAACTATAACAATCATTTAAAACATATAAAACCTAATAAATTAATATCGATTTCACATTTTCATTTAATTTTCTCAGTTAATATTATCAAAATTTCTTCATTTTCCACATATTATTTACACGAAAACACAATTAATTAATTGTGGAAGTAAATTTTCAATTTTTTATTTCTAAAAAAATAATAATAATATTATTAATAAAATTAGAATTATTTCTAAATGACAAAAAATTTTAAATTAAGTAAATTATATTTGGGTGCGATCTAACCAAACTTCTGACACCCACAAATTTTATAACCCACCTAGGATAAACCTCATGTTGTGGACCTAATGGGCGTATCATATTTCCCATAAGACACACCATTTAAAAGATATTAACTATTTAATTTTTAAAAATACGAATAATAAATTAATTAAATGAAAAGGTGTTGTCAGACGTATGGTTTCCTATCACCCCACAAACATTAATGTTATACTCAATCATTGGTAAAACCCACATTCCAGACCTAACTGTGGTCTTAGATTTCTCATAGGATGTACTGTTTGTGAAAAAAAATATTTATTTATTTTATAAAAAATGGAATAATAAATTAATTAAAAATAAGGGGGGTATTATCACGTGCGTTGTTTCCAAATACCTAATGCACATTAAGGATATAACCCACCTAAGGAAGACTGCATGTTCTAAAAATAACAGTGGTATCATATTTCTCATACGATGCACTATTTGGATGATATTTTATATTTTGGAAGAAAATATTAGAAACATATGAATAAAATATATTTAATATTTTATTCTATCAACATTGATGGTCTATAGCCCTCAGAATACTAGGCTAACTCAATGTCTAACTCAAAAATTATTACATAGAATAATTCAAAGTACTAAGGAATGATTTTACCATTTGGTAAATCCATAATAGACACAAGTATTTAAAATTTAAATATTCACACAAAAATAATTTAAATTTATTAACAATAGCGGGGTTTCACTGTCAATTTAAAATTAGGATATTACAGTCCACACTCCTACAAATGATGTTATCGTATTTATATAAAATGGAATTTATTAACGTATGTCTTATATAAAAACTAAATAAATTTTATGATAATATAAACATAACATATATTATATATAAACAAGGTGTCCATCAGAATTCCCAATCATGGGAGGTGGTAATGGAAAAAAACACAAAATTATTATTTTTTGAGGTGGAAGGATTCCATGTACTAATGGTAATCTTGTTAGAATTTGAAGGAAGTGTTTTTAAGTGTAGTTATAACTATTAGAATAACAAAATAACATTATATTTTTTGATATTGAGGAAATTAGATAAGCATGTAATATAAGGAAAATAGTTCATGGAAATTGAAATAGAATTAAAGTCATAACTAAAGAATATTACCTCCTATTTGGGTAACTCCACTTAGTTTATACCAAGATAATTCATTGGATGGATTTTTACACAAATGGAGGCTTCTAGGATGATTTTAGTTATGTTTGGATATTGTATGAGTAGAGTTTGGGAAAGACAAATGGATTTAGAGGTGTGAATAAATCGGAGGTTTTATTGCCTTCATTAGTGATATTTTGAGATAACATTTATTTAATGATTTAAAAAATAAAGTTTATTTTGATATATACAATATATACAAGTTCAAAAATTTTATTTAAAATTGTTTTTCCATTAATGGGATGTAATAGTTCCATTATTAAAGTATATGTTTTTATGTGTAATAATTAGGTTTGTTCTCATATTAGTCCTATAAAATCAAATAGATGAATATAATAAATATTTAATTCAACATATAACATATATATTTCATTAATATCATTCATTAATTGTAATTAATTTAATTTTTTATGAAAATACTCTTTTGTGATCTTAAAAATTAAGAATTTAGTTTTTATATTAAATTCGGGTTTTTACTCATTTATTATTAATTTTTAATCTATAAATTCTTCGTATATTTGTGTAAACTATATATTTTCATAAGTTAGTTAATAACATTCAAAACCACTAATTTAACGACACAATTATATATAATTATATTAATTATGAAAATTTTAATAATATATGGTATTATGATAAAACATGGTCCTGCGTGTAATGTAAGCTATCAAAGAAATTATTTGTTTAGTGTAACACAATCTATTTCATTATTATACGAATTGTGAAATATAGAATATATTTATTGAATTTAAAAATGGTATTTATATTATATTGACTCTAGATATTATATTCCCTTATGTGGTTGATGTTGTATTTGATATACACTATCAAATACAATGTTCTTAATTTATAATTTTGAGGCATTACACAGATACATTGAAGAATATCCAGTAAAAAATAAATAAATTCAATATATTGTATCAACAATAATAATATTATTTATAGATACATATTGCTTTCACTATTCCCTTTCAAAGAAGATTAATTTTAATCATTGTCTCAAATATAATACCTGGTACCACTAGAGAAGAATCTCCAACCGCATTTCCAAAATGATGATGTTTGAATGGATTTCCATATAATGATTCAATTTCATATATCATTATAGAACATTAATAATTATTATCACATAAAATATCGAATTCATATTCATGGAAGATTTCATATAAAATTGAGATATCACACTTTTTCCTCTAATTAATTTTAGGGTGATACATTACTCTATTATGCCCCAATATCTATATAATTCCTTTTCAAAAACCAATACTAGATGTGGGTATCTCTATGATATATATCTTTTAATGGAATCACATGAAATTTCATAACATATGAACATATTATTTCCATGGTCATTCTAATTTATTACTATTATCAGTGAAAATAAAATTGGGTAATTTAGTCATCCTATCAATAATTTCCCAAATATAATTATTTTTATAATGATTCAAGGTAATACAACAATGTAATACATGGATATATTTTCCCATATACAATTCATTGTTGTTATTTGTCAGATCATCGCAAAATTATTTTTGTTTTCCCCATTCACTTTATAACAAGCCATCATAAAATATAATCTTAAATATCCCTTCCAATACCAATTCACCATTACAAATGTTTTATAACAATGTATATTTTGGTTTCAACTGCATTAAATACAAATTTTGAATGATGAATATCATTCCAAACACCCTTCCTCAGTGAAACAATTATTGGATTGGTTTATAAGAAATATACATAAGAGGGGGTTGAATTGTGTGTATTACAATTTTTTCACGAGATCGTGATCTATCCTTTTAACATTATCAGAATGATTAAGCAGTAGAAAATAAATATGAAAGGATGCATGATGTATAGTGGTTCGGGGAAGAGAAGACCCCTAGTCCACTCCACCAATGCTATACTCCAAGAGATTGGTGATTTTCACTATCTGGTCCTCTTTTCAACAGACTTTTCCACAAATGAGTGCAAGCAGTTGACACCTATACAACTTTAATGCTAAAAAAATCCTTCTGGTTCATACACAAGACCTAACACATAAATTAGTATGAGAATCAAGTCACTCAATATAAATGAATATTTTTTCATTGAAATGCTTTACAGTTGTTCTTCACCATTGCAACATCATACAATTGATATTCGATGGATTGTCGATTTTCAGAAATGATGTTCTTCAGGTAAGAGTAGTTCTGAGTTGATCTAGTTGCAGTAGATCTTGAAATATAATTTGAAACTTTAACAAAAGTCGATTCTCAAAATATATTCGATGTTGAATCGGTGAATCTTTAATTGTGTTTATTCTTCTTCAGAAAATAGATATTTGTCTCTCTTTGTAACAGCAGAACTGTAAGTCTTGATTGCCTCTTTAAATAGTAGCAGTGAGAAAATTTGGAGCTTGATATATATATTTCTTGTTATCAATGATTTTCCTGTCTCTCTATAATACAAAATAATACAGGTTTATATAGAATAAAGGTGAGCGTTCTCCTTTTTAATTTATATCCACAAAAGTCGCCTTTATAATCGCAATATTCAAAAGTTTGAATAAAAGAGTATTCATAACCCCCTTAAAATTCCCCCTGACAAGATCCTATTAAATCAATCATTTGAATCATAAAAAACAGAATTGAATTAGTCAAAGAAACACTTTAGACTCATGCTTTTAATCTGGCAGAAAATCTGCCTAATAATCTGCATAAACACCTTTTATTTATTAAAGTCATAATTTAAATCTCTGACGCCAAAAGTAGTGTTGATTTACATAGCATAAATTCTATGAACGTAAGGTTCACAATGTATGGTTGATCATGAAAATAATATTTGATGATTCATTCTTAAAATATAAGGTTGATCTCAAATGTAATGTTGATCATACATACTTTTCTCTTCAACTCTCAAACATACGGTATATGATCTATACTTTTCTCTACTTCAGAATGTTACATTCATGATCCATACATTTAAATCAAACATACCGTTGTATACAAAGGTGAGTTTAATGAACCATACTATTTAAAAACAAACATAATATACAACTTCTATACTTTTCTGATAATCCAAATGTAAGGTTCCTTCCTAACGTAGGGTTCTTCATCTATGATTTGTTAATAATGTACGGTTAATTAACAATAATTTTCTGATAATCCATAAAGTAAACAAGATATTCATTCTTTATGCTACGCTCCTTAATGTATGTTATGAAAAGTTTTCCCAGAACACGCTCAATTGATTTTCGAATACTTTATCTATTTATTAAAGCTGATCAAACACTTTAATATTTCTCAAGAAATAAGAATATAAAGAATATAAATTTCAAGAAATATACTCAAGATAGAATTTTTAGAATTTCAAATAAGTGTATTTGTGATAATAAAAATCATCATAAAGAGATAGAGTATTGTACTCAACAATTTTCCCTTAATAATAATAAAATAAAGTTTTTTTGAAAATTACACTTTCTCAACAATCTACCACTTTTTATGATCACAAAACCCATGAAATAACCAATGAAATTGACATACAAAATTAATTTAATATATTTTATGATTTTTCAATGATAAGGAAATATTTATTTTTAATAAAATTATTTAATCAAGAAATAATCATTTTTTTATCCATAGTTACATGAAAGAAAACATTTCAAATTTCACTCCCTTTATAAAGTAAAATAGAATGTATTTTCTACCCTTAAGTAAAAGATTAAAAGAAAAAAAATTAAATCTAAATTCACTCAAAGAGATAAAACTTACAAATTTTTTTATCAAAATTAAATTTCTCCCCCAATAAAAGATTTAAAAGTTTAAAATAAAATTTTATATTTATCCAAATTTCTCCACATTTTTTGGATATGAAATTTTTTTTTGAATAATGAAGATAACACATTTTAATGTTTCACTAAAATTAATTAAAAGATATTATAAATTTTTTATCAATATTTGATGTTGGATTACTAGAACTTTAATATGAAATGTATATTAAAAAAACAATAACAAAAAACAAAGAATAAATAAATATTTAATTGAAAATATAGTTCTAGTACAAGAATAAAAACATGAATTGTGGTTGGGTTAAGGTATGATACATGTTTCATCTTCATTGAATAACTTCCTTGATTTCTTCCAACTGAGTCCATAATATTTTCATTAGTACATATCCTAAATAGATAATGAGATCTCTTCCTTCTTGATTTATATGATGGTTTTCAATCAAGTTGACTCTAAAGAACTTTTATAGTCTCTCTTCTTTCTCCATAAAAAGATTTAACTTATCTATGAACTAATTCAGAAAATCTCAAATTCCAGGTTCATTTAAAGTCAACAGCTCAATAAGAAACTACTTATTATCTAACAATATAGATAATGTAGCACTATTGCATTGAAGGTCCTTCAATATTTCATTCAGATTTCTCATCACAAATGTAATGGCCTAAAATCTACTGATCAGATTAGGTGAAGTACCTAATGTAGTAGCTTCATTATTTCTGACAGTTGCGAATTTTTTCTACATGAAATATTTAAACTCTGTTAAATTTTTATTCATCACTATTTTAGATTTTTGATTTGTAACTTCATCCAACATTTCCTTCATGAAATTTTCAACTTCTTTCTTAGAAACAAAACTGGTTTTCAGTCTATGAAATTTCAAATGTTCCTTTTATAATTCTCTTCATAAGGAATTATTTTCATATTCATCTCTATTTAAATTTATATATATCTCCTCCACTTATTTATTCATGTAATAAGATGCACCCTATGCTTGATTCATAGTTTCATCTTCAATTTGATGCATCAGTACCATGGGAAAAGATTGTATATCAGATGTTTCTTCATTCTATCTCTGAATTGGATTTTCTAAAGATTATTCCTTTGATTCCTTCCTTAAAACATCCAAAGAAAACTTTCAATTCAACAGTTCTGTATGAACCTTAGAAAATTTTATTCTTGAATCTCAAAATCATTATGAATTTTCTCTTCGTGACCATCATCTTCATTAAATTACACCAAGATAGGATATTCTAAAACTGGTTCCTCTTGGTCGACTTCCTTTTTAATAGATTCTATAAGGTCAGTTCTAGATGTAGCCTCTACCTGTACTTATTCCTCTTCCTGTGGCACAATTTCCTATTCCACTTGAGGAGTCACATCATTTTGAGAAACAACTCCATGTTGAAGCACTTCCATAGTGGATTATATTACAAACTTGTAGCTCAACATATCTATAGTAGTTAAAATATTTGATTCTATATTAGTCTCCTCAACAACTTGAGTAATTATAGTTCTGTTAAGTTAAAGTCCTTGCTAACATCTCTCAGTAGGTGCATCAATAAATTCAAATTGTATCCCCCTTGATACTCTACTGGTATTAGATTCAGTTACTCCTTCCTTTTATTTTGTAGGTAGCTCCTAAGCACTCTCTTGTTCTTCTTCTGCTTCAATAGGCATGAGTTTTCCATTTATTATGCTCCAAAAGAAACCAATATTCCTCAGTGTTCCAAAATTAATGATGTTTCTATGTTGGCATATCACTTGGGCATCCACCAGCCTTATAATATCTTTTTTAAATAAAATATTCGAAATAAACCTTCCAAAAGGATAGAAGTTCATCCTCGCTTCTGGTTGGAAGCAATAATTGAGATATCTAACCATATATATCAGAAAATTCAACTTATTATTACTCATTAATAGAAACATAATGTAAATATTTGGGTACAATATTTTTTCCATCTCTGACATTTTGTGTGCAATACCTGTTTTTAAAAATTTAACAAAAATCTTCTGGTCAGGCTCTAGATTTTTCACTAAGATCTTCCTTATAATTTTATATCCAAATAGAAAAGACATAATTTCCTAAGACTTATGTTCATTATCACCAATATTATATAAATCAAAATAGAAAACTCCCTCATGAGGGTAGGTAAGAATTTTGGCTATCTCCATAGAGGAAATCTAAAAATATATGTCCTCGATCTTAGCTATTATTGAATCTTCATCTTCTCCCAGACTAAAATGAACCAATTTAAAAAAAGTAACAATGTAATACCTTGTATAGAAACTCTGTATAGTCTCTATTGAATGTTTTCTTGATTTTATGAAATGCTAGGGCTTTCCTCAATATCAGATCCACCTGGTACAACAATTCCAGATCGATAACTTTTCCTTAAAAAATATGTTGTCCTACTGAGCACTGCCACTTGGCATTGCTAGTTTCTGACTCATCAGTCCTTTTGATTTTATCCATTAATGTCACATATTTTTGAAGGTTCAAAAATCTAGGGTTTGGAAGGTTAAGGTGTAGGTAGATAAGATTGGTATAATTTTTCGAGTTTTGAAGGGTTTTTTAAGAAAATGAACTGGTCAGAATTTTAAAAGGCTCTTACAACCTTGATTCTCATGTCTTTACACACATATTATTTATTATATTATTTAAAAGAAAAAAATACATGGAATAAAAATTGAAAACTGTAAATACTAAATTTTAAATTATTATAAAAACAAGTAATAATAAAAACAAATAAAATAAGAATTAAAACTAAGGAAAAAATCATTTAAAAAATAAATAAACCTAGATCCCCCTTAATAAAATCCATCCTAGTAGTGGGAAGTGGTTTAGTAAAAATATCAGCTAATTGAATTTTAGTTCTTACAAATTTTAAAAATATATTCTTTTTAAGAACATGATCTCTTAGAAAATGATGTGTGATATAAATATGATTAGTTTTAGAATGATTAATAGGAATTTTTAAAATATTTATAGCACATGTATTATCACATAAAAAAGGTGTTTTATAAAAATTTAGTCCAAAGTCTATAAGAGAGTTTTTCATCCACAAAAATTGTGCACAACAACTGCCTACAGATACATATTCGGCCTCGGCTGTTGACTGGGAAATTAAGTGTTGTTTCATACTAGACCTTGACACTAATAATTTTTCAAAAAAGTAACAAGTCCCTGAGGTGGTTTTTCTATCTAATCTATAGATTCTAAAGACAACATCTGAATATAAAATTAAATAAAAATCAAAAGTTTTTAGATAGGGAAAAGATTGAAAAACAGTTCCTTTAAAATATCTAAAAATTCTTTTGATAGCACTTAAGTGAGATTCTTTAGGATTAGATTGAAATCAAGCACAAATACATATTGAATACATTATATCTGGACTGCTAGCAGTAATATATAATAAACTACCAATCATACCTCTATTTAACTGGTTGTCAACCGATTTTCCAGCTTCATCCAAATCATGTTTTATATTATTACACATAAGAGCTGAATATGTATTGATGTTTTCATGTCAAAATTTCTTTAGTGAATCATTAATGTATTTTATTTGATTTAATAAATTTCCAAAATCTTTTTGATAAATTTGAATTCTTAAAAAGAAATTTAATTCTTACATCATATCAATTTAAATTTTTTTCATTAAATTTCAAAACTCATGAAAATGTTTTTTTGTTCTACCAAAAAATTATATCATCAATATAAATTTGAACCAATAAAGCATTAGTGTTAAATGATTTCATAAACAATGTTGGATATTCCATCCTAACAATAAGATAATTTTTTTAAAGTAATGAACTTAATCTTTCATACCAAGCATTATGTTCTTGTTTAGGCCATAAAGAGCTTTATTAAGATTAAAAACTGAATTAGGTTTTTTCGAATTTTCAATACTAGGAGTTTTCTCAACATTAACTTCCTCCAATAAGTAACCAGTTAAAAAGGAAGACTTAACATCCATCTAAAAAAATTTAATGTTTATATGAGATGCATAGGCTAAAAGGATCCTAACAGCTTCTAATATAACTACAGGTGCAAATGTCTCATCAGAATTTATACCTTCTTCCTGATTTTAACCTTTAGATACTAGTCTTCATTTATTTATAATTATTATTCCTTGATCATATTGTTTATTTTTAATGACCCATTTTGTTCCAATAACTGGATAGTTCTGAGGTCTTTCATCTAAATTCCTAACATCATTTCTCTTGAATTATTTTCATTCTTCTTACATTTCTATCATCAAAATTTGATCAACTAAGGCTTCTTATATTGTTATAGATTCTAATTTGAATAGAAAGAGAGAGAATTTAACATGATTTCATACATTTCTTTTGGTTTTTATTCTAGTGTCTTGTTCTCCTATAACAGTTTCAAAAGGGTGACTCTTTAGGGTTTAATACTTTATAGGTAGTACACTATAATGTTCTTCAATGTCATGTCCTTCTGAATTGGACTGAAATTCAATTAAATCATTTTTTTATGTCATCTTTTATTATCTCAAATATAATTTTATCATTAGAGTCATATTCATCAATTTGGTCATTCCTTTCTTTAAAGGGATTAGATTCATTAAATTTCACATGAACAGATTCTTCAACAATCCTTGACATTTTATTAAAAACTATATAAGCTTTTGAAATAGTAGAATATCCTTAGAAAAACCCTTAATAAGATTTTTGATCAAACTTACAATTATTTTCCTTGATGTTTAACGTGTAAACCTTACATTCAAAAAACATAAAGTAATTTACATTAGGTTTTAGGTTATTCCAGAGTTCATAGGGTGTCTTTTTAAAAATTGGTCTAATTAAAACTCTAGTGATTATATAATAGGTTGTTCTTACAGCTTCTTCCCAGAAATAGCCAGGAAGACTGTATTCATATAGCATAGTCCTATCCATTTCATGAATAGAACTATTTCTACTTTCAACAATTCAATTTTTGTGAGTTGTTCTTGGGGAAGAGAAGGTGTGTTTCATACCTATATATGAGAAAAATGAATTAAATTCCAAATTCTCAAATTCTCTACCATGATCAGTTCTTAATGAAATTATTTTAGAATCATTTTTATTTTGAACCACTTTGCAAAAACAATCAAATATAGTAAAATATTTATTTTTATATATTAAAAAATAAATCCAAGTAAACTTAGAATATTCATCAACTAAAACATATTCATAAAATTTACCAGCCAAGCCTTCTATTCTTGAAGGTCCAAACAAATCCATATGGATAAGTTCTAGAGGTTTAGATGTAGCAATTTTGTTAACATATTTGAAAGATGATTTTTGCTGCTTTCCAAGTTGACATGAATAGCATAATCTATAAATTTCAAATTTGAGATTAGAAAAATCAAGAAAATAATTGTTTCTCTGATAACATATGTAAATAATATATATTGTAATGTCAAAGTCTTCTATGCAATATCCAAGATTCATTTATCTTAGCAGCTATGAATTTTAATTTTTTATTACGCAAGGAATTTATTTCTAGGGTGTAAACATTATGAGTTATGGGTGCTATAAATTTAAGAAATTTATCTTTAAAAACAAAACTACCATTGTTAGAAAAATAAAAAAAATAACCATCATCATAGAGTTGAGAGATAATTTTTAGGGTGGGTTTTAATCCTTATTCATAGAGTACTTTATTGATTGAGACAACTTCTGGATCACCAATAGTTCCAATGCCAATAATTTTACCTTTGGAATTGTCACCAAATTGACTCGACCACCATCCTTTAGAGTTAGAGTTCTAAAATTTGATGAGTTCCAACTCATATGCCTGGAACAGCCACTATCCATATACCATATTCTAGTTTGGCTTCTGTGACCTGCTTTTGGGAATGGAATTTAAATAAAGAATTGTTTTGGTAACCATATTTTATGGGGTCTAGTAGTGTTAGCTAGCAAAGACCTGGGAATCCAGACTTTCTTTGTTTTCCAAAAATCAATAGAATTATATAAACTACTTGCATCAAAGGCTTTCTTAATCCCACTAATTTTCAGTTTCCATAAATAAGAGTTTTTAGATATGTGACCTTTTGTTTCGTAGTAGTTACAAAATTTACCGTTTTTAGTTTGGAAAAAATAGTTCTTATAGTGTTTAGGTTTTCCACCTTTACTAGCAATTCCATATCTTTCCTTTTTAATCACTTCCATTCCCAGAATTTCATTTTGTATATTTTCTCATTTTGTAAAAATAAGAGATGCAATTTTTTATGTTTCTACTTCTGTTTGCAGTGTTTTTATTTTAGTTTCATTATCTGTACAGTTTGTATTTGATGAGTAATATTTTTCAATTAACTCTTGATGTTATTTTAGCAGATTGTCTCTTTCTCCTAAAATAGTAGTATGAATATTTTTTAGTGATTTCTGTTTCTTAAATAAGGAATCATATTTATCTTCCAGCATATTGCAGTAGGGTGTATGTTTATTATTTTAATAACTAGAACTAGAATCAGAATCATATGTGTATTAAGATTGTACCTCATCAGCTTCTTCTATAATGCTCATGTTTTCTTTTAGATTTGATTCTTCTTTTTCTAAGTAAGACTTTGATAAGATACTGGAGTCTTCAAAAACACTACAAGTATAATTCATTTATATTTTTTCTTTCTTCTCATAATCATTGTTTTTGAAAAATTCCTACTTTTATTCTCCTTTTAATTGAGTAAATTCAGGTCTGATGTGACCCATCATTTTACATTCATAGCATCTAACTTCCATTCATTCTTTTTCATCCTTTTTAAAAGATTTTCTGAATCCATCCTTCTTTCTGTGGAATTTATTAAACTTTCTAGCCAACTGAGCTAGTTCCACATCTGAATCAGTTGAATCTGACTACTCTGAATTCACTTTGATTTCAGTCTTCATTTTTCTGCTTTTCTTTTGAGATGTAACCTTCAAAGAAGTATTTTCATTTTTAATTAAAACTTTATACTCATTTTCTTCATCATCCATCTATTATTCATAAATCATAAGAGTTCCATTTAAATCTCTCATTGTAAGATATTTGACTGGTGATTATTTCCTTACAGTAGTTGATATCCCATTCCATCTAGGTGGTAGTACTCTATATACTTTCAGGGCCTAATCTTCTTATTTTATAGGATCTACCAAGGCAGTGATGTTATTAAATTTTTTTAAGCCTTCCATTTATCTGGGTGATACTTTATCATTCAAAAATTCTAAATGTGTCGAATTTCAATTTTACAGTTGCATACCTCATCTTTCTGACATTTTCAGTTCTTTTATAGGCAACTAAAATTGTCTTCCACATTTCATAAGCTGACAGGAACTGAGATAATCTATTGAATTTATCAGGTCCAAGACCATAGATGATAGAATGCATAGCTTTTGATTTTGTGTCAATCTCTGATTCTATATCAATAATCGATGTTTCAGGTTTCTCTGGAATCACATCGGGAGTTAGAATTTTTTAGTAGACTATGTATCCAAGATTCTTTAAATAAATGATTATCCTTGATTTCCCACATTAATAATTGTTACCATTAAATTAGGGACATTGAACCATTGACACACACTCTCGTGTATCAGCCATTATGCTTTGTATAATCCAAAAACATTCCTCTTGTTATAGCTTTATCAAAAGAACCACCTTTGATACCAATTGATGGATCAGGTTATACCAAATATACACAAGAGGGGGTGAATTGTGTGTATTAGAATTTTTTCATGAGATTGTGATCTGTCATTTTATATTTATCAAAATGATTAAGTAGGGGAAAATAAATAGAAAAGGAAACAAGATTTATAGTTGTTCAAGTAATAAAAGCCCCCTAGTCCACTCCACTAATGCTCTACTCCACGAGCTTGGTGATTTTCACTATCTGGTCATCTTATTAATAGACCATTCCATAACTGAGTGCAGTCTATTAACACCTTTACAACATTAAGGAAAAACAGATCCATCTGGTTCAAATGAACAACTTGACACAAAGCGTTGTATGAGAAGTCGGTCACTCAAAATAAAAGAGTATTAGTTCTTTGAAATACTTTCCAGTTGTTCTTCCCAATTGCAACAACATGAAATTGTTAGTCGATTAATCATTGATTTTCAAAAATTATTTTCTTCAGGTAAGATTAGTTCTGAGTCGATCCAATTGCATTATATATTGAAATATAATTCGAAACATTAACAATAGTCTATTCACAAATGATATTCAATTTAGTATCGGTGAATCCTTAATCGTGTTTCTCCTTCTTCTTCAAGAAATAGAGCTTTTTCTCTCTTCATATCAACAGATTTGTATGTCTTGATTGTATCTGTAAATTGTAGAGGTGAAAAAATCTCTAGTTTGATATATATTTTTCTTCTTTTCAGTGATTCACCTCTCTCTCTATATTAAAAATTAATATAGGTATATATAGAATAAAGACGAGCTTTCTCCTTTTAAATTTAGAGTCACAAAATTCCCCTTTAGAATCGCGATATTCAAAAGTTTGAATAATAGACCAGTCATAACTCCCATAAAAATTCTCCATGAAAAAACTTCTCTTAAATAGATCCTTTGAATTATAAATAAATAGATTTGAATCAGTCAAAGATGCACTTTAGAATCTGGATTTTAATCTGGCTATAAACCATCCTAATAATCTGCATAAATATCATTACTTTAAAAAATTCATAATTTAAATATCCGATCTCAAATGTAGGGTTGAACTGCACACCATACCTTTTCTGAATGTAAGGTTCACTATGTAAGGTTGATTATGAATGTAAGACTTGATGATACATTATTAAAATATAAGGTTGATGTCAAACGTAAGGTTGATCATCCATAATTTTCTATTCAACTCTTAAACATACGGAATATGATCCATTATTTTCACTTCCTCAAAATGTAATGGTCATGATCCATACTTTTCAATCAAACATATGGTTGTTTACAAAAGTAAGGTTGATGAACCATACTTTTGAGAAAAGAATGTAAGATACTTCTTCCATACTTTTCTGATAATCCAAACATAAGATTCCCTAAAAACTTGGGGTTCTTATTCCATAATTTGTTGATAATGTATGGTTGTTTAACCTTACTTTCCTAATAATCAATAAAGTAAATAATGAATTATTTCTTTATGATATGCTCTTTAATGTAGGGTATGAATAATGTTTCCAAACCACGGTCTAGTGATTTCCGAATACTTTATCAATTGATTAACACTGATCAAACACATAAATATTTCTCTAGAAATTAGAATATAAAGAATATAAATTTTATGAAATATACTCAAGTTAAAATTATTAGAATAACAAATAACGGTATTTATGAGCATCAAAATCTTTATTAAGAGAAATCGTATAGTTCTCAACAATTTTCTCTTAATAATAATAAAATAATGTCTTATTGAAAACAATACTTGCTCAAAAAAAATGACTATCAAATTTATTCATAAAATAATTTAAACCAGTATGGGAAAAACAATAATAAATTTTGGCCTCAATATTTTTTAGAATTCATTTAATAAATTGACAATATGAATCAGTTAACTAATATTAATGAATCGATTCAAAATTTTAATGTGTTCTGATCACATTAGATTAAACATCACCTTATTCTAATCCTTCACATAAATTTTTATTTCACTAAAAATTATTATCATAATCTAATAATTTCTCAACTCATACAATTCTGATGATAAACAATTCATTTTATGTATATTAATGGCCACATTCCCCGTTTAAGGAGTTTAACTGAGATAAAATCATATTTTTTTATGATATTACATATATAATCTGAATCCAATATTAATAACCTTTTATGATAATAAATAACTAAAAATGTCATTGGTTTGTAATGATTATAAAATTAAATTAAAATAGGTAGGTTCCATTGCAAAATAGAACTATAATACATAACTCTAACTCAAGTACATCTTTAGTTTTATTTTTTTAGATTCCCTAAACTAGATAGAATCATACACTAATACTTAATCATTCTATAGAATCAGACAACCATGAAAAATGCATCAAAAATCATGATAGACAACAAATCATTCCCCACGATTAAGTAGAATAAAATTTATAGTTATGGTCAACCTTAATATAAATTCATCAACAGAATCCTTTCATTAATCACTCAATGAAATATTCACAACATATTTAGTGAAATCCATCCAATGGGATGATATAATTGATAGATCCCTTCAAAACCATTTGATGTGTCCTTTAAAAATAGAGATACTAACTATTACAAAGACATTTAGAACTTCAAAATATTAAATAATTATTATCTTCTCAGGATCACATTTTATGACTTATTCAAAAATCATATATCCCAAAACATTAATTCTTATAAACATAAGAAACTCTTAAAAAATTCATGCAGATTGTCATATTGAAGAAAATCAAATATATTCCTCAGTTAATGATCATGTTACTTGTACAATGATTTGTAAATTAATATATCTTTAATGAATACTAAAAAATTAAGTTAGGATTTTTGTGAAATAAATTTTATAGATATTTAATACATGATAAAAATCTTGAAATAAATAAAAATACTTTATTAAAAAGGAATCCATCAAATAATAAATTATAAATAATTATTAATAATGATAAAACGAATAATTTTAATTAGGAACAAATAATTATTGTATGTGAAATATTTTTGTATCCAAGCTCAAATTCTCAAATAAATAACATATCTATAAAAAAGAACTATAAAAAATAAAAATAAGAAAACCTAAAGAATATATATATTTGAAAAAACTAAAAATGTAAATTTTTATATAGTGTATTGGTTTGAATGAATTTATAAGAAGTACGAGAATTTCTCTATTGCATTCATGTTGGGAATTATGATTGTTTGTCATTATGAATGTTAGAAATATATTTACTAT
Source organism: Viscum album (assembly GCA_963277665.1). Classification (NCBI taxonomy): domain Eukaryota; kingdom Viridiplantae; phylum Streptophyta; class Magnoliopsida; order Santalales; family Viscaceae; genus Viscum; species Viscum album. The sequence continues at coordinate 2,001,881,632 of OY728143.1, read as the reverse complement.
AATGTGAGAAATTTATTTTAATATATTAATGATCAGAGATAATTTATATTGAAATATGAATCCTTGACCTAATTTAGTAGGAACATATAATATTTAGCACATCTCTTAGAGCATGAGATGTAGGTATCATCACTATGAATATCCCTTGACCATGCCAAAATTGAAAATCAAAAACTAAGGATTATGAAAAATTGATTGCTACAAGATTTTATAAATTAATAACATATCAATTCTTTCAATGTAACACCCTTAAATGTAACATCATTTCATAGTTAAACTTTTTGTATTATTCCACAGGGATAAATAATTATGTATCTAGGGGTTAGGTATTATTAATGTTAAAATTCATTTTGAAATAAAGTGGTGTTTAATTTAATACTAGATTTTAATCAATTATATCATCCTTATATAAAAGAAAAAATTTATACAATTAGATGATGAATTTGGTAATTGTATTATATTTTTTCATTTGGACATCGAAATTAAACTCAGTTTTAAATTTGATAATTTCATAAAAAATTCATTACGGATTGGTGAAATGTGATAAATATCAATAGAAATTTCAGTAATAATAGATCAAATAGAAAATTAAATTATCATTATATAATTGTGGAACAAATAATGATATTGGAGAATTATAGGAGGGAATGGGGAATTATGGGTGGTATTGGAGCAATTAATATAGTGGGAAAGTAAAATACACAACACTTTAATCTATAGAATTTCACTCATCATACCTATAAATGTTCCCACTATAATCAATTCTCTCTTAAAAAATAATATTCTCTATTTAAAAACCACTTATTTAGTTAATTTTATAATTTTATCATCAGTAATGAATATTTTTTTGTTTTTATAGTGGATCTCTAGACTAGTATGCTCAATACTGTTAAGGGTCCTTTTTTACCATCTATTGGAAATTATTTTTTACATTTCCATTATTTCATTCCTTTCACTTTCTATATTACTATTTAATTATCTTCATGGTGTCATTATACCTTATATCCTAGATATATATTTTACCAATGAGTGTCTATATAACTTCGAGTATACTATATTCATAAGATTATATTATGATCAAACATCCTCAAATCCATAAACATCATTATAAAAATACAAGTATCTTCCATGTGTTTGTGGTAATATGGATTTAATATTCCAATGTGGTGGGAATTTTATAAGTAATGATATTGAATATGTATCTGAGAAGCCATTATTGGTTCCCAAGAGTAATGAACTCAATTTTTTTACAAATCCACATGGTCATTCAACATATGTTGATCCAGAAGTCATTATCTAAGAAATATTTTATCCCTATTGTACATCAGTTATGTATAATTATAGGTAGAGATAACATTATCATATGTTTCAAATTTTATATTAATTAATTTAATACCACTATCCTGATATTTTGTGTCTAAGAGAAACACACACACACACGTACACACACACACACATATATATATATTATGGTAGTATTTTGGGATTAATTAAAAAATGTATTAATTAATTATTAGTAATTGATTACACACCTTTCTAAAATAATAGTGTATATTTTTATTTTTTATAGTATGAAAAATGATTATCATGAAATTTTGGTGATTCTATAAATAAATATTAATAATACTACTGTTATTTAGATATCTTGAAATCATATTCTGCAGGGTTTTCACTATGTGTGTTTTTTGAAAAAGATGGTGTTGTAAATGAATGTTTTAATAGTTGTGTAGGGATGATTTATTATCTATTTGGGTATATTATTATATCATTGTAATTATGTGTTTTCAGTTTTATCACTATAATGTGATTATTACTTGTCCTCTTCATTAGGATGGTTCTGTTTCAAATTTTTGACTTCATAAGGGTAATTCAATAATTTCATAAAACAAACAGTGTTGAGCCTAAAAAAGTACCACTAGATATAAGTCCACACAATAAAATTTATATGGAAATTCCTTGATTATGGGTCCTAGCATGGGAGGGAGTAGAGGAATTTTGGATTGGATTAGTACAAAATAGTTAAGAACGCACCCATCATGGTGTAGCCCATAGGTGGGTGGTAGATATTTCTTGGGGAGATACACGATTGAAAAAAGGATCTAGGAATCTCTGCCATATTTGTTTAGTTGAAAAATTACTCATCCAAGTTAATTAAGAAAAACCATAAAAACTAATTAATTAATATGGGATCTGTTCCACCAATGGTTTCCGTTCCATTTGGGTTCTCACATGTTACCACTATGCTTGATAAATCATTTGACACCACTACAACTCAGTTGTGTCATTATAAATCTACAAGACCAATATGAGGAACCTATTTTATATAGATGGATCATTCATAGGGTACTTTGTTTATACAAAAAAACTTTCAATGTTGGGCTGAGAATGACCTTTTTCAATATAAAAAGATCATTATTTTCCATCTTGGAGGATAATGGAATTTGAAAACTACCATGGAAGTTGAGGTATTATTGTTCAAGGATTGGTTAAACTATTATGAAGTGTATAACTAATTATTGATGCTATTGAATTGTTTTCAAGAAAAATGATCAAATACATCATTATAAGAAGGAAATATTGGGGCAATTTATATTGTATTCAATGTATTAGATGATGTGGATAGTGACATGGTTTTATATACAAAAATGATAGGAATAATTTTAACTTTTGAAAAAAATTCATGTTCCCATTTATATAAATATTGAACATATAAAAGAAATTATGTGATGGTTCAATCATGTGATAATTTGATATACAATATTTTCTAGATTATAGGAGTAACATTTTGAATGATTAACCATAACATGATTTTCAAATATAATGAGTTATTTTTAGGAATGATATAACCATTTAATAGAGGTTTAACGATTAAAAGGATTTTAGGTCTTCACTATTGATTGGGGTTTGTGGTTCAGAATTTATTAGTTTAGCTCGATGGATATATATTATACAACACATTTCATTTAATTCTTGTTTTTTTATTTAATTTTTGTTTTCCCCAATATTTTAATTTTTATTATTTTAATAGATTAGTCTTTTTACTAATTATTTTTTCCATGTCAGCCTATTTAATTTCTATGTCCCTTAAACTCCTGATGGTGGGTGATTGAATTTAGTGTTGGAATATGGAGAGGTTTTCTGAGTGATATTTAATAATTTGTTTCTAAATTTACATTATTATTTTATGTTGGTTAAATTTTTCTGGGTATATTGAATGGTAATTTAGCGATTTTACCACATTTGAAAGCATATTTCACTGTATTATTATTATCACATATAGAAATTAATTGCGCATATTTTATTTAGTAAACTCGTTATAGAATGGATATAAGTGTGTTAAATAAATTAATTGACATATGATGGATCATGCCCTTGGATGGTGTTAAACAATAGAGTGTGTTCATCAACCATGAAAATTGGATGCGGTATGTTGTGGGTTTACGAAGACTTCACATAGGTATTATATGATTCACTCTAATGTAACAGATTTTATCTTACATATGATGGTATCTACTATCAAATATAATTTTTACATTAATAATGGATAATGGGGGAACCCTAGAAACCTAACACCAAAGACCATGTTTGTTCTTTTTAACATCATTAATTTTTTTAGTATTTCACATTAGCATATCTATTTATAGAATTTCTTTCCAATTATAAAACCACATGTATTATATTATTTTAATTTATATAAATGATATAAAAATATAATAATTTATTAGCATTACAGGTTAATTGACTTTAAAATCTCTATAAGATAGATTACCCCAATTATCTACTGCACAACATTTTAAAAAAATTAAATAATATTTTCTCCAAACTATGAATGGTGTGTCAAAATTTAATATCATTTTAAGGTATCCAAACCAATATTTTAGTTATTTTTTCTTTCCATTTTTTATATATTGAATGGATATTAAATTAAATATTAAAAACCTAATATATTAAATCATTATTTAACTAAACCAGATTCCTGTATATTCTTGTTAGGTGTGTGGATATTAGAGCCCATCATTCAATAAGGATGAATTTATAGATCTTATCAATAATATTGAAGAGAACCACTAGCATCCAATTATCAATGCCTTGTATAGTGAACTAATTGTGTTATCCAAATAGTTTCTAGAGTTTTTTCCACAAGTGGACAAGAAACTAGAAGATTATGTTTCATTACCTACCATATTAAATGAATAAATTCAAAATATTGAAGATAAATTATATAATTACCAATACTTATATTCCATATAATCTCATCCCATGGTATGGAGTTAAGAACAATATTTTCTAGATGGATCCCTCAATGGAGTAAACCATTCACTAGATTGAATTATATTGATTAATCATTACTAGAATAATCGTCCCAAACATTTTATGATAAAATCAAACAATTTATACATTTTTTACATTAAAAAATAAAGTTATTAATACATAATTATGTAACATTTTAATATAAATAGATACTTGAATTTGAAAATATGAGTTTCCATAGGATTTATATCAATAAATAACCAATAAAACTGATATTTTGGAGGGATTGTAAGATTTTAATTCAAATTATTTCAATTTAATTAAAGAAAAATTACATAATAAATTCCATTTTTATAAATATATTGATGTATAACATCATGATCATGTGACTAATATTGAAAAATATATTTCCCTATAAGATATGGTCGAAGAAATGGGTGTGTAACCATTATTTTCCTACCACATCTAGAAAATAATTAACTAAAAATAATAGTGATGGATGAGAAATAATCCATCTATGGGATTCACTATAAGTGGTGTTAAGGAATGAAAATAGAAGAAAGCAAATGTGGTTTTTAATATCAATGAAACTCTACCCATAATGAGATTTTCAATGAATATTGGAATATTTTAGTTATAGTTTATAAAACTATAGTATCAATTTAGGGGTCAAAACAAAGATTTATTTTTTATTTACATTTCTATTTATTTTAAATTACTTTTTATTAAATTTATTTTTCATATTTTCTTCTTTGATTTTAATTCTATGTTTTCAATTTTAGGTATTTATGAGATTAACTCAAATTTATTTCTAAAAAAACATGGATGTGTCACAGCTTTCATCATTATTTTTTTCTAATTAAATTATGAATGCAAAACTAATAATTTTCTTTGAAATAAAAATATATTAAAATTGTTTATGTGTGTGTGATTTTTACCAATATATTTTAAAATTGTTATTCTTTTTTCATTTTTTTTAATTTCTAGGATACATTAAACTTCATTGAGTACATTTTATCAAATCAAAATATCTTGGTATTGTTGAAAAAACTGTATTATTTTATTTTCTAGGGTTTAAAATTATTGTGAAAATGATATTTGATTCATTATGTTCAATATGTTCATTAAATTAATTTAGATAAAATGTAAATCTATATACAAAAGTGTTCTAAAATTCATAGTTCCCCTAACCAAATTATTTTATGTAACAAGATAAATTTTAAGTATATAGTTACCTTTAACTAAATACTACTCTAAATAGATTGATTCACATGCAACACAAAACATAAAAAAACATGATAAATTTTATTGTGATAAAATAAAAATATTATTAATAAAATTAAATCTTTATGGGGGTGATATATGAATAAAAAATATTATAATTAATTAAACATCGTTTAAAATTTTTAATTATGTATTTACCAGTTATGTATTATTATAAATACACATATGAATTTTTTTGAATTTATAATAAATATATTAATACAAATTAATTGATAATATTTATATAATTATTGTTAAATAAGGAATAAATCTTAATGATGTTGGAAAAATCAGTTGGTGGTAAATTTACTTTTCCCCATAGAATATTACATTTCCTATATATTATGCATTTTTGAAACAATAGAGAAATATTGAGTAATTTTTAATATATTAATAACATATATAAGAATAATAATCTAATGTTTGTCAAAATATTTTAATGTGTAATTCACCATTAATAAATACTTTTTTTGCTAAAAAATACCTTTATTTTTTAAAAAATATTGTATAAGGAATGCTCACTTATATTAAAAAATTCAAACTCTAGAATTTAAGTCAAATAAACAGTTTTCATATTTCAATCATAAAATCAAAATCAAGTAAAAATTTTATTTTTATTTCTAACCTAACCATAAGTTTACAAATATAATATTTGTTCAAAATGGGAAATTTTTATTTTTCAATGAATTAATTTTATAAATGTTTTGTTATATTTTTCTAAATAAATTTAATTGATATCCTTTAATGGATGAACATATAATGATATTAAAACACACCTTTTTAATTTTTAATATATAAAAAAAATAAAAAAAATTATTGTATAAAAATACATTTTTCTAAAAAAGCAGTTTTTTAAATATATCAGTTGTCTTAATTTAAAATTTATTTTTCAATAATTTTGAATTTTAATTAGTATAAATTAAATCTAAATTCATGATAAATAATTCTAAATTTTATTTTAAGTGAATATAATATTTTTAGAAAAAACTAATTATTGTGGTTACTTTTTAACTATGGTTTCAAAGGGTAATAATGGGTCACTTAAGTGGATTGAAATTTTTTAATGTTACTTGATACTTATAAATTCTTAAAATTAATTTTAGGGTTATAAAACCATACCCATAAGTCTCAAATTCCATTCCCCACCTAAATCACCTATGTCCTAGGTGATTTCATCCATACCCATCACCTACCCCTCTATTCCAATGAAAAATCTCTATTTTTCACCTAAAAAGGATCACACTTAAACTCGCTCCATTATATATTTCTAGTTTGAAATTTCCTTAAATACCTTCTAATTTTGCTTCTCCTAGAAGACACACACAAATTTTGAATCATTTGTTAAAAATAAATTTCCCTATATTTTTCATTTCTATGTGTTAATTTAGGAGAAAAAATAGTATCAATTAAATTAAGGATCTTTCATTGAATTAAAGAGTTACATGTTTCTCATGTCTCTTTTATTTCGTTGAAACATATTCATTATTTCCCACTTGGTTTGTGTTTATTTGTATATATAATTAAAAATTGATGTTTTATCATATATTTCATTCAGTTTCAATTGATTTTAATATTAATCTCATGTCATACTATTCATAGGATTTTTATTCAAAAGATACCAATATTTTTAGTGTTTTTAAACTAATACAACATATTTGAGACTAGATTCATATTATGAAACTATTTTGTTTATATGGTGTTCATAAGTCCAATATGGATTATTTTATAATGATTCTATTATATTCATAATGATTAATGTTATATTTCACAAATTTCATTTCAAATTATTGACATAAAAAGGATACAAAACTAGCAATTGTGTTTATTAATTCAATATCTTTTTATAGAGTTATAATGTTTCTTCTTGAACTCAATTATTATATGTTTTCTACATACTTACCAGGGATTTTTTTGTTCTATATGATAATTCAATCTTTATATTTACATTTATTTCGTAATAACTATTTTTTTGATGGATTGTTACATCAATTTTTCCATGATAGACTTCATTCATTATAAAAATGCAACTTTTTTATAAATAACCATCATCCACATGGAGTGTTATTTTTCAACCATATCCATATTATTTCATTCCAAAAATTAATTAAATTATTTTTTTAAAACAAAATATTTTTATCTTATGAGATATTGTTATTTCTATTGACATATTGTATAAATAATGTTTTATTATCTATTTTACAATGTGGGTTTCAAAAAAGGCAGTTTAAAAATTTATAATCGATTTTTCTGTTCACAATCATGTATTTCATTTTACTCTCCACATTTCTTCTCAAAAACAATTGTACCTTTTGAAGGATCCATTATTTGTCTTTCTTTTAGTGTTATATTTAAAATAATAATAATTAAATTTCGTGAAAATTATTTTAGAATAATAATTATAAATTCATATTTTTTAAATAATGTAAAATAGGTTTTAGGGAATATATTTTCAAAGTTTCCCTCAAATTTTTATATTTATCTCAAATGGATCTATAACCATCGGATTTAAGCTTCATGATATATCCATTAAATTCACTATAACTGTTTTTATTTTATTTTTGGATTAAACTTACAGTATCAATGGATCCAATTCATGATCACTTCTTACGTGGTAATGTTACATGTTCTAATTTAATAATAGTATTTCCCATCTATTACCACATATTTAATTATTTATTATTCTTCAATGGTTATATTTAATACTTATACCAAAATTTTTACATATTTTTATTTCGTAAGATAGTGTTTTATTATGAATATTTTAATAAAATTATTTCATTTCCATGGGCTAATTAATCATTATTGGAATGGGGCTTGATTTAATTTTCTTATGACATATATATTAATGGTTTATTTCTATATGTTAGGTGGGTTAGTTATAAAACCAAAAATATTGTTAAATATTGCATAGCTTTAATATTAAATTTTATAAGGTATATTATCCCAATCCCAAGGGTATATGGGTTGTAATTAAAATCACATTCGAACATAGATTCAAAGCCCAAGCCCAAAAAGGTATATGGCTAGTTATCCCAATCCTACTATGTGATAAATGTCTTAGTTTGTATCACAGAAAAATAATTTTCATATTCCATAATTTTATATAGTACCCCTATTTCAATTTATAATGATAGTGATATTCTATCATTTTTCATGGTTTATAAATGTTGATTCCACAAACATATGTATCATGAATTTTGTTATGACAAAGAATTATTCCATTAGGCATGATTTTTAAACTATGATTTTTTTGTATGATTATCGTATTTCATGATAATGTTCTAGTAATATTATTATTTTTTTCTAATCTATGATATTCAATAGTTATCACACATTTTTACCCATACTTAGCATTTCATCTCACCCATTATTTTGATTCCACATTTGTTGGCTGAAAAAATATATTATGTAGGATAACCCAAAATACATACCAAGGGAGGAGAAGGTTGGTAAAAAAGTTTTTCTCTTTTTTTAATCATATCAATTATTTATCTAGTCTCCAATAAAATTAATTTTAATGGTTATCTAGATTGTGTGATATTATTTTCATATGTAATATTAATGATAAATATATTCAAGGTTTGCATGGATCCTATCAATTAGTATTTAATACAATACGTAATGACTGTTTTCTTAATGTTAAACATGGATGTCTGTATCTATGAATCCTCAGTTGGTTTCACAGAAGGTTTTAGATAACTATTGGGATTGTTATTAAAACCCATTTGTGAGAATCTTCAATATAAGTCTAAATATAATAAATATAAAAAAATAGGTATATATTATGTAGTTTCCAAACTATATAATTAGTATAATGATATAAAAAATCTAATATAGGCTCTTGTGATGAATCACCTATAAATAATAACCCAGAAATAGGATGGCTGAGAACTAACTTTACCTTCTTTCAGTGCATGAAAATTGGGCATAACTGCATTGTTTTCCTGACACCCATGGGGGATATTAATTATTAGATTGACATAATATTTATTAAATATTATGATGGATTTAAATGATGTTTTATAAAATATGTTATAACAATTTAGGATATACAATAGAATATGAATATGGCCCGTGAGAAAAAATATTCAATCATAGAGAATCATAGGGTATGATATTAAAATCATTTAAGGGTCATAGTATAATGGTTTATTTATTTTAGAAATTACAATAATTATTATATTATAGATTTTTTTTATTTAACATGAAGAATCAATCTATGTGGATCCAATCTAATAATGTATATAGTGAACAATGTGGTGTTCTTTAAATTAACAATTATGTGATTTAAGAAAAAGAGTAAGAAATTTTATCTTTTTTCATAAAGAGTTATCTCAAGTTATGATTAAACTGTTAAACCTAGTTATATTTAAAAAAACAAAAAAAATGAAAAAATGACATTCATGGATGATCAAGTGACCATGACCATAGTGAAAATAAAATTTTATTTCCAACACATTAAGTTTTGTGAAAAAATATCTTTGTAATTATATAGAAAGAAAGAAAATGTTGTTTAAATAGTGAAAAGGTTATTCATTTATATAATGATTCGTAATATAATGAAAAATAAATATTGTAGGATTATAAATACTTAAAAATTTCAATACACATTAATTAATTATTTATATTCGTAGATCTTGGGAATTATGAATACTAATACCCTAATTATGGGGGAAATAATAATATGAATCAATAACCACATATAAAAAGGAAAAAAAGATTTGTCATATAGTATAAAAAGAACTTGTGTGGTTTTCTATTATTAATATATGCTTATCCTTCACTCCAAAGTTATGTAAGACTTGTTGGAGTTTAATTATAATCACTATTGTATATCTAGGATGTTTTTTGGGAGACTCTAATCACCACACCCACTGATTTGATAATGATTTATTAATGAAAAAATCATTGTGTTTGATTTAAGTATCTTAGGATCATGTTTATATAAATTTGATTTGTGAAATTATTATAATTGTTCCTATATATTTCATTTCATTTCATTTCTAAAATCCATTGGATATCTCCACATATATCCCATATTAATTTATAAAATAAGAAAATCATATTGCATATGTTACACCATCCTATGATCATGTATCAGTGTAAGGATAACTATGAAATCTTTCTCTATATTACTTTCATCATGTGGTATTTAATGCTCAATCTTGAGATAAACTTCCTAGTCATACCCATGGTAGTGATGTTTGTATTTAATTATAAATTATATCTCAATTAATGAAAATATTTAGAGTGTCATAATATATTCTCATCAATGATAGAAATTACAATTATAACAGTTTAATTTATTTATGGGGGTAAAATAACACCATCCAAATTTATTATATATTTTAATTTAATTAAATACATTTTAAAAGATTATTTTACATGACACACACAAATAAACAAACTCGTTTACATTTAAATGGGATAAAATATTATAATTTTATAAAAACATTGACACATTTTGAGAATATAATATGAACAAAAAAATTTATAACTAATTACAACAATTCCTTATAAAAATTTATATATATCTATATGCTATATATTATTATTATTATTATTTATAATTATTTTATATATTTTTAAAATTCATAGAAATACTTTAATTAAAATTTATTTATAAAATTTATCTAATTTATACTAAAATTGTTGTAAATCATAGAGAATTAAAAAATCATTCTCAGAATGAAGTCTTGATCTCACAAAATTATAATTATGATATATATTTTGTATTTTTAATCCAATTTATCACAATTAAATAATGTGTAATATATTAATAACATATAAAAATAAAATTTTTATTTTTTTAAATAATTTTACTTTAAATTAAATATGAATAAATTATATTTCTGGTTAAAAATATATTTTTCTACAATCTTTTTTTTATAAATTTTTCATTATTATATTAAAATTTTACAAAAAAATAAATAATATCATAAAAATGAACTTTATATTTTTAATCATCACATAAAAAATGGTAATGAGGATGTTATTATTTCAATCATAAAAATTGGTTAACAAAGTAAATATTAGTCACCATGGTGAAAAAAAATTCTTTGATTTTTTTATAATTGTTTTGTAATTTTAATCTAAATAAATATCATTGAACTATTTTAAATTATGAATATATTATTATATTTATAAAAATATATTACCATATCTATACTCATTATATCAGTATTTAATAATATATTATAATAAACATAATAATGTATGAAAAGTCATCTTTCTATAAAAATGGATTTTTCTATAGATCATATGTTATAATTAATAATTAAATTTTCTCATATTTATAAATTAAATTAGATTAAATGGAGTTAAAAATCAGAATAATCGTAAAAAGAATTTCAAAATGGGTCAAATTGTATTTTTACAAAACAAATGTTACAATGGTAATTTTTTAATCAAGATCAACAAGGGTAAATGGGTTGACATGAGTGGATAATATTTTTCTATGTTTACATGACACATATGTTTCTACTCAGCTCAACAAGTCCTCACTTGTGACTACCCTAATCCCACCTTTAATTGTTCAAGGGTTTCAAACTAGCACCGAGTAGGCATATCACAAAAATTGGTGGCATTATACTAATGTTATTTCACACACCCACATATCTCCAAGACCATAAAATTATTAAATGTAAAAAAACTGAAACCAATGCCTGGACACATCTTTAATCCCATGACCAGAGTACAAAAAAGGTATTGAATGTAAAAAAGGATCCATAAACAAGCCCAACCAAAAACTGTAATAATTTTTACCTAATCATAGGGTGAGGACTATATTCAAATAATATCTCATAAAGATATTCTCTATCTACTCCACATCCTCCCAATAAACCATTAATATGGTCATTGTCTACAAAATACATGACACATGTTGTCAGATACCATGTAGGGGTGAGTATAACAACTCCTAAGAGGACACCCCAAAAACACTAAATTAAAATAATCACGTATAATAAGATCATTAAAAGTATATAATCATCAATGTGTTACAATAAACACCTAGTTATACTATGGAAGTACACCACTTTACTATGCAGTTTCAAAAAACTGTGAGTAATTTGATTTTTCTCCCTAAAATGCTCATTCCAGATTGATTGACTCCACAGCCCATGTCCTAACTAGGGAAACACATTAAAGGGATCGAGAACATTATGCCTCGCCTGGTAAATCTCACTTATCATAGATGAACATGAGAATTATATTGGGGGTCACACCCAGAACTGTTTGGGGACACCATGAACCTAATCTGGATCAACCTGCTATATAGGGGATGGAATGTAATGAATGTATCAAACCATAATGATAATAACTACTACATTAAGGATCAATAAACTCACTTAAGGTGTTCATGAGTATTCCACAAAGTCCATATAGGGTATAAATATAATTGAGTATCTCACTCTAGTCTCATGAAGGGAGTCCACAAACTCAATATAGGATTCATCATATAGTTCGAATCATAAACCTGAGATATGTATATAATGGCACATTGTACCCTTTAGAGAATGGACCAAGGGTAAAATCACTCAAGATAAAACTGTCAATACTAATGAAAAAATGCCTAAATACACCCTAAAGCTATGTACATGGAGGGTATGAAAGGTACATGGTGTGTACAATTATCCCCAATTATTCCCAGAGGGTTTTCCCTAAAAAGGAATGAATCTTTCAACAAATATAGTGTATGAGTGAAACACATGGCATGTAGAGTTCACCCAACACCCATCCCATGACATATGGCCATTGTCGTATATCTCCAATAATTTGCATTTATGCGAGCACAGACTTTCCATATACATGGTGTGCTCAGGCATGAGTACTCTTAGGCATTCATGTTTACTATTTGCGGTACACACTAAGACTCTAGGGAACTGTCACATGGAAGGTGACCTAGTAAACAATTATGAGATATTTTAATCACAAGAAAATCCTAGTGTTGTATGTTGGGGTCCCACATGGTGGGTAACGCCAGATTTTATGTTCTGTAACCTATAATTTTCCAAAATCCCTAGTTCATATTCAACATCATCCACTATGTTACTAGATCCACTGCCCTTTCAAGAAATTCTAGATTCATGGTCGACCAACCCATGTCTTCATCATCGGCCAGGATACCGGTTCATATCTTCTCATAAAATGAAACCATCAACCCAATAGATACCACATTTCATAATTTGCAAGAATAGTTACTACAAATCTATCATATCCACCTATGATCACCTTTTGTTATCATATCACCCCGATTTCACCCACGATCATGATCAGCACTGATGTTTTTGTTTGGTTTATCCAATAATATTCACGCACAAAGAGAATACTTGGTATTCATGAAACCATGGGTCAAAAGAGATTATATTCCCCAATATGCAATGAAATGGGTGGATAAAACCATTATCAATAAAAATTGGGGAATTAACCTCGGAATTTGATTATTTATCCTTGATCCATTATCAATGAAATAGATAGGTAAAGAGGGTAATAAACATATTGAGAAAAACAATTCCATCAATTTAATCTATCATTGATATGTGAATCAATTCTATTCATGGAACTGTTCCACTTTTTACCGGGATAAAAGAATGCGACTAAAATTAATAAAGTAAACCACCATACATAACATTTACATCAATCATTTATGTGGAATGGTTATGAATTATTTTCATTAATGATACCCATGAAATCAGTTGGCATGATTATCTCTAATTAGACCCATATCTATTATCTCTCACCATGAATTCTCACTAATTATTTCTCTCAATCTCTAGGGTTTAGGGACCAACCCTAATGAAAACTCTATAACTGCATATAAGAGGAGATGTTATTCACCTCATAATAGGATATAATAAAAGTTAATATATATATTTTTTTTTGGGTCAATTATAACTTTTTCACAAACGCCTCAAATCGACAAATGTTATATCTCACCTAGGGTCAAACATGATGTTTGAACTAAACGGTGCTTCAAATTTTTTATGTGTAACCTTGTTTGGGAGTTATTACACCTTTTTATTAAACCATCATGTGCTTGTTATTTAGTATAATTAACATATTTCGGATATTTATTCTGAGCCAAATGCACCTTTGTATCACATTCCATCTCAACTACTAGATTCGAAAATATTTCAAATGATATAGAAAATTAATAAAAAGAAAATCCATGTCATTATAGTCTCCCTAAAAAATGGATTTTTATATCAAAACTGGAAAAAAATACTCAAAAATATTATATAATTAAGATCACATCTAGTTCTCTATCTCTTAGGTTCTCTTCTAAAAATTCTCACATTTCCACTAGACATGAACTATTTGAATCGATCACGCACAAAGTTTTCTCTCCTTTTAATACTAGATCTCTACCTGGTACTCATCAAAGGTATCTCCATCCATGATGCCCTTCTCAACCCAGTTAAAAACATGTGTTGGGATGCACATATCTCCCCACCAATGACATGTGGAAAACAATATGTACCTGGTCCAACTGTGGTGGTAGAGCTAAGAGTTATTCCACCTAACAGACTCTACACAGAATTTTTAAAGTGATAATCAATTTCCATAATAATTAGTCTACCAAGTCGAATATATGCAATCCATGTTGAGGTGGGACCCTAAAGAACACATCATCTCCCTTATCAAACATTGGAGGTATCAATTATCAATCCAGATAAGACTTTCTATGGTTATGTGTTCTCCTCATCATCTCCTTGATGATATAAACCTTCTCTATAGTAGCTCACACAAAATCTAGGTCACTAAGTACTACCTTTCCTATATCTGTCCAAAAATGTAGTGACCAAAAAGTTCACTTATCAAAGGTATCTACTGGTGTCATACCAATGGTATAATTTTAAAATTAGTTATAAAAAACACCACTAAAGGTACATCATCCTCCCAATTACAGCAAATCTTAAAAAATCAATCTCATAGAATTTTTAATATAAATTGGATGTTTGATCATTTTGGACAACAATCTGAAGGGTAAAATAATTTTCTATAATAAAACTGATTCATGAAGGATTATTTTAATCCATTCCATAATCATGAAGTGATGGTTTCATTAGAATTTAAATTTAAAATCATGGTAACCCCATGGTTTTGGACTATGTCTTTCACATAAAGGCATCTTAATCTCTCTCCTGGTCTTTTATCTCAAATTAATAGGAACTGGAATGACATGGTGAGTTAGTATATTATCACCAAGATATCACCATGTCCCATGTATGTATGTGGTAACCCCATAATGAATCCCATTAATATATCATCCCACTTCCACTCTTTAACCTCAATGGGTTGATCTAAACCCATAGAAACATGGTTCCCAACCATCCCTTGAGAACAAGTGATGCATCAAGAGACATATTCTACAACTACCTTCTTCATGAATGGAATCCAAAACTAATATCAAAGGTCCTGGTATATATTTTCCATAGATGGATGTACCACCAAATGGGATGTAGAGAACTCCCATATCACTTCCTCACACAACATCAAAGGGATCATCACCCATCCTCAGAAAATGATAACATGCTCCCCACTTTCATTATATCTCTTAGAACCATGTCAAGTGAATATTTGATTATGTAAGGTCTTTTAGTCTATATATCCACATTGAGTATCCCTAACATGCTATAAAAGTGGTTGGGTAGAAACATTAACTGAAAATATGAGTGGGGAATACTTGTCTACAAAGGAAAATTGCAATGAGGCTAACTACTCTAACACCTTGGCTGAATATTTAGAAAAAGGTCTCATACTAAGAGAATGTTAGACCACATTCCCATTAATAGGAGTATAAAACAAACCCAAATTCATATTCTTATATAATATTTATCCATCCATTCTCACTCAAGTTAATAACCTTATAAATGAAGATTTACTGGACACCCTTGACTTCAAAGTAATTGAGAAACAGCTCTCCCATAAGTTTTGTCAGCACATATTCAGTACGAATACTACTTATGACTGGTCAATATAATGGGTGATGTAGTACTTATCACATTATCTCATATAATTTGAACCAAATCCAATCACTTCTTACCTCTAAATTAGTAAACAACCTTGTCTGGTCCCCATAGGATCACAGAATACTACATAATCAACACTGTCCCCTAGAAATATTAATATGGGAGTTATTTTTAATATATATATAAACTAGTGAAAGAACTTCTTATGCCATTCCATCCATGTGAAAGTATTACACTTTTGTTTCAAATCTATCAGCGGTGATATGACTCTTTATAAATTAGATACATTCCTTGGATAGTACTATGGAATATCAAGGAAACTCTTCACCTCGATAATACTCTTGGGTAGCTACTAAGAAAGAACTACCTAAACCTTCAATGTTTACACTATTAATCATATATATGATATTTAATGCCCTAAGAAGTAGACCTCATGAATCAAAGACTAATTATTTGAGATAATCCCATAAATTTGTTCTCTGAGAGTTTATCCTAGGACATCCTCAAGTGTCTTGCATGCTCCTTCTTATACACCAATGACACTAGGATATCATCAATGGAGACCACCATGAATAAATCTAGGAAATGCTAAAATATCTTGTTCACGATATCCATGAAATTTTTTTGGGTCATCATCACACCTAATGGAATCCTGAATTTCTCATAGTGACCATAGAGACATCTGAATTTTATCTATGATATGTCCTCATCCCATACTCCCTACTGCTAATGTCATAATCAGTGGTCAATGTTTAAAAACCATTATTCCCCTATAAACTTATCGAAGAGGACATCGATCTTCGGTAGTAAAAACTTATTATCTATTTTCACATGGTTCAAGTGTTGGTATCTATGCATAACCTCATTATAACATCTTCCTTCTTGGAGAAAAAATACAAGGTCCTTATGAGGGAAACATTGGGTCTCACAAATCTGTTCTTCTAGAAGACCTTCAACTACACCCTCATCATAATAAGATCTGTGGGATCCATTCAATATACTTTTCATGATATCAGGACCATCATGTGATGTCTGTTAGTGGATAATTATATCTTTTAATGTAGAGATAAAAAATGGTATATCCACAACAAATTGTTCCTCATTCTCTTCCACAAGTGTTGGAAACTGGTATATCGTAACATCCACTTCCACAATAGTCTTGTTATTCGTCTGGTGAGTAATTGGATACACACACTTATGCTCTATCTCATCCTACTCTGACATGTTTTACTTTTCACGCATAAAGTAAAACCTCATCCTATCACTATGGACACACAACAACCTCTTCCTAAAATAGTAAATTTAGGCATGAATTATGGATAACCACCACATAACTAATTTTAAATCAACATGCCACATCAATGATACAAAGAGATCCAATATAAAACTCTCACATTCATGAATCATATCAAACTATTGATAGATGTGTGAATTCACTATGTAACCCCCATTCAGAATCCCTAATGTCTAAGGTCCGTGGAAAGGCTCAACCTAAATCTCTATGTATCAGACCATATAAGTTAAAATAAATTATTGACTCTCACATATGTTTTTAAATACAACAAATATGGAATAAAATATGTATATAGTCCCTTTTATAATCCATGTATCCCCGGTTCATTGGTCTCTAATTCCAATAGCTGGCCTCATCCCTAAAAACCATCTGTTTGGGCCTGGCATGGACAACATAGGGGTGGTGGTGGTAATAGGACGAACCTAAGAACACCTTCTACCACTCTGTCGGCCCCTAAAAAACATATTATTACTTGTGTACTACCCTAATCCTACCATTATCTCTACCTCAGTGGTCCCTAGAGCTCCACTTGATCAGCTATAAGAAGGTTTAGACAATTCGGATCGATATTACCTCGACCATCATACGATAAAAATAATATCTCTCTAGGATAATTTGATCCATTCTGAATGCCATGGAAAACAAACCCTATGTCATGGGATCATCTCTGATAAGTTTCCAACTAACATAGATCCCTACGGCTACGTTCATCTACCTACTGCCAAGGAATTATATCATATGCGTCGTCTACCAGAACCAACTGTATATTCCTTCTCTACCAAGAAACTCTCCACCACCAAGGCGTGCTAAAGAACCCCAGTAGAGGTGAGAATATATATAGATTCCACTAATGCCCTAATTTTTTTTATATGTCCTAATCAAAGTATTATTCTATAAAAAATAGATAATGAACCACATCTCTAGATCATGAGGATATATCAAAAAACCACATTGAATACTCAACCAATGTCAAACATCCCTACTAAAGATATAGAATTCCATGTGTGTGAATTTATTACAACATAGACATATTGAACAAATCCCTGTAGATATGCTCAAAGATAGATTGGAAGAGAACAATATAATCATGAGACTAAGTAAATATGATCTAACAAGGCCCATTAGATCCATGAAGTAGATTATTTTCAAGGATATCCACCAAATATATAGGATTCCTCACAATGTGGAAAACATGGCTGCCAAGCTCATGTCAGTCCTCAGTAACCAAAACATATGGATCTCCCTGAATACTTTGTGATTTCTACTACTCATGATCTTATAGTATAGTCATCCATTTTTACATCTTCATCTGGAAGTGTCAGCACTAGATGCTACTCAGTGGGTGTTGGTATAGCTTGTAAATCCCTAAGAGATTCTATCTATGGTATAGAACCATGTTCTGATGCCTCGTCACTTAGATAATCATCTTCTTAATCATGCAGTGGAATCCTAGTTGACTATCTTCATACAGGAATTCTTAATGAAACCATTTCAACCATTATTAACAAATTATATCTGGGAATCATACATAAGAAGTACCTGGAAACGACATCCCATTCCCATATTATGAATTTACCAATGTTTTTCCTTGAAAACAATATCTATATATACCATGTAGAATGTTAGTAGATCATAGTTGTGGGGTAGGGATACGTTAGTGCTACGTTAACATGAGTGTCCCTGGCCTAAAAGTTATACTCGATACACATAACATTATTTCCCATAACCAATATCATAAACATCAGTACTATTGTATAACCAACCCATCTAATACTATTTTTTATGACATGACCGACAATGGTCTGACCCGTGACAACTCCAAGCCCCCCTCGAATAAGACAATGGCTTGCAACTAGTTCTGAGTAGGCATATTGTGAAAATAAGAGGCGTTATAATAAAGTACAATTACACACACACATCTCTAGTAATATACAATGATGAAATTTAAAACAACTGAATCAAATTCAGTCATACATTTATATTCCCAAAACTGGTGTAAGATATAAAATTATTGAAAGATAAAATGTGGAATAATACAATCCTAAAAAAAATTATAATGATACCAACTATCTCAACAAATGTGTACTTTCATAAAATAAAATATCTTTAGAAACACCTTGGACTATTTAGCTCATGGTTCACTCCACATACTCTGCATCCTCCTAGGAAACCATCAAGTGACACTTCCTCTGTATAATACACGAAACATGAGGGTCGAGCCCATGTAGGATTGATGAGTAGAAATAACTAGTTTGGATACCTTGAAAATAATAAACATGAGGACTCCAGTATATTCATATCAATAAAAAGATATTACAATAAATGTATAAAAGGAAACACTCAGATATACTCAAGAAGGACATCTGGCTACTAGGTGGTCACAACCAACTGGTAGCCACAACATTATTATCAAATAAATGATTAATATTGGATAATCCATTCCATGAGATATTCCCCCAAAAAATACACTTATTAAACATTTCATCATCATTGGGACCCTCATAATAAATATCAGTTGTATTAGAGGACCCTAAAACACAGATAGGGGGTCATGCCCAGAACCACTTGGGGACATCACGAACATAATCTAGGTAAACCTTCTATATATGGGATCATATAAAAATGATGAAACAAACAATAATTATATGGAATCCAATAATGAGTATCAACTCTCTACACATGGAGGTCATTCAAACTTAATGAACACCCCCTGTTTATAAAGATGATTGCGGATTTCACTCCAGTGTCATAGAGGGTTTCCATAAACACTATATGGGAGTCATCCTACATAGGGGATAAAAAACCCAATATTTGGATGGGAAATATCATTATAACATCATGGGAAAGGACTAAGGGGAAAACAACTCAATAGACACTGATATAGACTAGAGAAAGTGAGGACTTCAAATGCCCTTAAAAGGGGATAAACTGTTTTTTAGGGTACATAGGGTTCCCATAAACCCCATATTAGTCCATGTCATAATTCCTAACATTTCATGTAATCCTCAACATACTAGGCATGTTAGTGAAAAACACGACATCTAGAGTTCACTCGACCCCCGTCATGTGCCTTTCGGTTGTTCACATTTAATACTAGCCATACATATGTATAGGATAATTTTTTATCCACATAAATAGAATTATCAGGCCCATGTAATCCAAGATATTCATGTGTAACCTATGAGGCTCATGACGATCCACCATGGAAGGGTGACACGATATTTGACCTGGTCACATGCCATGTTATATTTTACTCACTGTGAAACACCAGAGCCACAAATATAGGCCCCACATGGTCTGTAATGTAGGAATACACTCAATGTAACCATTTATTTTATAAAATCTTTATAGTCAATTATTTTTCATCCATCATGTCACTAGAGTCACCACCCTCACCAAAAATCACATTTCCAAGGTCAGGTGAGCCATTTTTTCACCGATGGTCGGGATCTAAGTTCGGATTTGCATGAAAAATGACCCCATCAATAATCCATTACCACAAAACAAAACAATAAATAATTATAACCCCAAATCCATCCAATCTACCTCTGTTAATGGTTTTCTATCATTAAAACATCATTATATTCTCGATTTTCGAACCACCCTTGTGATATTCATTCTTTTCACCAAAAAATCATCGTGCAATGATTAAATATTGGTTATCTATCAGACCTTGAGCCAAAATATATTATAGTAATATACATGGGGTTGAACAAGGTAGAGAAACCTATATGCCATAAAACATAAATAACAAACCTCAACCTTTATTAATTCATATTTTATCAATTTTCAAAGAAAGAGTCAACTAAAAATGATAATTAAAACCACAATGAAAAATTCAATAAATATAATA
Organism: Viscum album; assembly: GCA_963277665.1. Classification (NCBI taxonomy): domain Eukaryota; kingdom Viridiplantae; phylum Streptophyta; class Magnoliopsida; order Santalales; family Viscaceae; genus Viscum; species Viscum album. The sequence goes on along the minus strand of OY728143.1, from coordinate 2,001,859,998 downwards.
TACCGTCAATGGGAAAATAATTTTTTTCAGAGAATTGACCTATGTTCTATTTAGAAAAAAAATAAAAAAGAATAAAAAATTTCTACCCATAGTTCGGATAGATCATTGAAAATGAATCATTCTACATTGTTATTGTCGATGATTTATACCAACATTTTTTGTGAAATGATCCTCTATCTTGTCATGATTAATTTTCACTCACCAAGAATTATCTCCAATGGTATCTCTAGGATTACATGATTTAGTGGGAACCCTGATAAAATCTCTATAACCACTTATTCGTTGGATATGTATGTCAAAAAATAAAAATACATTAATGTATTTTATTTTCATCAATAATGACCAAGAAAACTTTTTCACAAACACCTCACATAGATAATTTTGAGTCACACTAATGTTAAAACCCATGTTATTGACTCAAAAGACCACTAAAATATCTAAAAAGGTCCCCCATTGTGGATTTATTCTTCTTTTTTTAGGAAAAATGTGTCTGCATGTAATTTAATATATTTCAATCATTTATTCTGGGAACACTAGTCCTCACAATCACTTGTTTTCTTCATTACTACTCTCAAAAATATTCTATATAATATAAAATAATAAATAATTGAATTTCCATGCCATTAAATTTTACCCACCTATTATCTTTTCGTCCTAAAATCCAAAAAATATACTAAAAAAGATGGGGGAACTGAGCCTCCATCTTTTTCTCCTACTCCCAAGTGCTTTCTAGAAGATTCTCAGTCTTGCAATGGAAATACACTATGAGAATTGATTTCTTGTGAATTTCCCTTTTCTGTTGATCCACAATCTTAAATAGGTAATCCGTAATGGTACACCTATACTTGAAGTCCATCTCTCCTTAATTGATAACATGTGATAGGTTGTGCATGCCTCTCCTCAGATGATACATGTGGAAGACATCATGTGCCTTGAACAACTACGCTGGTATAGCTAATTGTATGCACCTAACCAACACTATGATCTACATGGAAAGGGATAATGAATATAGATTATGACATGCCTCATTGAAAAATACTCTATAATCAATGTTGAGGTGATCCCCTCAAGAACACACGTTCTCCCACCTCAAACTCCACAGGTCTCCACCATCAAGAACAATAAGAAATATGATATCTATATTCCATACTTATTAACTCTTAGATATTCTTCACATTCTAAACAGTATCAAACACTAACTCTGGGCAAGTAAGTGTTGACTCTCCTAGACCAGTTAAGTAAATTTGTGACAATTAGGGTCACACGTATAAGGCTTTGAATGACACTATACCAATCGTGTAATGGTAGATTTTGTTCTAACAAAACACCTCTAAGTTTAAATGATCTTCCAAACTATGGCCAAATTACAACATGTTAGAACACAACATATCCACCAAGACTAGATGGTCCAATTAGTTTGTCCATCAATATAGGGATGAAACATTGTTCTCAAAAATAATTGAGTCTCAAAGTAATCCTGAAATCCTTTCAATAATTGTGACATGAATCAAGCATCACAGTCTAAAAATATTGTCAAGGGAACCCTATAAAGTCATATTATATCATTATAGTAGAGGAATTCCAATGTATCTATTATTATCTTATCTCGGATAACTCAAAAGTGGTCTAAATTGGTGAGTTTGACTATGATAACAAAGATGGAATTGTGTCCACTAGATTTACATGCTAACCCTATCATAATGTCCAAGAGTATCCCATCCCATATCTAGTCTGTTACCTCAAGGGGTTGAGCTACACCCGCTGGAACAAGTTTCTCTACATTAATTTCTGAAAATTAGGGGATTGATAGAAAAATTTTACAACTATCTTATTAATTTTTGGCCACCAAAACTGACATTATATGTCAAGACATATCATTTTCACATTTGGTTTAACCACCAAAGGTCATATATGAAACTGTAACATCACTGCCTACTAAAACATCAAATGTAGAATCATGCATCCCAAGAAAAAGAGAGCATGCTCTACACCATCAAAATATCCAATAGGAGAATTTCCTTTGGATATATAATACATATGGTCTCAAATTCAGTATCAACATGTGAAAAATCCCAGGCATGCAATAAAGGAGTTGGTGAAACAACTATCTACTTATTTATTAAACAGCATACTTTTCCACAAAAGACAATTGAAAATAGTCTAAATGATCTAATGCATGAGCAGACAATTGAGAACAATATCACAGGTAGGCAAAGTCTTCCTCCATGTTCGCCTTCCCAATAGTATAGGAAGACATGGAGTCATTTTCCCAGAGAAAATCAAGCCACTTCCTTTATCAAAGGTTAATATCCTTCTGAAAAGAGATACACATAAGACTGTTGTGGTATGAAAATTGATAAATTTCTCACCCATCAGGTAGTTTCATATCATCATCATTTTGTAGACTATCATGGCTATCTCATGATCTTTGTGGATATATTTATATTCATGAGGTCTAAATTGATATGAAAAATATGTAATCACTTCCTTCCTCTACATTAGAACACAAAAATGTTTGGCTCATAATGCATCAAAGAATAAAATGTACATGACACCCTCCTCTATAAATCTCAATATGGGAGAGCTCATAAACCACTTTATCACATCTTAAAAGAACTAATAAATCCTTTAGTCCACGTGAAGTGATTCCTCTTCAGGGTCAAAGTTATTTCGGATGCTACCACAATAGATAAATTGGGATGATGCCTCTGATTATTCCCTTGATACCCAATGAAATATAACACCTAAATAAAACCATTTTGTGGCCCCAATGAAAGAACTTCCTCAACCTTTGCTATTTATACTACTTCTTGTTATAATGAAATGACATGTCACTGGAATTGGACCACATTAATCCAAAATTTAAACCTCTATATATTCTCATAAATATAGTTCTATTGATTTGTGTTCAAGACCATCCTCGATTTTATTTCATGATCTTCTTCATATTATATGTAAATTAGGATATCATCGATGAATACCACCAAGATTCGGTCGAATAAATTCAGAAAGATTTTGTTCATGAGTCTCATGTACAATGGGGAAATCATCATGTCGAGAAGTATGTAACCAAGATATTCACTTAGTTATGGATCCTTAAATATTGGGTGAATTTTTTTTATGGATTTAGAAATTATTAATAATGGGTTAGTGAAGGTTTTGTGGGTTTCTGATGATTTTTCAAATCTCAGAACTCATATTGGTCGGGGTTTTGGCATGTCACATGTGTTGGCACTGGAAAAACTGTCAATTTAATTCATAAAATCCCTCTAAAAATTATCTCAGAGTGTAACTTGTTTGGAGATCTTGCATTTGACTGGTTTTGGAGGCCGGACAGAGTTACAGATCAGAAGCTACAGCCGTTTGAAGTCCAGCTACTGAAAATGGCCATCCAGGATGATTTTGGGGAAAATAATGGATTTTCGTGAAAGAAGTTAAATATTGCACGCAAGAAGAAATGGATTTCTCTCAATAATTTAATCTTGTGTGAAATAGTAATATATAGCATTCAACATGTCATGAAAACCATTTATGCTCCCAATGAGAAGCCATATTCAGCCCAGGCCACCCAAAAAAAGGTCAAAGGATGGTGCGCACAAGCTTTAAGAGGTTTTCCCAAGATTAGCATCCACTCGCAAGATTCTTACGCACTCAATAAAACATAAAATGCACATTTTCATGTAAACACACCAAAAGGTGCACAAAAGTCACTTCCGTACCTAGAATCTTATGTGGAACCGCTCTTATGTTCGCCAATAAATACAAGTGCAGCCCCCACCCCTCTAGGGGAGGTCTCCGGAGGTTGGTAACCGTTCTGCTATGCGTAAGACCACCTCTTTTGATCCCACATTAAATAATTGAACCCTCCATGTGAGATATTTCGTGATAGGTCCCATATGGGTTCATTTAGATGCGGGCCCACACTGGTTTGATTCTCACCTAACATATTTTCTTCCTAAGTCATGTGCGTGAAAGATTACATGGTTGCATGAAAAACATCCAATATTTTTCACAATAATTCTTATCTTGCATGAATGAGTTCAATATTTAATGCTAAAGTACCAAGTTGTTGAATCTTGCATGCACCTATGCCGCTCAAGGTGCCAAATCTTGTGAACTATTCAGGTCTAGGCGTCGACATTTTCCATTGTGCCCTTATGTGCATCCATGTTCCACCTAAGGAATACCATGATTTGAGATACTCCTCTACACACCATGAAACACATTGATTCAACATATTCCTCTTAGTTCATTTCCCATGTCATTTTTTTTAGATTCTCTTCATCAATTCCCTGAGTCTATTGAGTCGAATCATTCCTCAAGTAACTTAAAAAAACCTCATCACATGACTACAATGTCCGGTTTAACCAGAAAGGGCCGATCTTGCTTAAGTCTCGGCACCAGCCATTTCTAGGTGCCATATGCCTAATAGTCCTATCTATATGAATATTAACCGTATTAAACACAATGATCCAAACATAAGATGCCTCTTTATCCAAACAACAGATTCCTTATATGCCAAACATAAGATGCCAATAGTCCTCTCTATATGACTTTAAACTGTAGTAATCCCTATATGAAAAATATAGGATACATCTTTCACCGAACAAGAGATTCCTTATGTTCCAAGAATAAGATCTTAACAGACCTTTCAACATGACTAAAAACTATAGTACACCCTATACGACAAATATAGGATGCCTCTTTCTCCAAACAAGATATACCTTATGCGCCAAGCATAAGATGCCAATAGTCCTCTCTACATGACTATAAACTATAGCATGCCCTATCATTCAATAGTAGGATTCATATTGTTAAAAACAAGAGATTACTTATGTTCTATGAATAAAATACCTCATTCCATTATTACTATGGCATAATTTTGAGAGCATTGGAATCGGTTCAGTCATTCCATCACTCCACCTAATGATTTATGTGTCTTACATTCAGATATTCATTCTCATTCATGTCTATGGGGACCCCATAACAACATGGTCCCATGACACCTCGGCTCACCTACCTTTTTTGGACAATGCCCTGGAAGACGTTGGACGACACATTGAGTCAGGTATTGTGTTTCAAACACGGTCAATAGTCGACCATCATTTTTTTGTCCCCATTTCAAGCTAACATGATATGGATGCTATGTTTTGAACAAGATCAACACTTATCCTCCATCGTCACACCACCCTCATAGCCTTCCAAATGTCGGACATGTGATTCACACATTTCATCTCCCTTTGTTTGGAACAATTCCAACTCCCTTCATGTTATCCGACATGTAAACTAGCAAATAGGTGTTGGCCCCAATTATATTTCTCAACCCACCAGCAAGTTGGGGTGACCACATGTTCATACATGAGGAAGACATTATGGGAATCTTCCATGAATAAGCCCCATCCACCGTTGTCGCTCCATATCAGCACCAATGCAGGTTCCATGCATAATCCCCATCCACCATTGCCACTCTATAGCGGCACACGGGAAGCTTCCTTTCGTAAGCCCCATTCACAATTGTCGGTCCATAGCATCACCTGTACATCTTCATTGTGTAATCATAATTAACCACCCTTTATGGGCAGAACTTTTCATCGTGATCGTCTGGTCTTTGATGCCTCTTGTTTCTCACACCAAGATAGACTCATGTGGTATTAGACTAAGAATTGACCATGACATCCTTCCTGGGCCGCCCTAGATTGTAAGACCCAAACCATACTGAACTACATTGACTTTGATCCATTCTAAGGCAAGGTACATATGAAGAATATATATGAATCAAGCCCAAAAATATTTGTTACCAACTCCCTTCATGTTTGTTTACCAACATCAACACTCACTGAAATATGTGGACTCTAATCCTTGCAAAGGCAAGGTATGTAGGAAGCCACCATGGAGTTCAAGCTCAACACCTACGTGACACGACTACCTCATGTCGGTCCACACCCATCCAACATTAAATTAAACTATAATTCCATTTTGGCCCTGCATGACACTAAACTGTCTCCCAATAAGTGTTAATCCATTGTGACCCCATCCAATGGAAAACCGTTGTGACCCCATCCAACGGTAAGCCATTTTACCCCAATCGATAGTAAGTCATTGTTTTTCTCACTCGAATGTATACTGCTATAATCCCCTTTGATGGGACCCATATCTTTATTCCACCAACTGAGCATCAGACCAACCTTGGGCCACCCTATCATGTAATCTCCAAACACCATCCCAAACTATGTGAACATTTATCCATGCCAAGGCAAGGTACGTAAAAATCCTCCCTGAGTTTCAATCCCAACACTGATTGGTCCCAATCCCCTTTATGTCGGTCCACCAAATAATCTTGAACTATGTGAACTTTGATCCATGCCAAGGCAAGGTACGTAGTAAGACTCTATGTGGATCATGACCAACACTACCCTCACCTTCATGATGGTTCCATCTCATTCACAATCCACTTCATTCAACTCTCCATCATCCATCTTAATTCTTACCCGAGCCACCAGATCCCAGTGAGATCATGCCATTCATCCCAGCATCACTCCTTGTGGAACCCAGGAAGCTAAACATGCGCAATCCCCACACAATCCATGATCATCCAACCAATAGTATCCCTCTTGTGATGGGTTGTTATCCATGTGTAATCCCCAGCATGTCTTTGGGATGTTTTCATTTGTGTACAACCCGGTTCATCACCCCTTTAAATAGTTCCAGTTTTGATCCTTGTCTTCTACATAGGGTATGTAAGAATCTTCTAGGAGGTTCAGTCCCAGCCAATGGTAAATCATGGTGTTCCCCATTCTGTGGTACACTCTTTCTGATCCTCTATTAGTGGTGTCAAGATAATCCATTACAGTGTGATATCATCCCTCTATGGGACACACCACCTCAGATCGGTCCTCATTTGGTGTTATGTTCCATCCATCTGGTAAACCTTCCGTGTGATCCCTCATTGGGATGTACCAATCTGATTTTTCTATATGAGATGTTTTTATCACTCTCATTCCATCTCCAAACGATGTTAAACTCGTGGCCTATATCGTGTTAAACATGAGATTCCTGAGGAAAACCTCAGAAGACACACCTTTGGTGTAACCATCTCTGCAAGACATTAATCTCACAACATACCGCAAGTTAAATATGGTAAGATGAGGAAAAACTTAGAGACATGCCTCTGGCATAAGATAACCCATGACTAATGTGGGATAACTTGGGTTTGGAACCCTTGAGAAGACCTCTTATGAGGAAGAATACTATTTCCTCGATTTCCACGCATCCAGGGATACCCCGACATGCATGATGTCATCATCTACTCTGAACGAAGGTTGTTTCCCTACCAATACCCCATTTAATGTCCTGACAGAAGTAGTTTAATTAAACAACATCCAAAAAGATATGGCACTGGGAATAAGATTCATGAACCATGACTCAAATCTTTAAAGGAGACCCGGACTAGGTAATGAGTTCTGAGGAGGAATCCATGGTAGGAGGAATAGACATCCCATCATTCTGTTTTGATCAAGGATAAAATGTCCTTGAATAGGAAATAAAAGTCACCCACATTTGGAACATTGGAATGTGGGGAAACAGTAAGTGTGTTCTCGAAAAATGGATGTGCCCCTAGGAGAAAGCGTCAGAAGTAACATGGTTAGAAGAAACTGTGTAAGGTAGGTCACACTGTTAGTTTTATTCGTTCATGGATAAAATGTGGGGTGATATGTGGGGTATGTTTTTCCAAACCATCTAATTTGTGCTTCATGACAATGAAAATATCAAAATAAAAATTACAAAGGCATTTTACATGGTTATAGAACGATTTCTAGAAGTGTGGGCCTACCTATGTGGGTTCCCCTTCTGATAGGTGATCAGGTATGGTTGGCATAGATTTTTTAAAACTGTGCATCCCAAATATGCGATGTCTAAATTTGGATGAAATTATGTATTTACCATAAATTACCTAAAATAGTAAGATCTAAAGTCCTTTTTAATATTTAGTTGTTCTTTTTCCTATCAACAATGCTATTTAGATGAAGCCTCGTAAGTCCTATTTTCATGGTATTTATATGTTCATCAGAAATCTTTCAATACATAAAGATTTTAAGCCTACCACTAGATTAATAGAGCCATATGATAATTAGTTATGTGGTTAATAACTCATCACTCTTGTTTTTTTTGTTTTGTAAATTGTCATGTGCTGCATCAATTTTATCAGGAGTCTTTTTTTAAAATTAATATGCTTGATTATAGTAATTATAATAGAGTTCTAAGACATATTCCATATATTCTATTAATAAATGGTGGTTATGTCCACAATGCCAACCACCCTAAGTAGGTTGAATCTAAATTTATTCATCTAGTGGAATGTTATTCCTTAATGGTTTGTTTTGAACCTTTAGATCCACCGTTCGGGTGTGTGGATTAACCTTGCTATAGGTAAGCATTCCTTATAAAATAACTATTAAATATATAAATGGAAATTATCATTTTAAATAAATTTAAAAGTGATTATGAATTAATTGAATTAATTATAAAATTACTCAAATAATTGTGTGCCCAGTTATCCTGTTCAGACTAATGAAAAAAATGGATTCAACATAGACTACTGAAATGGTATAAATAGTATCTTGGATTAACAAGATAATGGGATAAATTGTGGGGTTTCTAATTTTATATTGGCCTTGACATAATTATAATAGTGTTCAGACTCGAGTTAGATTTTAGATTCCTAAGATAATGCCATGAGCACTCATGGATGCAATTCTAATACAAGGATGTCAATTTACTTGATTAATATGCACCAAGGAACATGATCCTCGTCTATTAGTGGATGTCTTAAATGATACCATAGGATCCCTCCAATATCATTTATATGATGCATTGGGAACACTCCTTGGATCCAATGTGTCTTCTATGGAAAGGAGGTGACTTGGTTACTTCCTTGGGCCTAGTTATTGCTTATTCCATTTTACCATGGATGTATTCCTCAGACTATATTAGATCATACTTTTGGGGGATGTATTAGGATATTTTTTTTGGATTAGACTCTTACGATTTATTTAGGATGTAGTTACTAATAATTTAGAAACCCTTTAGTTCTTGGTTTCCTTGTTTATTACCCTATAACCCTTCCATTATTAATATCAATATAAGTTTCCTTGTTACATCTGGGAACCCATACCAATACTATCATGAGGTGATTTTTTTTCTAGATAGTCTTCCAATTACATAAATAAATACACTATGACTTAATTAATTAATTAATGAACTGGGTAAAATATTAGAAACCTGAAAAATAATGAAGTAAGTGCTTGGGAATTTATATTACTGTGTTGATTTATATTTATGTATTCATTCTTGCACATTTTTTTACTTTATATCACATAGATATGATCATAGATACTCTATTTTTCGTGGCCTATTAAGACATATCTCACACCCTATCTAGGAATCCATTACTACCTGGGAAGATTAAAAGTATGAAGGTGTTAATAAAGTGAAGTGTATCACATTAAACACTAGATTTATTGCTAGTTTAGAATGTAGATGGTAGCAGATGACTGGTCATGAGATTGATATGATTGGTATTGTTCTTGAATTCATCTTCTGAATTTTTTCTAAAATGGTATATATATTTCTTTATATGTCATCATCAACTTTTTTATTTGATTATCATTTCCACTTATTGTATTTTTATTTTTATCTTCTTTTATTAGGAGTTTACTTTACTATTATATTGATTACAATATTTACTTATTATAATAGATATCTTTTATTATACACAATAGTAATAAAGTAATAGTGTCCTCACCACCACACCCTAGGCCCTCACTGCTAGTCGGCATCATCTGGAATTCAAGGAGATGCATTTGAGGCCATGTGACAAACCGAGCTCAGAGCAGCATCAGTGGTATATGCATCTCAGACATCAAAAACAGGTATCAGAGTAGGTTCATATTATTATTTCCTATATTGAGAAAATATATTATAAATTTTGAATTCTTGAAACATGGTCATTAGCCATTTTTGGGAATTGTGAACCCATGTTCGGTGTAAATGATGAGTTTTCTGAATTCTAATTATTGTTCTATTTTTTCAATTATAGTTGATATAATTTCACTATTGGGAGATGATCATAATGTGTGGTGTTGTTTTATTTTAATTTTATTGAGGAACTTTTTTTACCAAATGATATGAGGTAACATAAAATTGTTTCATTCATCATCATATGATCTAATAATTCTAGTTTCATGCATTGGTCATACCATATTGGTGTATTTTACTACATTCATAGCATAAAATTCCTATGATTATTTAATTCCCCTTTCTTATATATATTATTTTATTTCACCTTGAAATCGATTGAGTGATTGTAGATTTCAATTAATGAGTTTCTAGGGTCTTTCTTGGGTTTCAATGGGTAATTTAACCAATCAAGCCTTTAGATTAATATCGAATGGGTATCATTGTTAGTGATAATGAATATGGGTGTTATTCAAATGGGAACGATGAAGCATTTTACATTAAACATAATATATTAAAATTATAAAATACAACTAAAGAGTGAACCTTGAAATATAAATATATATGGTTTCTAGTATATTATGAGGTAAGGTATAGTTGACCCTTCATCTACTTGAACCCCTACAAATATTATATGAGAACCTACCATTAACTGGCCATCTAAGAGGGTAGTTGGTGTCGTATTCCTTGGTTAGTGGGCCCTTTCATATGCTTATATTCTATTAGTATTTTTTTATCTATCCTCTTGAAGGTTGTTTAGACGTGGGAACTTGGAATTTATAGACAAATTCCACTATGACATCCTCATGTCATTTCCCATGAGGGTGGTGATGATGATGATCCATACATGGTGGGCCCTAAGATTCATGTCTTACCTCTAGGAGTTCCACATGAGGCACCACATGTTGTACAAGATCTATCCAATTATGCTCATTCCTATGATAGTTTCCTACATCTGATGCATTCCATGTAGGTTGCTCTATGAGTTACACCTTGGATGGATGATTTGATATGTGAGATCCAGAAGTAGAATTCGCCTTCCTTCTTAGGGGATAGTGGTAAATTGGTTTCGTAGTCTTGGCTACAGTCCACCTTGACTATCTTTGAGCATCTAGGGATGGATCTAGAGAAGAAGGTCAAACTAGCTCTTTACATGATGTGTGATTCAGGTCATTGCTGATGGGATGTAGTAACCCATGATGGTCACCATTAGTCCATGATATGAGATGATTCCCTAAATACATTCTATGATCATCTCTTTCATCAGACCTTGATAGATGAACAAGAAAGATAGATCATTCATCTCGAGTAGGGTTTTATTTCAGTCAAGGAGTACTTAGTGTAGTTCACATAGTTATAGTTATTTTCACCCCTTCTAGCCAATGATGACCTTTCATGTGCTAGATGCTTTGATTATGTGATAATATATACCATCTATACATAGGTGAATGTATTTCATCTTCAAACATTCTCTAAAATAGTTAATCAGGCACATATCACTGCATGAAACCTAATGGATGGTTATAGTTCTGGGTAGAGATGATCAGTGTCAAGGTAGGATAATATTTCTTCCATTAATTGAAAGCCATCCCTCAAGGTTTCACATCTGGGTAGTTAAATCCAGTGTACCAATTCTGGTAGATATATGGTGTGTCATCATTGATGTTGACAGAAGAACCTAAAACCTTAGTGTTATTGAGATGCAATGGAGTGTCAAGCTTGAGGCTGTATGGGTCATCTTCAATGATTCGTTCAATCCATTCCATCATCTTCTAGTGGAAGAGGTTCTAAACTCACTCCACCTTCATAGTTAGGTTTTTTTATGCTGCATCCGGAGGGGAGTTGAAGAAGAACAGGTAGGACTAGAAGAGGAGGTGGTTATGGCCATGGTGGATAGACTCTTAACCAACAGTAGTGCCAAAAGAGTAGTTTTGATCCTAGTAGACTATGTATTGCATATGTCTATGGATTAGGTCAGTTTCATGCCCTAAAGTAGATACCTTAGGATCAAACTACATGAACATCTCTAACACAAGGTACTATAGTATCATCTAATGTTATATTTATGTTATTAGATATAAGTTCTACAAAATCTTTCATCTTATTATCTATCATGGAATGTCATGGGATTGATATATAGTATTACTCTAGTGTGTTGAACTGTATATTCCAATGGGTGTATGTTTAGAGTATATACTCCAGTTTAGGTACTTTCCCATTGAGTTAGGATGTTATGAAATGACCTGAAATTTTGAATAAATATCGTTTCCTAATTTTGTGTGTTATTTTATTTTTTTTATATACTCAACAAAACTGTTTCATTGGATAACATGACTATAATTAAAATGAGACTGTTGGGTTTTGACTGTTATATTACCATTGGTCAATATGACCACCGGAAACTAAACATTTCAATATTTGTCTCTAAATACTAGTGATCTTGGTTAATTAATATAGAAAGAAGATTTGATGGCCTCACCCAGTAGTCTTGGACCGGTTGAATCCCATCTAACAAAACTTGGGTAGGAGGTAGCACCAATGGGCTTTTCTCTGGACCAAACCCAAGCTTAACTTCATCGTATGAAGCTAGAACGGAATCGCCTTCGTGAGAAGTTCAAACTGATAGAAATTACTACTCATGCGATGTTGGTCGAGCCTCCCTCAGATTCTCTCACCTTAGCACACCTTACACTTAGGTCCTATGCTGGTGTGATAAGGGGATATGTAAGGAGACCGTAACTGCCTTGTGCAATCCTTTATTTTAAATAAAAAAAATTTATTTCTTCTTATGATGAAGTTTATGAATTTTCAAATTCCCGGATAAATATAGTATGCATATTTTTGGTGAATTTTATAGGAAGGATATTTTAAAAAAAAAATTTATGTAAACCTTAAATAATTTAAAATGTGTAATGATTTTCCAAAAATGGTGTTCTACAATTATGTTTAGTATGAAATTTAGAGTCTAATAAGATCAACTTAATTTTTGATGAATAGTAAATTATGAATCGTGATTTTATGCTTAGGATTAGTAATGTGACCAAATAGATTAGTAATCTCGCTTAAATAAAGCATTAATATAATCTAGGCACCTTGATTAAGTAATGTGATTCAATAAAATGGTTAAATAACGGTTTCATAAATTATTAATCAAATATTAGTTTTTTCAGGTCAATAGTGTTTTTTAATTAAAAATTAAATTAAAATTATTTAGAAAATTTTTTTTATAAAATGGATTTCATTTTTGAACTCAAAGCATCGATATTATGTTAAGGTAATTTTTGGGGATTTTTCTGAAAAAATGAATTTTTGGTGAATAGTGTATTTATTTAAAAATTAAATTAAAAATATTTAGAAAATTATTTTTATAAAATGGAGTTCATTTTTGAAATCATAGCATCGATATTTGGTTTAGGTGAAATTTTGGGATTTTTCTGAGAAAGTTGAATTTTTGATGAATAGTGAAAATACAGTTTTTAAGTTACGGGGGTCTAATGACATCATTAAATAATGTATTAAGTATGTAATCAATATGGTCGACTTATGAATGGTAAGATAATGTATGAGGTGTCCCAAGTGTCCAATACCATGGGCAAATACCATGGGCAAGCCCATGGTTTTCCCAAAACCACGAATGAGGTGTCCCTTGGCCATTAATGCCTTGTCCCCTCACTTTCCCTATAAATACCAATCCATACTCTCATACATTCAACTCTAAAATCATTACCAACGAAGTTCTTGTCTTTTACCTCCCAAGGAGTCCTCCTAAGATGCCCCCAAGCCCTCAACGTCCCAACCTTTGAGTTTTAAGAGTTACGTTTAACGTAAGGGATCCAACCTCTCTCTTTCCTTTCAAGTGATATCTTTTATGTCATTCCTTTTATGCTCCATGTTCTTATGTGGGAGGATGTTATTTTATACTCCTCTTATTTTCCTTTTCATTTTCATATGATGAGGGATCCCATCTTAATCTCTTCATTTTGTTTTATGAAGTTTTAAGTGGCGCCGTTATGCTGCCGAATTTTTAAGGGATTCGTTCACCTTTCTCATTTTTCAAAGTTCTACTTTCATGTCAAGTCTTTCAAGTTCCTTTTTATTATGTTGGGGTATGATATCTATATATATCATACTGAAACTTATGTTCATATGACGAGAGACCCTATTTTATCTCTTCAATTCATTATTTTGAAGTTTTAACTGGCTCCGTTAGGCTGCCGAATTTTTAAGGGATTCATTCACCTTTCTCATTTTTCAAAGTTCTACTTTCATATCAAGTCTTTAAAGTTCCTTTTTATTATGTTGGGGTATTATATCTATATCTATAATACTTATATTTTATGTTCATATGATGAGATACCCTATTTGATCTCATCAATTCATTTTTTTGAAGTTTAAGTGACGCCGTTAGGCTGCCGAATTTTCATAAGAGAAATCTTATTTTTGTCTTCCTTTCATGTTCTTCATTTCATATGGTATATCTTTCAAATTTCATTACCATGTTCATATATCCTTCACATTATGTCCCTCTACTGTTTTATGGGTCATTTATGAATGTTTGACCCATGTCCCCTCTCTCTTCAATGTTTTCTAAAACCCCGAAACATAGTCGTTATGCTGCAGAATTTCTATATCAAAATGTCTCTCTCTCTTGTTCTAAAGTTCTTTTATTTTATTAAGTGAATACTCAAAGATATATCTTCTATAGGGATATTCACATATATACTAAAATTTTCTATTTTAAAATCTGGGATTTACATACATGATACCCACCTTCCTTTTCTGTGGGTTTTAAAGTGACATAAAGAACATGTCTTTAAAGCAGTTTTTAAAACGTTATGATTATGAAATGAAACCCATTTCTGTTATGCTATATGGGATGTTTATGAAATGATTTATGATGATATATTTGGCTCACATGATAATAAAGACATGTCAAGGGTGCGCCTAGATAGCGCTCCAATATATTGGGTAAAGACTTATTCTCTAGAGATTACCTTTTAGACTGATACCTTGGTAAATAACCTTGGTAATTTTTAATGACACATTGGGGATGGACCTTGGTGAAACGAAATGATTTTCAATATTAAATGTTGTAGCCACATCTTCAAGTTATGAAATAAGTTATTTTTATTATTATATTCCTCATTATTTCATTCTCATGCCTTAAAGTTCTTTTCATGACTTTATTGATGTATCTCAAGTTCACATGTTAAATGTTTCCCTTGTTTCCCTTACTGGGCCTTCTGCTCACCCTTTCTTTTGATGTATGTACCCAGGTTATGAGATGCAATAATGAACCTAGGATGAACATAAGGATAATCCTTTCAACTGTTTAATAAGAATGTTTTTTTTGTTTCAGGTATTAAGTTCCTGGTTTCCAAGACACTAAACCGTAAAGATCCTCAGTTTTGTATAATGAAATGAAAGTTTATGTGACAAAAAGGAGTGATGTTATAGTTGTTATAAATGGATGGTTTAGTTATTTGTGGAAATTAGGATATGAAAACTCTAGGAATAACCCTATAGAGAAGTTTAAATATAATAAAATCTTCCTGGTATTTTTGTGAGTATTGAGTAAGGGGTTTCCAAGAAAATACATCCCTGTCTAGATACAAGTACGTAGAGGTGGCTCTGGCACAGATGTACATAGGGGTAAAACCTGAAAACACCGCTTTGAGCTAGACTCGAATGGGAACTGATACACGACAACGGACCTTGCTGCACTCTTGGTTATGACACTCCCGGGGGATATGCTTTGGTAAATTCATAATCTTAGTATGAACCATTATTAAAGGAACAAAGATAAAATAAAGATTCACATAAGAATATATGATCATGAATAACCTAGTTTGAAGCCTAGGGGATCACAAGTTAGGATATAATTTTCTTTTACAAGTTTATCCTTTTATGCTTAAAGTTTCCTTTTCATGATTATTGGCTAAGTATTTAAGCCCCCTAATTATACGTTCTTTTCTTAGTTAATGGCGGGAAATGGAAGAGCATGTACCAACAACCAGTGTGATAGGAAATTTGACGATTGCCCGATTAATGTGATAGAGATGATGAGAGATCAAGTTGAACATATTGTGATTATTCCAAACCAGCTATCAAAAATCACAATTAATAATTGGTACCTAGTTTAATTCCCAAATTCATCAAGGAAGAAGAAGACAAAGTCTCAAGGGTGATCATATGATAAAGTTGATAAGGGAAAGAAGACCCAATTTCCTTTGTGAAAAAACTGTGGAAAGGGGCACCAAGGATAATGTCACAAAGGAACCGAGAGATGTTTTAAGTGTGGGAAGATAGGGCATAAAGTATCCAATTTCTTTAAAAAAATGGATAATGTGATGAATGGAGATAAGGTTCAATCTAATGTGCCTTATACAATTCAATGTCGTAAATGTGGAGAAGTTAGACATTATCCAAGGCAATGCTCTCTTAGAATGGGTGAGAATCATGATGAGCATCAACAATCTTCAAGGACAAGGGAACAATGAAAGTGTTATGCTGATATGGATCATGATGACTGAAGTACATGTCTCTTCTTCGCAATAATTGTTTATGTCATGTTGTATTTTACTTTGTGCTCTATGAGCATATCTTTTATGTTTTCTAAGATCAACGAGTCACTACCTAAGATTATTTTATATCATTAAGGAAAAAATCTATTGTTATGTACCACATGTTGATGTAGTAAAGTTGTTCTTCTAAAAAAAGGGTGATTAGGGATTAAAAGATGATTATTATTTTGGAAGATGTTAACTATTTTAGGAACCCTATTTGATCAAGGTAAATAGATTACTACGGTATTTTATTTGAGGAGTAAAGGTTGACTTATATTTTGAAGAATCAATGAATTTAAGGTGGACTTATAGTAATTTAGGTTACTTATGTAAATGATTAACCTATCTTGGGGTAAATATGTTTAGGTTAGTTACTTTTGTTATAAGATGTTAGGAGTGGTTGATGTTGTTTGGAGATGAACAATGAAGTTTATTTTGGAAGACTATGTTAACAAATCCTTCTTGTATTTGGGTTTCAATCTTAGTTTGGTTTATTTTGAGGAATTTTAAGGACAGTTAATTATGGAATGGTCTATGATGAACTTTGGGCAGTACCGTGGAATTTTGAATATTTAAAGAAGTTTCCCTTCCTATGGGATTCATTCTTTTTGAAGAGTTGTTTTATCTTACCCTTTTCTATTTTTGGGATAATAGAATAAATATATAGTAAATCCTTGGTGGATTATGTGATTCTCAAGAAGATGATTCTTGTGATTTGATGAGACCATGTAGTTTTGAATACTCATCGTTTGGAGAAAAGATTAGTTTTGGTAGAAACTTATTAAAGGATGAAAATCTACTTGAAGGTAGGTATACTTCCTTATGTTTTTATTCTATGTAGTAAATGAATTCCTCAAAACTATGAAAAGGAACGTAAAATAAAAACGTTGTCTTTTAACGTTTCCTACTGGGTAATAAAAGACCGTTTACACACATCATAAGTTTATGATTTTCTTATTGTTAACTTTCTCTTAATCATGTTTTCTATCACCCTCCCTTAGAATGTGACCCTTTGTTTTTTTTCCTCCATGTCTATGTTTTCCTACTTGGAATCCTAGTATGGGTTAACTCGGGTGACCTTTTTACTTTCCTTTATTTCTTTTAAAGTAATAGATTTAATGAGTCCTTTTCTGGAGTGGGACTTTCAATGAGATTTCAAAACATAGTTTTAAAAATTGCGAGGACGCAATTTCTTAAGGGGGGAAGATTGTAACGACCCGAAATTTTGAATAAATCTTTTCCTAATTTTGTGTGTTATTTAATTTTTTTTATATACTCAACAAAACTATTTCATTGGATAACATGACTATAATTAAAATTAGACTGTTGGGTTTTGACTGTTATATGACCATTGGTCAATATGACCGCTGGAAACTAAACATTTCGATATTTGTCTCTAAATACTAGTGATCTTGGTTAATTACTATAGAAAGAAGATTTGATGGCCTCACCTAGTAGTCTTGGACCGATCGAAGCCCATCTAACAGGACTTGGGAAGGAGGAAGCACCAATGGGCTTTGCTCTGGACCAAACCCAAGATGAACTTCATCGTATGAAGCTAGAACAGAATCGCCTTCGTGAGAAGTTCAAACTGATAGAAATTACAACTCGTGCGATGTTGGTCGAGCCTCCCTCGGATTCTCTCACCTCAGCACACCTTACACTTTGGTCCTATGCTGGTGTGATAAGGGGCTATGTAAGGAGACTGTAACTGCCTTTTGTAATCCTTTGTTTTAAATAAAAAAAATTACTTCTTCTTATGATGAAGTTTATGAATTTTAAAATGCCCGGATAAATATAGTATGCATATTTTTGGTGAATTTTAGAGAAAGGATATTTTAAAAAAATGTTTATGTAAACCATAAATAATTTAAAATGTGTAATGATTTTCAAAAAATAGTGTTCTACAATTATGTTCAGTATGAAATTTAGAGTCTAATAAGATCAACTTAATATTTGATGAATAGTAAATTATGAATAGTGATTTTATGCTTAGGATTAGTAATGTGACCAAATGGATTAGTAATCTCACTTAAATAAAGCATTAATATAATCTAGGCACCTTGACTAAGTAATGTGATTCAATAAAATGGTTAAATAACAGTTTCATAAATTATTAATCAAATATTAGTTTTTTCAGGTGAATAGTGTTTTTTAATTAAAAATTAAAATAAAAATATTTAGAAAATTATTTTTACAAAATGGATTTCATTTTTGAACTCAGAGCATCGATATTATGTTAAGGTAATTTTTGGGGATTTTTCTGGAAAAAAAAATGAATTTTCGATGAATAGTGTATTTATTTAAAAATTAAATTAAAAATATTTAGAAAATTATTTTTATAAAATGGAGTTCATTTTTGAAATAAGAGCATCGATATTTGGTTAAGGTGAAATTTAGGGATTTTTCTGAGAAAGTTGATTTTTTTATGAATAGTGAAAATACAGTTTTTAAGTTACGAGTGTTTAATGACATCATTAAATTATGTATTAAGTATGTAATCGATATGGTAGACTTATGAATACTAAGATAAGGTATGAGGTGTCCCAAGTGGTCAATACCATGGTAAAATACCATGGGCATGCCCATGGTTTTGCCAAACCACCAATGAGGTGTCCCTTGGCCATTAATGCCTTGTCCCCTCACTTTCCCTATAAATACCAAGTCATCCTCTCATCCATTCGACTCCAAAATCATCCTCAACGAAGTTCTGGTCTCCTTACCTCCCAAGGAGTCCTCCCAAGGTTCCCCCAAGCCCTCAAGGTCCCAACCTTTGAGTTTTAAGAGTTATGTTTAAGGTAAGGGATCCAACCTCTCTCTTTCTTTCCAAGTAATCTCTTTTATGTCATTCCTTATATTCTACATGTTATTATGTTCTATGATGTTCTTTTATACTCCTATTATTTACCTTTTCATTTTCATATGATGATATATCCCCCCTTACTCTCATCATTTTGTTTTATGATGTTTTAAGTGGCGCCGTTAGGCTGCTGAATTTTTAAGGGATTCGTTCACCTTTCTCATTTTTCAAAGTTCTACTTTCATGTCAAGTCTTTCAAGTTCCTTTTTATTATTTTGGGGGTATTATCTCTATATATATCATACTTAAATATTATGTTCATATTATGAGAGACCCTATTTGATCTCTTCAATTCAGTATTTTGAAGTTTTAAGTGGCGTCGTTAGGCTGCCGAATTTTTAAGGGATTCGTTCACCTTTCTCATTTTTCAAAGTTCTACTTTCATGTCAAGTCTTTCAAGTTCCTTTTTATTATGTTGGGTATGATATATATATATATCATACTGATATTTTATGTTCATATTATGAGAGACTCTATTTGATCTCATCAATTCATTTTTTTGAAGTTTAAGTGACGTCGTTAGGCTGCCAAATTTTCATAAGAGAAATCTTATTTTTTTTTCTTCCTTTCATGTTCTTCTTTTCATATGGTATATCTTTAAAATTTCATCACCATGTTCATATATCCTTCATATTATGTCCCTATTCTTTTTTATGGGTCATTTATTAATGTTTGACCCATGTCCCCTCTCTCTTCAATGTTTTCTAAAACCCCGAAACATAGTCGTTATGCTGCATAATTTCCATCTCAAAATTTCTCTCTCTCTTGTTCTAAAGTTATTTTATTTTATTGAGTGAATAATAAAAGCTCTCTCTTCTATAGGGTTATTCACATATATACCAAAATGTTCTATTTTAAATTCTGGGATTTACATACATGAGACCCACCTTCCTTTTCTGTGGGTTTTAAAGTGACATAAAGAACATGTCTTTAAAGTAGATTTTAAAACATTATGATTATGAAATGAAACCCATTTCTTTTATGATATATGGGTTGTTTATGAAATGATTTATGATGATGTATGTGGCTCACATGATAATAAAGACATGTCATGGGTGCGCCCAGATAGCGCTACAATGCATTGGGTAAAGACTTAATCTCTAGAGATGACCTTTTAGACTGATACCTTGGTGAATAACCTTGGTAATTTTTAATGAAACCATGGGGATGGACCTTGGTGAAACGAAATGATTGTAAATATTAAATGTTGTAGCCACATCTTCAAGTTATGAAATAATTTATTTTTATTATGATATGCCTCATGATTTCATTCCCATGCCTTAAAGTTCTTTTCATGACATTATTGATGTATCTCAAGTTCACATGTTAAATGTTTCCCTTGTTTCCCTTACTGGGCCTTCTTCTCACCCTTTCTTTTGATGTATGTACCCAGGATATGAGATGCAGTAATGAACCTAGGATGAACATAAGTAGAATCCTTTCAAGTGTTTAAGAAGAATGTTTTTTTTGTTTCATGTATTAAGTTCCTGGTTTCAAAGACACTAAACCTTAAAGATCCTTAGTTTTGTATAATGAAATGAAATTTTATGTGACAAAAAGTCGGGATGCTATATGTTACCCATTCTTTGGGGATCTATTTTTTCTTGAGATGATAAGATTCGATTTCATTCTTGAGATGGATTGGTTGGTTCTATATCATTAATTTGTAGACTGGTGTCACCAATATGTGTCATTTACATCACCTGAGTGTAGATTTTATATACATAAGGTTGTGTGGGATTTCTATGCTAGCCGATCTAGACCAGAGCATCATGGGCTCAGTTGAGTGACCAGCCATATTTCCAATTAATTTAAGGAGTATTTTGGCTAACATCAGGTTTAATTCCCTACATTAGTATATCATTTCAATGATTATTTTTCTAACAATATTTTTTTCATACCTCCTGATTGAGAGGTAGAGTTTTGGGTTGATCTCCTTCATAGAGAATCTCCATTGTCCATTCCTCTGTATAGGAAGGAACCTATCAAGCTACCATAGCTCAATCAAATGTTAGATGATCCTGATGGCAATGGTTTTATATAAACTGATTGTTCCACTTAAAGTTATCTAGTACTTCTCACCAAGAAGGTGGATGGGAACCCTTGTCTATGTGTATATTATATATGGTTGAACTAGATTATGCTCAAGAACTATTATCCAATACCTTGAATAAATGATCACTTTAGACAACTCTGAGGAGCTAGGGTCTTCTCCATGATCGACTTGATATTATTCTATCATCAGGTATGAGTCATCCCATCAGAAATAATTTATAAAACTTTTTATAAGAGTTATGGTCTGTTTGAGAACCTTTTTATGCCAGCCGTTATTATGAACATTACCAAAGTTATCATGTATATGATGAATATTTTGTCCCATCCATATCTTGATTCTTTTGTAAGAGTTTTTCTGGATGACATGTTGGTGTATTTCCACACTCAGAGTGACATTTCTAAGCACCTTGAGATCATTTTGAGTATAGTGAGAAAACATCATAATTGTTCCAAAATTGATAAGTTTTAGTGTTGGATAAAAAAAGATAACTTATTGGGTTATATTATCATTCAACCAGGAGTCCATATTGAACTAGAGAAGTTGAGTGTTGTAGTTTACTAGGTGAAATCCAAAAACATGTTCAATATACGATGTTTCATGGGGATTCATGGATTTTACATGTGTTTCAAATAGGATATATCATTTCTTTCTACACCTCATATTCGTCTTACAACGAATGGTGTCATGTTCGTATGGTTAGAAGAGTGTGACAATTCCATTATGGAGAAGAAGGGAAGGCTTGTCTCCACACCTTTTCTGATTATTTTAGAGCTAGGAAGAGGCTATTCCATATTCATTGATGCATCAAGAATCATCCTAGGAAAATTCCAGATATAGGTGGATATATTTTTTACATTAAATCCATGGTTGTTGAGCACACATGATATAAATTTCATGATTCATGACCTTTATCTAGAATTAGTTTTCCAGGACATACCATGTTATAGACATTATCTATAATGAACATACTTTACTTACATGACTATTACAAAATTTAAAAGATAAAAATCATAATAGAGTTACACAAATATGATACAACAATTTAGGGTCCTGGGTAAATTATTATAATAAATAACATTAAAAAATAACTTTTATTTCATTACTTCTTCTATAGCTTCATAGTGGCCTCCACATTCTCTTTAGTATATATAATCACCTAAGGATATACATAAAAAGGGGTGAGATAAAATCCTCAATAAAAGGATATAGAAAGACATGAATCAATATAACATGGTGTTAACATAATAATCATCATCATAACATAAGAATTTGATCATCATCACAATAATAATATAATGAATCAAATAATGGCATGGAATGTGGAAATGCATAAATTTGAAACATCTTGTCTTAGTTGTAAATTACCACTCATAGTTGGGAACAAAGGTAGCACCATTTTAATTCATATTTAAATTTATATAGTGATAATAATTAAATTACCCAATGAATTTAAGATTTATATAATTATGTGCACACCTATCACATGATATCCTTTACATGTTCTATGTAATTCTAGGTGCACTTGTCATATCAAAACATTTACGTAATCAAATAAACCACATGGAACATCTATAAATATTGAACAGAAAATAATCGATAGACTAGAATGGGATTCTATATAACAAATTATACATTCATGCAATACTTTTGGGGTTCCCAAAATAATATGCAAATAACATACTTCGTATAGTAATAATCAATCCTGAGTGAAGAAGAAATAATTTCAAGAGAAGTGAATGTTGTGTTTTTTGAATAAAAGTTATTTTGGAAAAATATTTTCATTTATCAAAAATCATATTGGAATCATGTATGTGTCTAAAAATATAATTTTAAGGTCAATGAAATGATATTTAATAAATATTAAAGGAATATACTTACTGAAAATGGAATGAAATAGGGAAAATCCAATGAAATGGAGTTGGGTTTGATTATCCCCTTAACTTACATCAGAAAGCTCTATTAACATTAATATCTTGTATAATCAAATTAGATTCAATAATTAATATATCCATAACATATTCTACATATATTTTTTCTATTATTATTTTATTATGATCATTTATATTCTTTTAGATCAGTTATAATGTTCAATTCAATCGTTTAGGAGTGGTCCTTTTCTTGGTTTTCATGATCGGTTCACATGAATATGAGTATGACAGTTTATGTATAATGGTTATAATTCTATATAATAGAAATTATATTTTATTATAAAAAACATATAATGGTTTAAATATTTATATATATAATTTGGTAAAACTTTATGTTGATGAATCATTAGATAAAAGTTTAGTGATAATCCTTTAGATTTTTTGGGTGGTTTTTTGAACTTCATAAACTAGTTTTGTTACATTATTTATTATTGTGTATATTATATATTTAGATAACATAAAAAGGTTTATTACTTAATTTTATAGTTTTTAAATCCATTAAATTGATTTTATTAAAATCATTGAAGGAGTTAATAGAAAATGAAAATTCATCGCCCATGATTTTGATAAATTGATGCATCACAGGTGATTATTACATTTTTTGGATAAAAGAGAGAGAGGGAAAGGAGTTTGATGATGGATATTCAACTAAAATTATATAAGTATATTATAGAAAAATTAATGGATATATAATTCATATTTTTATATAGGAGGTGATATAGAATAAAAAATAAAAAAAATGTAATTAAAAGAAAAACGAATTTGATTTTTCCTCCTAAATTATTCTCTTGAGAACCTCCTTAAGAAATCTAGGTTTGATTTTTTTTAGTTAACAACCTCATCAACATGGGTAAAATTCTTGGTAAGAGGATTGGGAATAATTTTTCAATGGATCAAAGCTTGAGAGGTGTCAAGAAAAGAGTTGGTGAGGGGGTGTATTTCTAGTGGGGGAGATGGGTGTTTTCCTTGTATTTTATTCACTCATTTATCATTTTGGATCAAGGATATTATTAGTTTGAGAATAAAAAATAATTAATAAAATTAATTATAGGTCAATATTAATGGATCAAATTATATACAAGTCATATATGACTTAATAATTCTTGTATTTATCATATATCATAAATTATAAAATTTCACTAGTCACAACCAAGTCATGTATTTTATGAAATTACAAAAAAAAACCCTAACCAATTTTAGATATTTGGAGTATAAAATGATATCTATTTTATAAAAATAATTTTATAAATATGAGAAAATAGTTTTTTATTAAAATCTTTATTTACTCGAAAAACCCCAAATTTAAATTTATAGATGATTTTATGAAAGTTTGAAAAGATGATTAATGAAATATAAAATAATATTATTATCATAATAAAAATAAATATTTATTTATGACTAAATTTTATGAAAATAAATTTTCTTTTAAATCATTATAATAATTTTAAAATTATAATTAGATATTCATTAATTAAAAAAATACCAAAAATTAATTTATCTTTTCAAAACTATTTATGTAGTAATACCAAGATATAAATATATTTTATTTTCATTCATATGTCACCAATACATTATTAATACTTTTAATGGTGAACTTACTACTCTATTGTAATAATTACTATTCTTAAGGGTTGTGTTTACATTCCAAAGGTCGAGTTATTTTTCCATCTGTAAAATTTTCATAATTTATAAAAAAAGCCTCTTATTTCATTTATTCATCCTTTGTAATGTTTATATTATGGTCTATATGTAATTTATACTATAATATATAATTAAAATAAGAGGAAAAATCCATTGATAAAATATGGGGTCGTTACATTCTTACCCCCATTTGAAATTTCACATTTAGAATTTCATTTTACAAAAACAGGTTAGGGTACTTATCCTTTATCACCTCCTCGGATTCCCAAGTCACTTCATCATACATATGGTTCCTCCATAACACATTGAAAATATAAGTTTTCTTTTTTGTATAACCTTATATTTCTATTCAACAATCCTTACTAGCTTATCCTTATAAGATAGGTCATCTTCTAGCAGTACAACGTCTGAGTCCTTTACATGTGACAGATCTAGTATGTACTGTCCCAAGAGATATACATGGAACGCATCATGAATTTGATCTATACATGTGGGAATTGAAAGTAAATAGGACATTTATACAATGTGATCAGGGATATAAATGGGGCTAATGTACCTTGGGCTAAGCTTCGCCTTCTATCCAAACTGCATGACTCTCTTTCATAGTGATATTTGATAGAAGACATTACCACAAATATCAAAATACAAGTCCCTTAGATTGTTGTCATAATATATCTTTTCCAACACAGAGAAACATAGATATTTTGTTGGATGTCTTGAAATTTCTAGGTTATATCCTCCATAAGTTCAAGTTCAAGTTGCTTCCATTCACCAACTTCATCCCAATAGATAAGAGTTCTAAATCACAGTCCATAAAGATCCTCATATCAAGCCATTTGAATACTTGAGTGGATGTTGTATTGGTTTGAGAATAAAAAATATGGGATATGTTTAACCCATCCACCTTAGAATTCTATTGATAAGGCTCCTATAATTTCCTTAATTTTTGAATATTCCTTTAAGATTTTCCATCATTTTTTGAGTGATAGGCTCTAAAAAAATTCAATTAAGTATAAAAATAATGTCGAAGACTCCTCAAAAATTTATATTTAATCTCTATATCAAAATCAGAGACAATTTATAGTTGAACCTTGTGCATCTTTGATACTTCCTTCACTTATATCTTTGCATGTAGTTCAAGAATGTCGTCTTAATAGATAGTGATTAAGTGGGAAGTCCGGGTGAGTCCATCCACCACAACCATAATCACATTGTTTATTTGGGATGTCTTTAGGAGAATAATGTTGAAATCCATGGAGAAATTATAAAATTTCCACATGGGTATATGCAGTGGTTTCATCATCCCTTTGGAATTCTATCACATTACCTTACGTTTCTTATATGTCAAGAACCTTGAGATATATTATAAAAAATCCTTCTTCATGTAATACCACTAGAAGTGTTATTATAGATCACGAAACATCTTGGATCTCCCAGGATGGATAGAGAGAGGTGGGCTATGTACATTATCCAATAGATCCTTCATTATCTCAAGTGATGATGTCACAAAAAACATCAGTCCAAACTAAATCACATTATCATCATCGATATGTAACACTCGAAGCTTCTATTCCTTTACAACACCCACCTTATTGTGATGCTCCAAATCATCAAATTTTTCCTCTTACTCGAATGGACTAAAGGCCTTCATTTTTACTGATTTTTTTGATGACCCTCCTTTCAAGGGATTTGGGGGAACCCTTACAAGGGCCTTATGCTTATTGATTAGATAGAACATAGGCTTAAGATACATTACATGACCCAAAGGTCATAGGAAATTCAACCATAATATAACTATAGGTAACTTCCCCTCCCCAACATCTTTATCATGATGGTTTCTCTCCAACTATGAATTTTCATTTGGATAAGTATCTCATGTATGCCTTGGTTGGTCCTGATGACATAGCCATAGCCTCTCATTCTTCCAAGTCCATTTTTTCCTCTTTAATATTCTATGGGATCAGTGTTTGGGAAACAATTTTTAAATGGTGGGATTTATTCCTTGTTGTGATTATTTTCAAATCCATCCATTCCATATCCATGATGATAGGGTATTTCTCAATCCACAACATGGATTGAGTTGGAGATTCATTTCTGATAAAAGAATCAACTACCTTATTTTTGATGCCATGATGATAGTTAATAGAGAAATTGTAGTTCTATATTACCTATAAGCATATCCTTTGATTCATGTTGAGATAATTTTTGGTTAATATAAATTTCATTCTATTGTGATTGGTATATATTTCACACTTCTCACCATAGAGGTAGTACCGCCTTATTTTCAGGGTAAAAATCATTGTTTCTAGGACTAAATCATGTATCATATAGTTATTCTCATGTATCATTAACTATCATGAGTCATAGTCTATTACATTTTCAATTTCCATTATTACACAACCCAAGACTTTTATTGACACATCGTTTTATATAACAAATATTTCACCACTTTTCGATAATGTGAGTAAAGGTGCAGTGGTAAATCTCTTCTTTAGATCCATGAAGATTTCCTCACATTTTTTCATCTAAACATACATTACCCCATTTATTGTTGAATTATTTATCATGATAGAAAATGAAGACAAATTTATTAAAAACGTTATTAGTACCAAGATATTACTATAAAAACATGTTTCCATCACATTAGAGGGTTCTGTCCATTCACCAATCACATTTGTCTTTAGAGGCCCATAGAAATTCACTCACTTGTGATCATGTGTCCCAGTAAGGTATCTTGATGCATCTAAAAGTTAAAATTTATGAACTTTATAATTTATCTTCCCTAAATGTCATCATCACAATAATTATATGTTCTTTAAATTCTACCTCATTCTTGGATTAATTTATAATATAATCAATAATCTAAACAAAAAAATCTTCAAGGTAATGTATAAAGACTCTATTCATCAAATCCATTAAGATTATAGGGGAATTAATAAGTATGAAGGGAATCACTCAAAACTCATAGTTCCCAAACATTATATGGATGGAAGTCTTCTTAATATCTTCCTTCTTTACATTTTACTTATAATATCCTGAATGAAGATCAATCTTTGAGAATACTGAGCTTCTCATAACTGATTTAATATGTCTATAATCCATGGAAGTGGATACTTGTTCTTTATATTTGTATTGTTAAGTTTCCAACAATTTATAAATATTCTCACTGATTCATCCTTATTCTAAAAAATATTCCTAGAGAAGCCCAAGATGATTCACTAGGGAGTATGATCATGTTTTCCAAATTCTCTTGTAGTTTCTTCTTTACTCGCTCCAGTTCAGTCGGGGCCATCCAATAGTGGAATTTTAAGACAGGAGTACCTCCTATTATGAGTTGTATTGATAAAAACACCTCATGGTATGGGGGAATTATAGGTAAATCTATGGTAAATACATCACTATATTCCCCTACAATGGGAATAATTCTTAGGTTGATACCTTCCTTTAAATCAACCATTTATGCAAGGTATGATTTTTCATAGATAATCAATACCCAAAGCATTGAATATTTTTCCAAAGGAGATTCTTGATCTTAAAATTTTTTTAGAGGATCATGTGAAGGTTTAGAATATGAATACATAATTCCATTTACCAACAGATTACATGTTCCTTATATAAAGTGAGCCAATCTGGCCCTAGTATAGCATCAAATTTCATGAAGGAAAGTATCCCCAGATTCATTGGGAGAATAATCCCATATATTCCAATAATTTAAGTGTAAAACACATGGATTGTAATGATAAGACCACTAGGAGATATTATCGATATCTATACCTCAAGGTTCAAGGATTAAATTCAATAGTTCTAGCAAACTTGCTTGAAATAAAGGAATGCATAGAACTAGAATCAAATAATACTTTTTCCATTCATGAGTTAATCAGAAGTTTACCTCTTATGTAGTCATTTTTTCTCTACATCAGTAGTGATGGAATTTTCCTTCCCTTTATCATGGGGAATTGGTGGTTAATGATTCTCACTACCCTCTAGGACATATGGTTTAGGTCACTAACTTTTATAGTGCCCTTACTTCCCATAGTTGTATCATTGGACCACGAGTGGTGCTCTCCCTCCATTCGTCATATTGGTTTGCTTATTTATGTCTTTATGAAATTCATGAGCATTGTGGCCTTCTAAAAAATACATATATCATTTCCCCATATATTTTATATAGTTACTATGATGCTTCTTCCCACATATTTTTACATGTCAGTGGTTGATATTTATTTCCACCTTCTCATTAGATCTCCCAGCATGAACCTCCATATATCATTTTTTATCACCATATCCATGAGACCATTATCCAAACACTATCACAAAATTTAGATAACATAGAACAAATTCCTACAAACTCTAAAATTCTCTAATTTCTAGTGACTTTCAAAATTTTGGTTTTAAACCAATATAAAATCTATAAAATTTTCTTTAGTTTTTGAAAAAAAAATTACATTATAAGACCTGTGGATGTTTATTTGTAGGATGTGATAGATTCTGTTTAATTTTTTATCAGCTCTATGAATCCACTTTCTATCTTTATATGAAGTGTTTGTGGGAAATTATTATTATGAAATATTATCTTAATGTCTTCCCACTCTATCTCGTCAATATCTTTCTTTGACTAAATATTCTAAATGAATTCCCACCAATGGTTGGTCTCTCTTTTTAGATGATAAATTACCAATGTCTCCTCCTCCATCTCAGAATAGTAAAGTATATAAAATTTCATCTCTATTTATTTAACACATGGTTATTTGAAAAGTGGATCAAAAGATTCATTATACATTGGTGGTCAGTGAAATATAAAAGTATCGATATAAATTTTCTCCCTCTTTGGGGAATGTGGGAATTTTATATTGTTTATGTTATTAATTATATCCTGATACAAATGGGTATAAATCACAATAAAATTTTTAACTCAACCTCTTAAGGAATTTGGGATAGTGTTCAGGCATTCACATCATTTTATGACTCTTTTTTTAGACTAGTTTCTCCTATATCCCACCATTTTCTAAAATATAAATTCATTGATCAAAAAATTAGTCAACATGTCATGAATATATAATTAGTTTCAATGTGAAATAAAATCTAAAGGCACGTCTCGTGGGATCCCAATGTTTATCTTTTTCTTGATAAGACATATTTTGTCCTTAGTAATACTGAACCTCATAGTATGTGTTATCACTATGCTTTTCTAATAATAATTTAAAACTAACTAAACCATTCTCTAATACTAACTATAATCACCATAATTTTATTAAATGACTATTACATCATTTTAACGATAAACAACATAAAAATGTTAACTACCCAGAAATGAAGTTTTAGTACCTTGGGTAAATTAGGATCATATATAACTTTTTAAAAAATAAACATTTATATAATAAATTCATCACTAGATTCATGTTGTCCATCACATTATTCTTATTAATATTAATCACCTGAGGATACACATCAAAAGGTTTGCGATAAAGGTATTATAATAGGATATAGAAATACATGAATCAATATAAAATGGGGTGATTATAATAAACCCCATCAAATATTAAACATGGTATCATTATCATAATCATGATTAGAATCATTAGATAAAGGATTATAATGTCTTTATGCATAAAAATGAAACATCATGTCATATTTGTCAACCGCCACTTATAGTTCTGAACAAAGCTATCATATTGTTCCCAGATATCGAACTTTATCTCATGATAATTATCTCATTACCAAATTAATTGGAGTGTTATATAATTCTATTCATAACCATTACATCATAAAATTTACATGATCTTTATAATTCTATGTGCAACCATCACATCATAACATTTACATAATCATGGATGCCACATATAATGTATTTCAATATTTGACATAAAATAACTCGTGATAATGAATGGGTTTTATTTCATGAATAATACAGTAATGAATAAACTTTAGGGTTACCAAAATGAAGAGGGATTAAGATACTTGGTATAGGAATTATCAATCTTGAGTGAATAAGAAACAATTTAATGATAAGTAAAAGTCATGTTTATTGAATGAAGTGTTGTTTTGGAAAAATAGTTTATTTATCACAAAATAAGATTGGAATCATCTATATCCTAGAAAATATAAAGTTAAGGATAATGAAATGATATTTGAGATACATTAAAGGAATATACATACTCAAAATTGAGTGATTGATTAAAACCCCAAGGAAATAGAGTTGGGTTTGAGAATCCCCTTAATTTATGTCTGATAGATATATTTTCATTAATATACTATATAACCAAATTATATTCAATGATTAATATATCTAGAACCTATTTTAAATTTATTTAATTTTTTATAATTTTATTAAGCTCATTTATATCTTTTTTGATGAGTTATAGAGTTTAATTCCATCACTCAGGTGTGCTCATTTTCTTGGTTTTCATGATCAGTTCAATTGAATATGATTATTTAAGTTTATCTATAATGGTTGTAATCAACAAAAATTGATATTATATGTTATTAATGAAAATAAATCTATTTAAATGCATAGTTATTCCATTTTTTGAAATTTTATGGGGATGAATCATTACATAAAAATGCCAATGATAATAATTTATATTTTTTTGGTGTTTTTTTGAACATCTCAAATTATTTTTGTTAAATTATTTACTATTTCAATTATAAGTTAGATCCAGAACATTAAAAAGTATATTAAATGAATTTTAAATAATATACCAACTGTTATATTGGTTTTATGGAAATCCATGAATGCATTAATGGAAAATGAAAATGCATCATCCATGATGTTTGTAAATCGATACATCACGGGTATTGATTTAATTTTTATAATAAAAAAGGGAGAGATAAAAAATAGTTTGATGATGGATTATCCATTAACATTATATTATTACATTATAAAAATTATACTAGAGTTTTCATACATATT
Source organism: Viscum album (assembly GCA_963277665.1). Classification (NCBI taxonomy): domain Eukaryota; kingdom Viridiplantae; phylum Streptophyta; class Magnoliopsida; order Santalales; family Viscaceae; genus Viscum; species Viscum album. The sequence continues at coordinate 2,001,828,023 of OY728143.1, read as the reverse complement.
TTGATAGAGAATGTGATGAGGGAATGTTAAATTAAAATTAAAATAAATAGGATTTTACATCTTGAATTATCCTATGGAGAACCTCCATAAGAAGCATAGGTTTGGTATTCTGTTGAGACTATAACCCCCTAGACATGTGGAAGAGTCTGGGTAATATTATTGGGTATAATTTCGTCAAGCATCAAATTTTGAGAGGTGAGAAGAGAATATGTGGTGGGGGTGTTATTTATAGAGAATGAGAGGGGTGTTTCCCCTTATTTTATTCATTAGTTCAATATTTTTAATCAAAAAAATGAATAGTTTTAGAATTATTACTAAATATATTTAATTAATGAAGGATCATTTGATATTGTAGGCTCAAACCAACCATTCATCATCTATGAATCAATAATTCTTGGATTTAGCATATATTGGATATTATCAAAGTTCATTATTCATTGAAAATTATATTATATTTTAAACATAATAAAAAATTTCCATTATAATTTTTCAATGTGTAGAATTCAAAAATGAACTCCATTTTTTGAAAATATTTTTCTAAATATTAAAAGTTTAATTTTTAATTAAAATCATTATTTATTAATGAAAATACAAATTTAAAAATTATAACTGATATTATGAAATGTTGAAAATTTATTTATGGTATTTTATAATTATCATATAATCAAAATAAATCAGAATACTAATTTATGAATACATTTTACTAAAATGAATTTTCTTTTAACCCATTATATTAATTATAAAATTGTAACTAAATATTTATGACTTATAAATATACCAGCACTTTATTTGTCGTTTCTAAACTATTTTCCGACATATACCAAAATATAAATATATTATATTATCATTCATAAGATACCCAAATTTTATTTATACTTTCAATGTTAAAGTTACTATTCTATTGGATGGATTACTATTCCTAAGGGTCTTGTTACAATTCCATAGGTCATGTTACTATTCCAAAATTAAAGAATTCTAAATTTCTAAAAAAGAAAATTATTTTATTTATTCATACATTATAATGTTTTATTGTGGTGTCTATGTGACATTATGTGATTAATAATATATGAAATACTTATAAGAATAGAAAACATACATTGAAAAAATACTAGGTCATTACATTATCTATTGGTTGATAATTTTTTGGAGTATTTGGACGATAAGAGCCTCAAATATATCTTTGAATATTGTGGATTAAATCTCATATAAGAAGTATTGGTTGAATATCATAAATCCTTCGATTACATGCTTTACTGTACATCTAGAAATGGAAATTTAGTTTCTGATGCATTGAGCGGTAAAACTATGGATCCTACCACAAAAGAATCCATTAATGAATTGAAATTAATGGACCACTTCTCAGAGATGCATCTAGAGTTACATGATGATCATGAAAAATATTCTCCCTCAACTTTGACAATTACCTCTTCCAACCTTGAGAAGGTGAATGGATAAAAAATTTCAGACTGTGATGGATTGGTTCACTATGACAGTATTTCAGGAGGTGTTCCACCATCCCATTGTTATGAGAACTGATCTGACATATTTTATATACATGGACTTGTTTGGTTTACTATATATATGTGGGAGGAATTGATGTGAGAGTCCCAAAAATCATAGTGTGATGTTCATCAAGTAATATCCAATGTGTATCCTGATATGTTGCACCAGTATTGATGGCTTGGGATGAAGCAACAAATAGAAGGATTTATCATTAGGTATCCAACCTATCAGTAGGTGATGGTGGAGAACCAAATACCTATATTATTTTTACATCCCCTATGTGTCTAATAATGTAAACCGATAAACATTTTCAATGATTTTGATGTCAGTTTACCAAGATCATCTAGAGGTAGAGACGTTGTACGGGTTGTCATTTATAGACTAAAGAATGTATTCCACTTCCTTCCTATTCAATATAATTTTTCTATTGACCATATAGAAGATTTTATGTCTGTGAGATTATATGACTATATGGGGTACCTTGTACTATCATTTAAGGTAGGTATGAACACTTCATGTCATGGTTCTGGAATGGGTTGTAGAATGTTATTGTTATACAGGTGCCTCTGAGAAAATCATTTCACCCTCTAATGATGGATTGTTATAATAGAAATTAAATGTGCTAGATGACATGATATGATCATACCTCCCTGACTTCGTTGGTTCATGGGAGAAACATATCCATCTCATCATGTTCACCAAAAATAATAGTTCCCAAGAGACAATTCATATGGATCCTTTTGTGGAATTTAATGGTTGTAAATTACATTTATCCATATACAAGCTGGAGGTAGGAGTGGTTTCCCTACTAGGTATTTGTCTCATGTGGGAGTCTTTAGAGTAGGTTTAGCTAATTCTGATGCATATTTCTACTGCTTAGACTAGAAAAAAATCGTATAATAAACTTCATCAATTAGCTATAGAGTTCAATATCAGGGATCATTTTTTTTGTGGGTATCACCCAAGATAGGGAATATACATATATACAAGTAAGGGATGTTTTCCTTGCACTTTTTTTAGGATGTTTGAAATTATTGATATAGTTTTGATGGTAGCATATCGATTGTTACTATCTCATAGGTATCCATCCATTCATGATGTTTTCCACATTTCACAGTATCATCAGTATTAGGATGATGTGTCTCATATATTTGTTCCCAATAAATTTGAGATATATGTAAATGTTTTGTTTAATGTGTATCATATATGATTATTTTATCAAAGAAAAATGGATTAATAAGTCTACTATTTCACTTTTTTACAGGTGATATGGCACTAAGATTGGGTAAAATATGAGACATGGGAGTGGGAGGTTGATTTACATACCTAATAGATAGATTTGTTCCCAGATAATGATTTTCCAAACATTTAAGGTGAACTCGGGGACGATTTCCTTTATGTGGGAAAACTATAAGAAGACGTCCTTTTAACTCAGTTACGTATACATTAAAAATTAACATAAATTTCATTTTTTGGCCTAAAATGGATTCCTAATGAGAAATTAATAGTTTTTTGGATGTCTGGAGCTTTTTTAGAGCACAGAAACCGTACTGATGGGCTTTTTTGGCCACTTGCAAGGTCAGGATAAAGTGTGTTAGGTAGACCACACTGTTGATTTTAACCTTTCAAGGATAAAAAATGGAGTGATATGGGGTGTACAGTTTTCCAAAAAAATGCGATTTGAGCCACAAGACAGTGAAAATTCTGCAAAAAAATTGAAGAGGCATTTCTCTTGGTTGTCACATAGTTTCCCTAACCATGTGGGTGCCACCTTCCTACAGTTGACCATGAAAAGTTGGTAAAATGTTTGGAAAACCATGCTGCCAAACCATGTGAATTATAAATTTTGGTGAAATTAAGGGTTTAATCTAAATGATCTAATAAAATAAAGCTCTTCCTTTGGTATTCTTTTCTAGAATACATCACCCTACCCTTTCTTCCATTTAGAGCCTTTTTTCATGACTAAAATAGGATTTAAGATCAAGCATTCTTCTAGAGTCCGATTCAATATTCATTAGTCTCATTTGATCAATGCTGGAAAGATCTTGATTCCTTTTTAAAATTTTATCATTAATCTTCCTATCATAAATTCTATTTATATGCATGATCATATTCCCTATATTCATGTTGTTAAACCATTCATTAGATATCATCCAGGATAGAATGAATCCGGGCTATTACTATATGAGGAATGTCATACGAGTATGAGGTAGGTGTTATATAACTCATCCCTAAAGTTATATCATTTTATAAATATACATGTGCTCCCCGATTTCATTGTGATTCATATGTTAAATTAATGTTCCTTGACTGTAGTCATTAGAGTCATTTTCTAAGACACATGAAATATATTTTATTCATCGCTGGTGGTTACTTCCACAATTTGAACACCCTAAGTAGGGTCAATATACTTTTATTCTATTAGTGTCCAGTTATTCCTTAAAGGGTTTTTATGACCCTTTAGCTAAACAACTCATATGTGTGGTTTGATGATGATATAGGTATACCATCCATCTTAAATAACTATTGAATTTATAAATTGAATGTTACATTTATGATAATCAATTGACCAGCCTAAGGTAAGTGCTTCAATATAATAATTAAATCTAAATGGTGATTGTAATGTATAAATATTTGAAAGCACCTGGTCTAATTCTTTATAAATGAAGTCCATGTGGTTACTCATCTTTATCCCACCATGTTATGTTAATAAAAGGTAAAGGGTATAAAAATCTAATTAAATTAAAAATGAAATGAATTAAATGGTTGTATGCCCAATTAGTCTTGTCAAACTAATGAAAGAAAATTTATTTAAGAACCACTGTTGAAATGTTATGATTAATATAATGAATTGATTAAATAAGGGAATAAATTTTTAGGTTCTTGATTCTCTATGGAATGTGATTTCATTATTGTAGTGGTCAAACTCATGTTCACTTTTGGATTCCCATGGGAATTCCTTGAGCACATTTGGATGCGATTTTGATTCAATGATGTGAGTTGTCTTGTTTGAGACCCAACTTAGAACCCTGAACTCACATAGATGTCGATTACTGGAATGAAATCATAGGATCACTTCTATATCATTTTTATTATGCATTGGATTCAATCCTTGGAATCAATGTGGCTTCTACAAACATGAGGTGCCTTAGCCAAATCCTTGGGCCCCACTATTTCTTATCCCATTTTCCCTTTTATGTTTTCCTTAGACTCAGATAGATCATACTATTATGGAATTCCTTTTATGATGATATCTGGATAACACTCTTACCTCTTAATTAGTCTATAGTTACTATTATGTTTGTGGCCTTTAATGGCTTAGTTTCTTTGGTTATTATATTGGAACCCATTCATTATTAATATCAATACATTTTGCCTTGTTACATCATGGAACCATTACAATTACTATCATGAGGTAATTCTAAGGATAGATATTCCTCAAGTTACATTAATACATAAACCAAAACTTATTTAAATAATGAATAGGATATATGTTCCTATAATAGCCATGGGAAGAATCAGGTACATGGGTATTGCATTACCTTACAACTTTACTTTTATATCTGCATCCATGAACACAGTTTCAATTTTTATCACAAAGACTAGATGTTATAGACATTGTTTGTTGTCACCTACTAAGATTTTACTCCCACCCTATACTGGCCACCATTGGTACATGGGAAAAATACATGTATAAAGGTATTGAAAAATGGATTCATATCACATTAGAAACTTGATTTTTTACTACATTTTGACAGATATGGTTGAAGATGATTGACCTAGAGCTTATGGTTCTTGTATAGTTTTTGGATTCTTTTTGATAATTTTTTATATCTTGTTCTTTATACTTCTTTATATCAATATTTTTCTTTTTATTAGATATATGAAATATCATCCTTAGATTTTGCATAAGATTATCAATTTCACTTTTTGTATTATTATTCTTATCCACTTTTGAAATATTTTTTATTTATTATTATATTTTATAATTGTTTACGTGTTATATTTCTTATTCACTATGCTACACTCTGGAAATGTGGGCATAGCCTCCCCCAAAACACACCATGGACTTCACTACTAGTCAGTTACCTCTGACAATTAGGGTAATGCTCTTGAGGGAATGTCTTCAATTGGGATCATGACAATTTTAATGGAATCTAGGTTCGGGACATCACGCAGTATCACCAAATACTCATAGTGAATGTAGATACATCTAAATCTCTTCGTCGGTATACCATTATCCTATACTAACAACCTGTGATGTCCCAAAATGAGGTCAATATTTGAGAACCATCACACATCTCTCAATTGATGAAGAGGTTATTGACCCTCCATATTGGACACATATTCTACTAGTTCCTTGGTCCATGCAAGGTTAATCCATACATAAACATAATCACATGTTATCCTCATTGGTGAAGAACACTAGGGCCACCCAGGAGGAAACATTGGGTCTCACAAATACCGACTCTTATATGTCCTAAAAATTTCACACTTATCTAGATAATATCATTGGGATCCATGTGATATGCTGGTGGTTATATTAGGGTAATCCAAAATAGTTTTTCATTACAAAATGCTGGCTCTCAGTGGGGTGGTAAAACTAGTCTGTCCTTAGGAAAGATGCCCTCAGACTACACTTCCATTATAAGAAACTAGTATCCCATGAAATCTAATACCCCTATAGTCAAGTTAGAAAACTCACGAGTAATCAGTTGAACTCTCATATGCATGTTTTTATTCTTCTCTTACATGGATTCTTTTTCACCCACAAAAGAAAATACATTCCCATAACTACAGACACACTACATCCTAACCATAATACAGTCAATTTGGGAATGAACTAAGGATAACCATTCCATACCAAAATGAAATCATAAGTCCTTGTCATTTCTACATTGAGATCCCATTAAAAGTGTCTCCTCTAAGTGTTAATCTTTCAAAGTCTGTAATATATTGGTTCATGAAAAATTATCAACTTGAGATTCTATATCTCAAACCAGAGAGGTAGACAAAATTGTATGAATCAAACTTGTGTCTATTAATATTGCAGCTAAGGTAGAAAATACATATATCTACAACATAAAATCTCATGATTCTCATGGTTATAGGGCTCCATGGCCTATAGTAGGAATCATCCTTGACTACTAGCTCCCTAATCCTATAATGGATCACTTGGGGTTGGTGGAGGTAATAGGTCGAACATCCAAAGACCTCTTGTTTTTTTTCATATCATCTACCAAATACTCATCTCTAATCATGCCACTATCACTACCTCCATGTTTTATAAATAATATAAATCATCTATACGATGGGGTTGAAAACAAAAACGATATTCCCCCAAACAATTTTGTTGAAAACCCGTATATCACTTCTCTAATTTGATCCATCCCGAGAGACATGCACCACAAACCTTAAATCCTATGATTACCTTATTGAGAAGCTAACAAGATTGGATACCTGATTATTTCATAAACTACCTATTTTAATTGTCTATACTACAAGTTTTGTTTCTATCAACACAAAATATCAGTGTTTGGACTTACAAGATTTCCTTCAACACCATTTTTTCTTAAGAACACCAACAAAGGTGGGGATAAAAATGGATTCCACTAAAGTTGTGATGTACTGGAGTAATCCATGCTCAATGGTCCATTCTCTAAAAAATGGTTCATGAACCGCATACATTGAGAATCATGATGGATAATTAATTCTCTTTGAATACACCTTCATATTCAAAATGAACTATTACAGATGCAGATTCTCATGTATGCTCATTGGTCACAATGTGGATGTATTGAAATCCTCATTGAAGAGACACTCAATGTATGACTAGGAATGTTCTTGCTCATTTAGGGATTGAGTCACTGAGCTCCACCATCTCCCATTACAGCCCTTAATAAATATCTATATGAGGATGGCTATCTGATCTGCAAACATCCTCACAAGGTAATAAACTCAAGTCACTGGTGTAGCATCTCACCCCAAACAACATAGAGGTGCCTTGAGATAGTGGCCAAAATACATCAAGTGTGACTCCAGAAATTCCATAGTGATTCAAATATAAATGGAGTCCTAGGTTGTGTCTTTGGGAGACTATGCCCTAATATAATAGTGTGGATGATATCGGTATATAATAAATAAGAAACTCCTGAAGTAGACACTGTAACGATAGGACTAGTAACCCACTATAGTGGAGGCATTAAAAAGAAACACATAGAAGAGAAAATAGTAAATGAATAGCATCCATGGTAAATCAAAATATAGGTAAATTAGAGTAATATATAATAGATGAAAATATTATGATGATCATGACCCCATGTAGTTATAAAAAATGAAGGAACCATGATAAAATAGAGTAGGTATATACCACGCGTTTCAACAAAATAAAATAAATGATAACAAGCTTTTATTACTAGAGTTAGAAGAATAGGATTTCTACTTTACTCTCGCACTCCATTCTAGTAAGGTTAATCAAGAATTGGATACTTTATGCTTCCAATTATTAATATCTACAATCATGAAGTCTTCATTGGTACAAAGGTCTTTTCAAGAAGGGTGTGTGATATACTTAGTAGGTCACCATAAAATAATTCAATATCAAACCAGTTTTTGCAATATAATATGAACAATGTTCCAATAATAAATTCATAATGAAAATAAATAAATATACAAAATTTTATTGGGTTCCACTTCGGGTACCCTTCTTATTCAACCCGCTTCAGCCTAATATTGATGTGTCTAAACCAGGGTGACCTACACATGTCAAGAAATATGGTAATGTGACTAATAAATAATGAAGCATCACTGGTAGACCATCCCCATGTATGTGATTTATCTTTGAGAATGTAGCCTTTGAAAATATAGTTACAAAATCACATTCTTTTAATTACAATGTAATATTTAGTATTTAATAAAATTCACCATGATCCCTTCCATGGTGATTCAGTAGGAATCCAAGTGTCACTCTAAAAAAAATACATGTGTGTGTGTGTGTGAGTTTGTGTGTCCAATGTCATTTAATTCTATCCTTGGAGACCCATGAATGATTTCCCAAGTATCACACCTAGCATGATTTGAAGGCAATAAGAACAAATGTCTATGTTTGTCCCTAGTATTTCATGTAAGCGTGTTTGTCTATCTCATATCATGTTACATCCATAGTTCCACTAAATCTATCCATAGGTTCTCCCCTACAGAACTATCATTATTCAGCTAGTGTTCAAAATAATATCACACTATGAGATTGTCCCATTAATAGCTAGTATTTCCAATGTCTGGCATATGATTTAGGGGCATAACTCATGGATCTTCACTCATATAAACTAAAAATATTAGTTCAATAAATTTATTATAGGTTAAGCACAACTCGAGAGGTGTTTAGAAATTTTGAATAGTGAAAGATAGGGTATCATGAAATAGTATCACCAAAATGGGTTTCATTAGTCAAGGAAATCAGCCTAATAGGTGGTTTTCCACTATCTAAGATCATATCATGGATGAAAAAATCATTTAGAATAATTTTTTACCATCTTGGAGGCATCACCGGAAAGGTCTAGTTTCAGGCGTGATGACGCATGATATAAAATTGAAAATAAAACTGGAAATGATCTAAGACACCTACCTTTTGTTTCTATCACTTTTATCATACAATAGAGAACTTTTTAATCTATCAATAATGAGATTTAACAGAGAAATCATCAAATTCCATGAAAAAATAGAAAATGAAATCACACATAAATAGTGGAATGGAGTATAAGATCAATCAAAAAAGAAATGAAGAGGCATTTAAAGAATAACTTGAGTATTCCAATGCATTTTATGGTGATGTAATCAGAGACTGTATGAACAAGGGATCTAAATTCATAAGGAGGAGGATGATATGAGCTCTGGGTGGATACTACTAGAGAAAAATGTAGTGGGGAAGAATATTAATTTGTATTAAAACATTTCAGGTAAAGAATAATAATATACCCTTTAATTATAGGGCCACTTGGTTTGGAGGCATGGTTGGTCAAACCATACGCCAACTGTGTGCCACAAACTACTGAATGGGGGAACCCCTCACATCATAGGAACACAATTTGGTTAATAGTGAGATAGTAGTGTAGTATCCACTATCAAAAATTTATGTTCCCCTCACACGGCCATGTTCCTAGGGTCATATTATTGAAGACAACTATGCTTTCTCAGGATCCCTTTTATCACACTCACACATGGTTAGGGAATCCATGTGGGATGGTCCAAAAATATTCTTATAACTTTGTAGCCCGGTTTAATTTTACAAAATATGCGGATCAGAGCTCTGATCAATCCCCAGAAAACATCACAACCTCCATGAAACTATTAAATTAGATAAAAAGCTCCAAACCAAAGAATTGAAGTTGAAAAAATGGTCTATACTTGAAAAAAAATAGGGAACTACAGTCTCCCCACTTTAAGATAACTCATCCTTGAGTAGAATTTTCGATGGTGGTGTAACATTATATGAGAAATGATTTATCCACATCACGTATACATCGGTCTCCCACTCCCAGGTCTCTTCTTAAATCTTTATGATGTGTCCATATCACTCTAGATGGGGGAACTAATCTTCCTTGGAGAACCTTTGTGCTCTGATCAATAATTGTTTTTGTATTCTCATTAAAAAACACATATGCCTCCAAATCTATATCCTCATGGTCAAATGAACAATACATGATAGCATGATAATGATGATGCTATAATTGATGGAAGTTTTTGTTCATGGAATGGTACCATTGAGTTAAATAAAAATAATATGGTAATAGACTGACTATCTCCACCATCTAAAAAGGCCTGACATTTCTAGGTGATATCTTATTTTGTCTATGAGATCATCCAAGATATATTATAATAGATAATCATAAAAATACCTCATATCCCACCTCAAACTCTATATTTCAACAACAATTATTAGTGTAAGAATTATTCCTGGAATGAGTTATACCAATATTCCACTAAATAAGTTATACATTCTCTAATGTCTAAAGAACAAGATGAGGACCCAGAAGCGATGCCTTCCCTACATCTAACAAGAATATTTTTGAACCATATAACTCACCATAAAGGGACTCATCTATAGAAGTTTTTATCATTTAAACAGATATATTTTTATAGGGAAAATCAACAATTGGTATTTATTTATCCCATGAACCGGTAAAATCAAAGAATCAATCCCAAATCTTGTACTCAAACACCCATATTATCTACTCAGACTTCTAGTAGGTCTGAGGTTGATAGACTATACTCAAGTTCACCTATGAATCTAGTGACTTCTATAACCCCTTATAGAACTATGATGTAAAATGGGTATATCAACTCAAAATGATGTAATGGAGAACACCATTAAGGTGCACTATATCCAATATATAAATCATTACATTTTTGTCAACCGAGAAGTTATCCAAGATCCATAGTAAGTGTGTAACCATGGTTAACTAATCTATGAATACCCATACAACATCATTGCCTCAATGATAACTCAACAATCTAGACACAAAATCCAAGATGACGTTTTTCCATTTACACTAAGGAATCGAGTGAGGCAGTAGAATTCCAAGAGGTCAGTAGTGGTCTTCCTTAACCTTCTCATAGGTGGAATACCAAAGAATAAAACCTTCTATTTTCCTAATCATAATTAGTTATCAATAATAATGACTCAAATATCTAGTAATCTTGGTTAATCTAGGTAAACTACCCACATATAATCATAAAATTCCCATATTATCTCTTCATATATAACTTAAGGCACCCTAAAATTCCCATGGAAGAGAAGGACATCATTACCATAAACTACCCAACTAGAATGTGTGTTCCCGCGTTACACACTTTCCATCAAGATGACTTCCTAATAATTAGATAGATACTCCTCTATAATGAAGGATTTGAATGCTAAAGTTTCTAAGAATGTCTTCATATGTTGTTATTAAAGCTCAAGGTGAATCTATGAGAACAAGGACATCAACTAACACTCGCTACTATATTCCTATATGGATTATGTCTAAGTAATTAATTTCAAGGAATTATCATAATGATTACCATTATTAGGTGTATAAGAATGCTCAAAATCAAACAACAGTTGGGATTCAATCAACCTGTGTTTCCTCACATTTAGGTCTCACTTGGTTGAAATGTGTTTGATATCTTTCTGCTCCTTATAAAAATGAACCACTCCCACAAAATAATTCGTCCAACATCATAGATCCTGGAACGCAAAATATAGCTCAAGGATGTGTGTTAGGTATTCCCACTCATAAGGTCTCATTTTGTGGGACCCAAATGCTACAACATAATGACCGTACATCAAAAATGCTCATAGACCTATGCCTAATGTTTCAAAATAGATTGTATATCACTTGTATTTATCCAGAATAATGGTGATTGAAACTAAACATATTGTTTTCATTATCTCCATAAAATATTTCTCACAAGCTTCGGACCAGAAAAAATCAAACCCTTCTAGGTCAGGTCTATAAGATGCACTTCAAGGAATTAGAGATCTAGAATGAAACACATGTAATATCTTGTAATCCCTATAAAACTCAATGATTCAAACACATTCTTGTGTTGTTCCCAGAAAACCATGGTCCTCACCTTCACTAAGTCAATAGCTACGTATCTACCTAAAATTATATGACCAAATAAGTGTACCTTACTACTCTAGAAGTTTAATTTATTGAGTGCCACATATATCCGGTGTTCTCTTAGTGTATTCACAAAAAATCTAATGATATTGGAATGGTTTTCTCTAGTGTTAGAATACACAAAGATTTCATCAAATAAGATTACCACAATTAAATCTACGTACGGGAGGAAAACACAATTCATCAAATCCATTGAGACTTATGGTATGATCATAAGGAAGAATTACATTACCTTATACTCGTACATGTTGTACCTAATTTGGAACATTGTAAATGGTATTTATAATGGTCCTACACCAACCTGATGGCATTCCAACCACAAAAAAAATCTTATAGAAAATAGTTCCTCTTTAGAGATGGTTGAATAGGTCATCTCTATGAGGTGGTGGATACATTTTCTTCACCATAATCTAGATCAATAGGTGGTAATGAACACATAATATCATGGGTTTTTCCACCTTCTGGGATAAAATGATAGGTGAACCCCATGTATATGTTCTATTTCTTATAAAACCTTTTTCTTTTATATCTTCAATATTCTTCTTGAGTTTGTAGAGATCTGTAGATTCCACCCTATAGGGAGGAATATACACTATTGTTTCACCTCAAACTAGATCAATGGTGAGATCAACCTCACTCATGGGAGGTAAACCGTAAAAATTACCAAGAAATACATCCAAAAAATGATACTCAATAAATGGTAATTACACTTCCAACAATCCATGATCACTCATAAATTGACAATTCATCTCGACCATCACTCTGCCTAGACCCTAACACTCATTTCCAAATCATCTTGATTAAATACCCCCACTAATGCTTATAGATATCTTTTATACCATCATGTGTTGTGAAAGGCACCCACCAGTGATAAAAATCAACATGGGATCGATATGGAACTAGCTAGTCTATACCGAGATTGATGTTGAATCCAGCCATCTCAGCGACAATAAAATTACATGGAAACTGGTACCCATATATCTATAGGGGTAACTTCTTATCCTAATTTATTCCCTTTGATCAAACCCCTATTTTTGTGTCGAGATTCATAAGACCACTGTAATACTATATTACAAGACCTCGATATTTCTTTGTGCTAGTAGATAAAAAGGAGTGCAGTTATACTATATCAAAAAGGGGAGGAACTAAAGGTGAGGCTACCAAAATTGTACCTATATATGTAGATTTCCCTAGACTCTACTACTCCAGAATAGGTTGCACTGCTAATATATGTCCCATATATCCACCTCGAGATGATGACTTACTAGCTTGGGAAATTATTCTCTACTATTGTTGAACCTATGAGGCATGAATTCCTTATCCAAGAACACATCCTTGTTCCGATTGTATAATTAAATACCCACTCTTAGTTTGTGAAGGAGTTATTGATCATACACCTCAATGAAACATTGGTAAAGATCATTGTTCACTATGAACTAGAGGAAATGATTGGTAGAAACCTTGGTGGTAAACCTTCTATCCAAAATATTATCACTCGATCAAGTTCCTCAGGTAGTGGGGATTCATATTGCATGTTATACCATACTAGTGATACATGACATAATTGTCATTTCATTCCACCTAGCTAGTTTTACCACCATATGCATCATCAAAATAATGTTCCATGCCACAATATAAACAACTTACCCACCTCAAATCTCAACAATCATGTCTCACATTGCTATATTCCCATAGGTTCTTAGTGTGGAGGTCCTGGTTCACTATCTCAAAAAATGTGTTCAACTAGAATATGTTAACATTAAATAGTATGGTGTATGTAATACCATCCTCAAATCTCCCCACAATCATCATCCTATCACCATATGAGTTTGGTGAAAATGTTCAAATATTTTTGGAATGATTTGAATGTTCATACGCTGATTTCCTCCTTGGTTAAGGTGCATGATCTCTGGAGAAAAGCATGTTACCAATGACTATGGGAATAATATGTTCATAAGGATGTATGGTAGTCTTCCAAGACCATACCTTGATGTCAACCAACCTAATTGAGGATATTCCTCCAATTCTTAGTGAAGTCATGTATAATATAGGTAGAATAATTTAAACTTTTTCTATGTTTTTGTCTCTATAAGAACTTAAATGGACAACATGGCCTCAATACATGGATCAGTATCCTGAGTTCTTCAATCCCCCAAGAATCTGGGAGGATGGGGCTGATGGAACAACCAAATCAATTATTCCATAGAAGTGGAAGGTCGGGGAGCATCTTGTACTTGCAGCATGAACCATAAGAAATTTTCTTTGAACTAAGCATTGGAACCCAATCAAAGATATGTGGGAGGTGCCTTATGTAACATGATTGATAGTGTCATTGTTGTCTTACATCCAACCACTTCTATAGTGTTCTCATCACCACATTCATGGAATAAAACATGAGGAAGTTGTGTTTGAATGACTCAAAAATTTCTAGGACCACTCATTAGATAAGAATTATAATATATTTGAAAATAAGTAATGTAATGAATACTCTCAAGCACATGCAATAAAAAATCAAACAAATATTCCTACTCAAAAATCCAGGTTTTGGTTATCGGAAAAATTAACATAATCCTTGAGAGGCATAGCCTACTGCCCACTACTATGGTTAGGCAAGGGCCATGGTCTTGTACAACACAGTAGAGGATATTCTATATAGAGGTAAAATGTATGGTATAGAAGAGAAATCCATTTACTTTTAATTTTGAATATTTATATAATGGTACTCTTTTAATATTTATGTTTTAATTTATTTATGTTAATTATTATTTATTTCCGTATGGACATGATATTCTAGTTAATTGAATCACCAATTCAAAATTTATTAGGGCCCAAACTCCTTATAAATTAAAATTGGCATGTAAAATAACTATGAACTAGCCTGTATGTCTGGTATTAGGCTATGACAGGTAATGCATAATGATTTTATTAGATGAATAACACCCTCAATTTATAGTACTTTCTTTATAAATTTATATTGGTGTTCTTCAATAAAATGAACTAATATAGATAACATTGTTAAATAAGTTTTCAACACCATTATACAATTGTGAACACCATTTGTAATGATATTTTCACTTAAATTAGGCCAATTATGTCATTTAAGAAAAATCGACCACACATTGTAATACATTAAAACTAATTCAATACAACAAGAATATGAAATACAAGAAATTCATAAAAATAGATATTTCATGCAATACAGAAATTCATTTAAGTACAAATTTTTCTAAGATGATGGATGAATTTATTTTCCCTCAAATCATCTGGACAGGGTAGTAAAACCCCTAATAAAATTGTCAAAAATTACAATTGTAAATAACATGTGATTTATCAAACAGAGGTATTTTTAAAACATTAATAGGCGCAATACAAGACAACAATAACACTTCTATGGTAATTTGGGTTTCTCCTATACATGGGATAACAAATCTCAAGAACAGGATCAATACAAAATTTCATTTGTTACCAATTTCTGATCTAATCTCTAGATATTTGAAATATGAAAAAGAATGATCTGATATCACTTTGTAGTGTACCACCATGGAATCCAATCAGTGGTGTCTCAATATAGTGGCCATAAGACCTCTTTTATTCCTCCTTCGGTTCCATAATCTTCTGACTAGAAATGACCACCTAGGGTGTGTATTTCAGGTGACTATTACATTATAGATTAGAGTTGGGAACAATGGTATATAATTAATAATAATCAATAGAATATGAAACTATAATGATAGGACCATTAAGCCATTGTAGTGTAAGCAGTGTTAAGAAATAGAAATATATATCAATAGTAAATGAATAATATACCAAAAAATCATAAGAGAGAGTAAAAGATAGACCCATAAAAATATATTATAAAGAAAAAAAAGATAAAATAAGTATTAGAGTTACAAGGGGATATTACCTAACTTGGAGTTAATCATGCCACACTATTTGTATTAACCATTACATCATATAAATTAGGAGTTTTATAATATTACTAGAAGGAAAACTTGAGATATGTCCTAATAGATGATGTGTGGTGGTATATATATCCATTGAGGACTGACCAAACAAGTCTTGCAGTTCCCCATTAATATGAATGGACAACTATGAAGATTCAAGAATGATATTAATAAGCGTGATTAATTAATTTTAGAAGACATACCTTTGATGTATGTCAAAAATAAATCTACATTTTAGTGTGCCAAATTCCATTGATATATCAAATTTGAAAGCAATTTTTTCATCTTTCGTTGGTCTCCTCATCATGTTGACTATTTTTGGTGTTGTTTACAAAACGTGCTTAATGATTCTTCTATGGATGGAACCAAATTAGTTAGTTGATATATGTTCCTTCATAATCTATCCTATCATATTCATAAGTATCTTTCCAATCCGATTAGGAATCGTGTTCCCATTAGCCACTAGTCTATAATCCTTGATGTTAAACGCGTTCTCCTTCTTGGGTATCAAGGCCATGAGGTTAGTATTAGCTCCATGAAGCATGGAGAAGTGAATAAAGAACTCCATAATATCCCGATTCACCTCATATTGAAAAATAACCCGTTAAAATATAAAAAACTTGTTGGTGAATCCATCAGGGCCAGGATCACTTTCCATGTTAAGAGAGAAGCGGGAAGCCCTGATTTCCTCCTTGGATGAAGCCATCGACATATTTTAGTTCTGGTGTTCCACAATAAAAGGATTGATGTTGGAAATAATTTTTTGAGTGCTTCCACTCTATTTTTAGAATAAATCCCCATAAAATATTCCACTTCTACTTTTGAAATCTCACATTCAAAGGTGAAGACACTTCAATTTAATTTTATAACTTTAATTCCCCCTTTTCCTTCCATTCATTGTTCAATCCGTGAAAAAAAATGGATTTTATATCTCCATCCTTCAGCTATTTCACATTTAATTGTGTTTTCTCCAACCTCTCCTTCATAATTTCATATTTCTATTATTATTATAGAATCATAATAAAAGAGAGAAGGCATATACCATATCCTAAAAAAATATTGAAAATCCAAAAAGATGCTATGACTAGAATCATGAGCACAAGATCATTCCTCTTCTCCCATAATCAATCCTAGAATTTTTAATCAAGAACCAAAAGTTGTATTCATTGAATTAAATTTATATGAAATCATGAATCCTTCTTGAGAACAATGGGAAGCCCAAGAAGGTTATGAGAAATAATCTATAGGCTACCACCAATGGTGTATTGATCAAAACTATTAATAAAATATAAAAAATTGATTTCCAATGATAATTAAAGAGGTAATTAAATAAATAAAATTATCTGCATTGGGTTCTACTTGGTGAACCTGTCTGATTATGCCCTCTTCGGTCTATGTTAGATGTGTCTAAACCATGGTGACATCAATATGTGATGAAATATGGTAAATTTTCTCCTAAAAATTTAATTTTAAATAGAATACCATTTCAAATAATATTTTCTGGAATGGGATACACTCCCCAAGAATATATAGTTACACATTCTCATTATTTAAAATATAATTTAATATTGTGTATTTATTCAGATGCACCCTGAACCTATCCAAGTTGATCAAGAAGGGATCCCAGGTATCTAGCTTGAGTAACTGTATATATGTATTCAATTCCATGTAATACCACCAATGGTGACCCATGAATGTGGTCCCATGTATCACTCCCAGCATTGTGTGATGGCAATAATAAAAAACCTCTAAGTTTATCCCTAGTATCTCATGTAATGGTATATATCTCTCCCATGTAATAGTAAAACCATAACACCATCAATTATGTTCATATGGTATCCACTAGGGAACTAGAATCACCTATCTTGAGTGTAATAGAAAAAATAATATCAATCCAACCCCATTCATAGCTAGTGAATCATTAGAGAATTTTCAAACTCATTGAAAAATTCAATATAAGGAATTATAATCCTGTCCAAGGTGTCATTAAGTCTGGACCCCTTTTATCACCCTCGTCTTATAAATAGGTTATGATTTTTATTTAAAAATCAAACTATTTAATAGTTCATGAAATTAAAAAATAATTCGTATGTTTTCCATGACTTTTAGTTAGTAAATCCATTTATGGCCTAAGGTACTTGGGTCTAACTAATGACCTTTCATTCAAATCAACTCTATTTATTAGTAAAATGAATTTATTATAGGTGAATCAAAAATAAAGTGTTTTTTTAAGATTGAGAATTTTTAAAGACAAGTTATCGCAAAATAGACTCGCCAAAGGGGGTTTATTAGGTGAATACGATTATTCTAAGAGGTTATTATCCACTAGATATGATCATAACATGCTGGTGAAACCATTTATAATAATTTATTTAACATTTTAGATTCATCGTAAGAATGATTCGATCCTCTTCACAATGACACATGATATAAAAGTGAAAAAACATATAATAAATAACTTGACCACCAACCTTAGCTTTGGATCACTCCCCACATCCAGTATCAACCATTGAATCGATCTAGAATAAAAGTTATCATTGAAATAATAAAATTCCCTAAAATTGGTGAAAATGAGTTTGAAAATGAAAATTGAAATAGACAATAAGATAAACTAAAAATTTATGGAAGATAAGTCTATAGATTAGCTCAATATTTAAAATGCATTTGATGGTGAAGGAATCAAAGACCGTATGAAAGAGGAATAAGAATCCCTAATGGGTGGAATGGAGGATCTCTCAATCGTTTCACTGGAGAAACACAAAGGGGGAAGAAGTGGAATGGGTATTGAAACATTTAATGGAAAAATAAAAACATTCCATTTAATAATTGTCCCATAATTTTTGGAAAAATGGTTGTCCAAACTGTGCACCATCCTCTCTCTTGAAAATGAATTATGGTGGAACCTCATACAGCTTGGGTGCATGGTTTTGTTTACTGTGTGTAATCCATGAAATATCCAATATAAAAAATGATAGTGCCCCTCGTATGGAAGTTCACCAGGGTTATCTGGGTTTTATACAACAATTAATCCCCCTTCTCACTTTTATCACATTCTCACATGGTTTGGTAAATAATGTGGGATGGGCAGAATTGTTTCTCAAAACTGTGAGGCCAAGTAAAAGTTTCCAAAAAAGGGGATCTAGGTTTTGAACAATCCCTTGACACTCTCATGACCTCCATAAATCTCTTAGGTAACATTAAAATTGTAAAACCATGGAATTTAAACAGAAAAACAATGTTTTATCACATTAAAAAAGACTTATAATCTTACAACTATTTGTAGCTTGTCCTCAACAACCTGGGTGTGTGGATTTCCCCAAAACATGGTCAGTCATTACCTCTAACACTCATGTAGTGAACTCATCCTACATGGATCATCAGATAAATCTTCTGATGTTTCATTCTACACAGTGTTTTGTGGTATAGTTTGAAAACCACTCAAATAATCTATATCTGGTATAGGCACCTGTATGGATGCCTCTTCTATCAGTAGATCATCCTCATGATCATGCAGTGTAATCATGGATGGTTGTCTTCATGGATGCATCCTAAAATAAATAATATGTACAATGGTCAAATACTGTATATAGGGATAGATCTTAAGAAGGACATGAAAAGCATTTCCCAATCCAATATGTTTCATGTACCAATGTTTTTCCCACCAATAAAAGTTTACATGTACCAAGTCAAAATAAAGGTGATCAGAGTCCTGGTGTATGGATACATTGAATGCCACACCAACACTAGAGTCCCTAGAATAAACTCCATACATGAAACAATTAACACTATTTCCCCAAGATGATCTCACAGACATCGGTCCTAATGTTTAACCAACTCTTCTGACACCTCTCTAGTGTTGGGCCTTTTTGGTCCTAATTCATGTTGGGTTATTCACTACTCTACACATTTCTTCTATCCAAGTTGAATGAAAATAAACTACATGATATCATCATCCTTACCATGAAAAGTTAAATAGAATCAAAACATCACATGAACATGATGTTAAATTGGGCACCTATAATTCAAGATATATGACTATAAAATATGTGACACTTTTGGTATAATAAAAAAGTCCTTAAACTCTTTACAACACTGGGGTCCTTTACCTAGAATTTCATGTTGTCCACAGCCCCCTCATAAAACTGGTCCTTGAGAATGGATCGGATCCCGCCTATGAATGTTCCACACCATATTTTTTGAATGTTCGATCATATGAGATCTGTAAAGTGGGATTTCACAAGTAAATTCCTCTAATCCATTTCCACATTTCATGTGTCCCATTAAATGGATCTTCATACTATTCCATGTATGAAGGGTCCCCCTAAAGTATGGGTGTCTAGCCATAATTCTTCTCCTACTTTCATGGCCCATGCCTAGGAAGATTTTGGATGACATTTTGAGATAGGTCTCGTGTCTTGAATATGGTCAGTGGTAAACCCTCATTTGTTTATCCACATCCCTAGTGACATGATATGTATATTGTTTCTTGAATATGGTCAATAGTTATCATCCATCATCACACCACCCTTATTGTGTTACTATTATTGTGCATTTTTAATCCCAAATTTTACATCCTTATGTTTTGATGGATATCCATCAATTTTGGTATATGTCCCTTTGTGTATAAACACACGTCATGTGAAAATGTTAGAAGGGATGGGAATTTCCCACTTGAGTTTTCCATTCCAATTTTGTGTTCCCCTGTATGATGGGGAAATACAAACATCACTCCTTTTTCCCACAATGAGCATGGTTCACATGAGATTATGAGTCTTGGTAGAGTTTTTACCCACATAGAGTAGTTGAACCCTCAGATCTAAACTCTAAGACCATAAACTAAGAGCTTCCTTGTGGTTCCCTAAAAAATATTTTGTGTTCTGTTTGGGTTTTTTGGTTCTCATTTATGTCAGGTTTGTCATTCCACCACACATAATATGTCTACCAGAGATACCCACATTCCATGGCCTAAATTCAATGACCCAAAACTATGAACTTTATAGTTTACAATATATGAATCTAAACAGTACATCGCTTTGTTATCACTAAATA
Organism: Viscum album; assembly: GCA_963277665.1. Classification (NCBI taxonomy): domain Eukaryota; kingdom Viridiplantae; phylum Streptophyta; class Magnoliopsida; order Santalales; family Viscaceae; genus Viscum; species Viscum album. The sequence continues at coordinate 2,001,806,863 of OY728143.1, read as the reverse complement.
AAACAAAACTATATGGATGTGTTCCATGTAAATGATGTTAAACTAGGATCTTATTGTCCATGAAATATTTCCTTTAAATATTTCTTATTCCAGGGTCCTCTTTAGTTCATATGGGTCCAAAAAAGACATGCCCTGATATACTAGGGAGAAATACTAAAAAGGTCATGTTCTATGTATAAAATTCAATAACCCATCTTCACATTTTGAGCCTTTATGGATTTGGATTTCCACCATATTATACATCTATAAGTAACCCCTAATGGTGATGGTATCATGATATTCTAGGTCACCTAAAGTCTTATGCCAATTCCCAAATAGTTTTTTGGAAACAATCATCGAACCAAATGTTTAGAATTTGGTCAACAGTCAATTATACGTTTTAACATCTTATCCTTGATTGGTGAGGTTTGGATCTTGTTTCGTGAATATTGTCTAAAATGATCCTTCTAATCAGTCTTCTGTCTCCCAATCCAGACCATGATATTTTGACTTACATCACATCCACCTACATATGATCTAGTTGAACCCTAACACCACCATCATTTATCCTTAGTGGACCTACACATTTTGAGTGAGAAGATCCCATGAACACTTCTAAATGTCTAAGGAAAATCCTGAAAAAACTCAATGTTTCCCTAACTAATAAAGGATCACATGGACTTAAGAGTCTTGGTAGGGTTTTCACCAACATATATAATATGCACAACCCTGTGTCCTTACTCTCTAACCTTACACTATGAGCTTCTATATAAATACTCTCTGGGTTTTGTAGTGTAGTGTAGACTTCTTGGTCCTCATTCATGTTAGGTTTATTTTCACCACGTCACATACTTCCTAGAAATTATCTACCCAATTTCGTAGTTTTGTGATGATAAACTACAAAGTGAATAGAATCCTTAACACATGACGTTAAAATTCATAGATGGGTCCTATCATATGACCTTAAACTATGACATCATCATCTTAGCCACACGATGAAAAAACATGATATCATTGCGGTGTTCTCACTTGAGATAACCCCACCATTGGCCCTGTTCATCCATCATTCCACCAATCAAGTCCTACATACAGATTGATTTTTGTGATAGTGCTCAATATTTACATCCTGGTATAGCATCTAAAAAGAAGGACTAATTAACAAACAAGAAATATTTAATGTTGCCTCTCTTTGTGTATTGGCTTGAACATCAAAGGGAAAATGCTCTTCTATAACTATGTGTGGCTTTATTCCCATCCTTGGGAGATACATAGTGACACCCAAATCATCAATTGTGGGTCTATCTGTGACATTGTTTCCCTACTTCACATTGAATCACCTTCGACTTTACCGTATGATCTTAAACTGCATGGGATTACCAAACTATAGGTGGCTTGATTCCCATGGTTATGGGATATGTAGTGAAACCTAGTCAATTTTTCTTTGGGACCAACTACAAACTCTTTTAAAACATTGGTTTTTGGACTTTATTAGGGTCCAAGACCTATGAACTTAAACTTTATGTGATTCAATAGGAATAAAATATGTGAAATGTGAATCTATTTATTCCTCATTCACATAAGGTTTTACCCCTTGCGTGTCACATGAATACACTTGGGATGATCATTGATCCTTAGATTCCAAGATGACTATCATTAAAATACATGAAATCTACCCTGGGAATTCATATGTACTGCATGTAGGCCTCTTCTTCCACATTTGTGTAGGGTTTGTTATATAACAACATTACTCATATTCTTTTTGAATAACACCCCCACTTTGTTCCAAATTCTTTGACCCTAAACTAAGATATGATTGACCATATTCTATTCTAGGATGTTCTATGTGTAATTGGGCCTCTATGGTCTTCATTTACATCAGGTTTATCATAACGTTGTACTTCACATACCCACTCATGATTCCATCAATCATGGTTTATACTCTATGACATTAATATAGACACCCATGTACATGTACTATTCATAGGGCTCTTATGGGATGTGTCACAATGAGTGGACTTATTTTTTACTCATTCGCATTGGGTCAGTCAAGATACCACACAATATATACCCATTTGATAGTACTCATTTGCATGGACTGTAAGACCATAAAATAATAACTCATCATTCTTAGAGCATGAAAATTAACTGAAACCATACCCTAAGTAAATCCATAATTCCTGATGATAATTATGGGATTCATAATTCTCCTTGAAAAATAGTATTTCCTCTTCTAGTGTAGGTCCTCTACCATGTAGTTTTTTTTTGAAAAACCACATTTTGTTTGTGCCCTATTTTCACTATGATATTTCCCCATTCCATATCAAATGTTCTTCCTCCCATATTTTCCCTAATACATGTATGGTGCTTAAAACTTTCTTGTTATCATTTACGTTTGGTTTATTCCCTTATTTCCACAATGATTCTCTTGGGGTGAAAATTTCCAAAGTCCTTACAACATGACTCTAAACTATTTCCTTGGGGGGTCTAGGTAGTATGACATTAAACTATGTGAAACATCCCATTCACTTGCTTTTAAATAGTTATATGCCTCATCCTCACTACATGATGTTAAAAATTGTATTCTTCTCCCTCTCTTGAATGACTTAACACTATAAATATTCTTAAAATATCATTATACAGCCCCATTCTTAAAAATAGGCTTGATCTTTGTTCAGACAGATGTGGCTAACCTTGTAAGATCTCATTTATGGTGCAATAACATCAATAATTTTGGAATTCTTTCAAACATATTGTCACTCCACTACATGAATATATTTACCCTTATTTTGATATTCACCCTTTTTCATGTCTGATGGGAACCGCTAATGGTTTGGTTATAATAATTTGGCTCTCCTACCACCCTAGACCGATGCCCTGGAAAATATTGGATGCCATATTGAGTAAGGAACATTTTTTCTGATATGGACAGGGTTTGTCCCTCCTTTTTTCCCAAATTTTTGGATAGTGTTAAAAGTACTATTTCTTGAATAGATTTGTAAGTTATCTCATACCGTAATTCCATCCTCTTTGTAAATATGAATTTTGGGAATTATGATTCACACTTATCATTTCCTATTGTTCAGATTGATTTCAATTTCCTTGGAGTTATACCATTTGTGCACTAGAACACATTGTAAATGATGAATTGGATATTTTAAGATCCATATTCTCCAATCATATCCTCTCATCCCAAACACTCTGGGTGGTTGGTCAAAAAAATAAGACCCTAAGTGTTCAACGATTAATTGGTACTCTCCTAAAAATGAATATTAATGTTTTCATCCATTTTTTTCCACACTGGTATAACCCATGTGAGATTAAGGATTAATAATTATTTTTTTCATAGTTTTTATTGATTTATAATAATTAAATTAAAAAAGAATGTTCCCATTGACATCGTTTAAGATAAGCAAGTAGATAAATATGTTTCATACGTTTTCAGAAACATTGACCTTCTAGATTTTCCCCTTCAATTGAGAAATTTAGCTCTACCACCCTTTATCGTGTGGACTCTAGGATATGTTCTCTCTATCTATATTCCCTTCATAAATCATTGGGTGCGATATAGAGCTTATTATCCCTGATCTGTACCCAGCCTAGCTCAACCCTACTATCAGCCACTTTTTGGGATTTCTTCCTTAGTTTCTCTTAATCCTGATCTAGTTGTTTCTGTATTCATGTGACAAGATTTGGATGAGCATTGGAGAAGGAAATTCATTTTTTGGCATGTTCTTTAAAGAGTTGGATCTCTTGTTTAGCCTCTGGGAGCTTCCAGTTTATGTCAAATTTCTTCAGGTACCATGAAAAAACCTAGTGTTTACTTTTGTCTTGTATTTTCTCAGTGAGATATTATGTGACCATCATATGCAGATCATGAGCATCCATCCCTCCATCATGGAGGCAATACACCCAGGTGAGGGATGATGTAATCCTTCTCACCCATTCTTCTATAGAGGCATCAAAAAAATGATTCATGCACTTTTGTACCCTGTATTAGGCAATGAGACTCTCTTCAGCTACATCAGAGTCAGAACCATCTAGTTCCTCAGGTTTTGTAGGTTTATACTCAGAAAATAAAACCAAGTGTGTCATGGAAATAGCCTCCTCCATCATTTTGACATATATAAAGTGCTCTAAGCCATGATTTTGGTTTTTGATTCTTGATTCCACCTTGATAATTTCATCTCTCGTAGACTAAGATATCTCCCTACTTTAGGATGAGTAATAGTTCCAAGATTCTCTTCTATATTCTATAAATAGGATCCACAGTTGTAGACCCACTACTCATAGCACTGTTCATATGGGAAGAAACACATTAGCATGGTAATCTAATAATATAGATTATAAAATTAAGAAAAATAATAACAAGGAATCTTATACAAATAGATTCGTGACATATACCCCTCTTTGGTTGTCACCATCATGATACCATGATGAAACCCCCCATATATGATTGGAGGCTCCCAATATTCTTTTGGTAGAAATTATTCCCTTTTAAGAACCAATGGGAATCAAATCCATTATTTCCCCAAGAATAGTTCTAGGGGTCCAAATCTCTACAACCTTTTCTATTTCACCGTCCCCATAAGTGGGATTCCCTTGTGCATAACCCTCCTACACAAGTTGATATTAGTCAAGAAATGTAGGGGAATCATGGTGAAGTCAATGGAATGAATGAATAAGTTAAAAATAATTATAGGTTTACAAAAAATCACATTAAGGATCTATTTGAGAAAGTCTCCTAAGATTCTATGAAATCACCTTCCTCTAATGGACTCCCTTAATCGGTGTGATTCTCAGACTATATTGTCGATTCATAAAGTAAAGGGAATCACTTTTCCATCTCATCCACAAACTACACTATTGGATAGGTCATATTCATCAACATTGTTACTTGATCTGTCCTTGCTTGTGCAGTGCCTTGGGAGTGTAACAAGTCCTCTATTTTAGCCACATATTATGCCCCTTTCATCCGAGTTGAACCGAAACAGCCTTGGGCATGACCCATCCAAGCCCAATCCATCAAAAATTGTATGAACGATCTATATTCGGTTGTTTTGAGGGAATTATTATTGTCATCATACATTTCTCATGCAACTGGATAAATAGAATCCTCATAAATTTCCACATAATACAATCGCATCTCGGGAGCATGGGGTGGTATCTTATGGAACCCTCTTGATGGTTACCCATCCTCCGAACTCTTTCCTACTTGTGTTACCACCCTTCACTCTTCCCTAGCCTGTGTAGGCGATACGTGGTGACATCTGCACTCTATAAATTTATAGAAACTCATGTCGCAGATTCCGCATAAGCTATCATCATAAGGATCCTGTGTTCAGTGACTTTGAACAGAATCCAACCCTTCTTTTCTAGTCAGATCCCATTCTAAGGGGGGGTCATTCATTGGTGCTGAAATACATGCTCATTAAGATTAGGAGAAAGTAATGATCAGTTTGAATCCATTTTGGACTCAACTGGCCCCAAAAATAATACAATGAATCAACCACATGATTCTCCTTCATAGATACCCAATAACATCGTGATCACGTGAAGGTGGATAATGATATTCCTGTGAGTCAAATAGGCCCCACGATTATGACAACATCTTTGATAGAAGGATCAACAAGTCTAATGGATTTTTTCCCATTAACAGTTTAATTTTCTTTGACAATGTTCTTCTCAGCAGTGTGATACCCCATTTCTTATAAATACTTGGCTCCCCCACCTCAAATACATCATCCCCAGAACATTGAACATTTAGTCTCACTTTTCTTAAATCTCCAAAGTACCGTCAACTGGACCCAAAAAATGGATCACACAAGGAACTTGACCACATGGAACTGAACATTACTTTGTTTCTCATAGCCCCTACTTATGGTAGGGCTTCTTCTCAAGAATCCCTCGACCCTTCTTGAAAGAGGGTGCCCTTTTGGATTGATCATGACCCCATAAAGCATTATTCTCTCATGGAACATTCTTTTAATAATCTCTATAGAATTGAAAGGGACCCATGCTCTATTAGGGTTTTTCTTCATGAAGGAACTTCTCTTCTTGAAAAGCCCTTACATCTAGATGCTCCTCTTAGAGATCATAATAGCTTCACTATCCCCTCTCCCATGTGGCCCTCCGGGATTGTGTGATGTTATTTCATGGTTCCTCATGTGGTATCCCTTATTGAGATGACTTTCCTTTTTCTTTTTGCAATAGGCATGATAACAGATTTTTTTGCATATCCACGATAACGTGGACCCCGTGAGTGGCCAGTCATTCACCTCCTCTCGTCAAGTATTGTTTGGGTTGTGAACCACTCAAATTTTTATAGATTACAACTATATAAGTCTTTGGGGATAAAGAGTGGGAATTCCTTTTCTGAGTTTCAATTCATTAAACTTCCAAGTCCCTTCGACCTCAGCACAGGATGTTAAACTGTAGTCTCACTATTTTCAATGCACATGGGGTGTAACATATTAGGAATTCTTCATTCCCACTCATCTCTATGGGAGTGAAACAATACGTAACCGTTCTAGTATGGAATGACATCCTTCTCACGAGGAACATGATCCTTATCGGGCATCACCCCAGAGTAAGCCCCAATCTCTATCTCCCTGGGTCGTATCAGTGAATAAGCCCCATATCACCCCTCATGGCCACACATTTCACGAAAAGATTCTTAGGTATACTACTAGCTCTTGTGTCTCACATTGATAATGACTCACATAGGCTAAGAGATTAACTGTGACCTTGAATCCATTCATTGGGCCACCTCAGTGTGTAAGCCCCATGCTCATTAATTCCGAACTATACAAGGTTTAAACCCTATATTCTAAATAGGGTATGTATCAAGCATCCATGATGTTCAATCTCAAACAATAATAAATTCTTGTTCTCACTCCATGGGATGTTACCTTAGGATGTGTTGTGAGTCCATTCTTGAACTCATCTTCCACATCTACCTCACTAAGGAATTCTAATCCATCCATTTAGTCCACCAGCCATATGTAATCCCTAGTATGGTTACAAGATGCTAGCCATGTGTAAGCACCAATTCAATTCCCCATTTCTTGAACAATGTGAAATTTGTTCCATGTCTTCTAAACTGGGTATATAGGAAGTATCCTCATGGTTCAAGACTATCATCCATTACCATGATAGTCTTTCCCTTGAGTCTCCATGTCTCAGGTGGATCATGCCCCAACCCAAACGTTTCACTTATCTTAGGTCACTATCCATGTGTTCTATTTTCTTGGGCCACCTCATAGGTGTCATATCACCCAATCCTAAACTACATAGACATTGATTCCCACCCACTGGGATATGTAGGAATCCTATCTACGGTTAATCCCAACATCTTCCAAAATGTATCCATTCCAATTCAATACTTCTTCCATATCCATCCCGATTCTTACCTGGGCTACCATATCCCAGTGAGATCATGACATCCACAATATATATTCACCTAGTATCACCTGAAAAACTAACCATGCATAAGCCCCACACAATCCATATTCATCCAACCAATAGAAATGCTATTGTGATGGGTAGCTACCTGTGTGTAATCCCCAAATCGACGCTTAGAAATACATGGGTTTTTATCATGTATTCTAAACAATGTATGTAAGAATACATCATAAGGTTCAATCACCGCTAATGTTAAACCTTGGAATCCTCCTTTATGGATTCCACCACCTTGATCTTCCTTCAGTGGTGTCTAGATCAAACTTCATGATGTTATATATTCCCATTATGGGACACATCACTTGGGTTCTTCTCTCAAGTCATTCCCACCCATCTAATGGTAAACCTCAGTGCCTCCCTTAAATGGATGTATCCCTTCATGGTGTGAAATCATCCCTTTTTGGGGATACACCATTATGTGGTCCATCTTCATAGATATTTTTGATCCATCCATCTTGTAAACCATCCAGGTGGTTCATTCTAGAGATCCACTTCTATGATCTATCTTAATGGGATGTTCCGATCGACCTCATCCTGTCCATACTAGACTTTAAACTCATGAACTACCTTGTTTCAAACATGAGATACCTAAAAAAACCTCAAAAGACATTCCTTTTACATAAAAATCTCTATAAGATATTAATATTGTGGACTAATACATATTGTAAATGTGATGCCTAAGAATTACCTCAGAAGACATGCCTCTGGTATAAAATACCATGTGATTGGGGTGGAATGAATTGGGTTATGTGCCTTTGAGAATCACTCTTATAAAGAATAATTTAGTGGCTCCAATGATCCAATGTCCATAAATGCTCAATGAATCCCAACAAGACTACTTCTCTTACAAAAGGGTTCTACCCTGACTAGACCCCTTGGAATGTCTAGACAGAAGTAGGGTAATTAACTATAATTCATGAAGATAAGTAATATGGACTGTGTGTTATGGACAACAACTTAAATATATTAGGGATACCCATTATAGGTAAAGAGTTCCCAGGAGGGATCTATGGAAGGAGAAACCAACATCCCATCTTCTCATTTTGATCAATGAGCATAAATCTATAAAGAAGTGATGAATTCCACCCATATTTATAAAGCGTGAATATGGGATAACAAAATGCAATGCCCTAGTGGGCAGCAGCACATGGAGGTGGGCACCCCCATCAGAAAGAATCAGAAATCATAACTAAGGAATGGAAATTCACATTATAAAATGAAATAATCCATCTTCATAAATTTGGAATTCATTGTTTTCCCCTTCTTTTACAACTGTCACCTACTTTTGAAGCTCCGAATCAAACCATTATGCCGCTTTGGTCATCTTATAGAAGGATAGTTGGGAAGTTATTTTTACAATGTATTATTTATTACTTATTTCTATGATTCCAAGATAAATAATATGAATATTTGTGTATATTGGTTCATTACCAATTTGAATCATAGATAGAGTTGCATGTCCTTCTCTACTAAGAGCATCATATCACATTTTTTCCCTTCAATGATAATAGGGAATTGATAAATAATAATATTTGACCAAATTTAACCATATAAATTGATTCATCTTGATCTCATTCTCTGTGAATAAATACATTAGACTATTGTGATATATACATCACACTTCTCACCATAGGAGTAGTCTTACCAAATATTCAAAGCGAAGATGATTATTGAAAACTCTATAACAAGTGTTTGGTATTTCTTCTTGTAATGCCATAAAAATCTAAAGGAATATTATATTCAACAGTGTGTATGACATGTAACACCAAGCACATAAGGGAATATAATATCCTGAGAATTTATAATATATTTAATATTTTAAATAAATTCCTTAAATTTTATAGTTTTCAATGCACGTGACACAGAATTAGCATATGATGCATGCAACAATGAGTTCTTTGATGGCTTTCATTACATGCAAGAAAAATTATTATCATAAAATAATAAACTATTAAAATATTATTATTTAATATAATAAGATATAAATTAGTCGTTGTGAATAGTATTTACAAACTCTATAAAATCCATGTTATATAAAAATATAAATGAAATTAATTAGTTACAAATTCATAAGAAATTCATATAAGATAAAATTGAATAAAAATGGAATGTTTTTATAGAAAAATATTTTTAATATCATGAAGTTATTCTAATCTAATAAATTAAATTAATTACAATTAGATAGAGATAGTAATGTAATATATATATATAGATATTATATTTAATAAAATATTTTTGATATTAATAAAATTGCCTTTATAAGCATAAAATTAAAAAAAACACAATAATACACATAATGTACTATATTTTTATTTAGATGCTTTTTTGACCTTTTTATAGAGAAGATGTTTTAAATCCAATTTGTATCCCTTTTATTAATCTTATATGTCAAAATAAATATAATATTTGAAATCCAACATAAAAATTATTTTAGGGTGGTTTTAATTTTAATCTAGATACATTTTTCCAAAATTAATAAAAATTTAAGGCATTTGAATAAATTTCACTTTGAAATTGAATATAAAAAATAGAATCCTTTTGGATGTTTTTACTTTAAAAACCTGCATTATCATACCATTTGCGGGACTTAATTTAAATTAATTTCTGCTACTTTTAGTATTCGATTTTCAGAATATGGATTCAAAATTTGGAATAAATATTATTTATAATGTATAATATGTCTAAATTAGTTTTTTGACCCAAAAAATAGTGTCTGTAATTAAAATTAATTATAAAAATTAAGAAAAAAATTTGCTTAATAAGTTACTAAACATTCATCAAAAGTGCTCAAATGACCTATATGCATTTTCAAGAGAAATTGGATTTCCATTTAATGACCCAATAATAACATGGAAATAATTATTTCCATTACCATATCCAGTTACATAGGAAAAAATGTGGGTGTAATTTCGTTTCCTAAAATATACAAGTGTGTCACTCCTCTTCCACTACAAAAAGGCAGTCACACCTCCCACTTCCTCACGACTCTCAATCCACATTGGATAAACCAATATCTATTGAAAAAGTACCTCAACATCCCCTACGTCATCCTAGAATCCTAATATTGGGTATAAATCCATCCAATGAAGCTTTTTGGTTCGAATCAAAAGGAGTTATGCAATTAACATGTAACATATTTCATTACTCTCTTTAATTCTGTTTTCATTATCCACCACTAAACTACTATGATTCCATGATTAAATAAAATTACATGTATCCTAAATATACAAAAATGATTTTATAGTAAATTTAAGACCTACACTCACTCACACATCCATATAATTTGTAACAAATATAATATTTTTGTGAATGGTGAACTATAACCTCACGAAACGATGAGTGTTCATTCTTCCTTTACTGCCACTCATGGTGGTTATTATTATGGAAAATATATTCATATATGATATATAAAATAATTATTATTTAATTATTATTATTTAATTAATTTATGACACATACTCTTATACTTTCCATTTTGTATTTATATGATAATGTAGTTTTTGGAAGTGTGGACCACCGCCTCCTAAAAGCAAAGGGATTCATTCACATGATACATGGAATGAATAAAAGAATTTTTTAATTAAAAATATGTGACATAAAAACATATATTAAAATTGAAGACATAATTTTCTTTATAGAAATAATATATATATATATATATCATTTTCATTATTACTCTTTCACATACTAAAAAGTTATAATGTCAGTCATGGACGTGGGGCTACTGCCTCCTCGACACAATGTGATTTATTTTACATAAAAAATTATATAAATATAATTATATGTTATTAAAAAACAAGCTATTTTTGTTTTAATGATCATTATAGAAATAAATAGTGTTACATAACTTCTTTTCATTAACGATCATTGAAAAAATGGGAATGTTACACATGTGTATGTATGTCATATCGTCTCAATGATTGTAACATTAGTTAATTTTTCATTACAAAATTTAATGATTGGGTATAAAAGTATAATTTATGTATCAATATAATAATTTCGGAATTATTATTAATATTCTAAATGTGTTATATAATTTCCCCTTTGACCTTATTGGACCTACAAATGGTATTTTTGACACATAAATCGAATTTGGTAAGAACACCAGACGTAAACATAATTTATTATGTAGTACTATATGATAAGGTAATAAGTGAAATAAAATTCATGATAAACATGAAAAATATTATAATTAAATTAAATAATTAACCATGTTCTTTATTGAATAGTATGAAGACACACAAAACAAGTCAGACATAAGGAAAGATATTTCTTCTCGATTTATATTCATTGAGACTTATTTGTATTTATATACCTAGTTTATTTTATATGGTTTATATAATTCCATTTTGTATTTTTAATCATGAATATTTTTATTATAATTATATTATATGTTTAATTTAATATTATCCCCTCATTATACATAGGATTTAAAATGTTTCATAGTGGTATGAGACTCTTTTTGAATGTTTAAGGATTATTATCAACAAAACTAATTTTAATGATACTTAATTTTCCTTCAATTAAATTATATATTAATTTATTATAATGATTTATTTTTTCACTCATATGGTTATTAATTACTTTTTCATGTATTATTACAACTTCATAACTCTTTGGTACTCGAAATGTTTAAGAAAATGTTTTTATGAAAAACATTTCAAAAAACCTGGCTTTATTTCCCTCTTTAGTCGAAGCACCTATGTACTTAAAAAACAATGTTTTATTAAAATGTATTTAAAAATGTTTTAAAGTTTATTTTGAAAATAAATTTTTAACATTTTTTTGTTTTACCAATATTTTCAAATGAATATTCATGTTGCTTTCAAAAAAGGCATTTTTTAACTTTTTAGTGTGGAAAAGGAATGTTATTTTTTACCTCATATGACATGTATGGATATACATTCTATAATTTTATTGAAGCATAATTTTCATGATTTAAAAGTTTCATTTTATTGAAAATATTTTTAATAAATTATTTTCAATTATTTAAAATAAATCCAAAACAAAAGGTTATTTTCTTCAAGAATGTATTTAAAAAATATTTTAATTTTTTTCCATTCAGAAATGACAAAAACCCTTTATTTTAGTCTACTTGGGTTATTTTGTATTGATACAATCCTTATTCCCCATATTTGTGGTTTAAGATTTATTTTTCAAAGGATAATATGTGCATTCTCTTCCTCAGCACATTTTAGTCCCCTTAAAATATTCAATTTCCTATTAATATTTCATAATGAATTTCCCCTAAATATCCAAATCATTTTTCATGGATAAGAGTATTCCTTGAACCATATATCATTTTTTATATAGTGTTTACTTTATAATTTATTTTATTTAATGCATAAATATCGAAAAATCATTATCTTTTACTCAATATGAATATTTGATAGGGAACATGTTTATATAAATGTTTTGGACATGAAATATATGGGTTGGAAACCGTTTCTAGAATTCCCTATGGGTTTTGGACTAGTTAATGTAATCCCCATGATGCATCGTTGGTCTCATGTGATGATATTAGTTGTTTAAAAACCCTTCGAGTTTATTTCTAAGAAGTAAATATGGGTTTCTACCCAAAGTATTTATCTTTCCATAGGATAGATATTGATAGTAGAGATTTTCAAGTTTCAGAGTCATGATGTAAATAAATTAAGCATTTACCTCATTTATTTTTAGTTATAATTCATCCATTAGGGTTTCATTGACATATATATGCATACATTTTATTTTTCAGTTTATTGGGTAAATGGAATGTGCCTCAATTTATTACCTTTCCATATTAATTTCTACTTATCTGGTTATTTGAATGGCTTGTATTTTTATTTAATACATTTCCATATTAATTATGCACTTCCATCTCGTTTGGTTGATTACATGGTATGTGGGTTTAGTTATTTAACATTCCATAATTATAATTCTTATGGGTCCGTTATTTATTCTACTACACTTTTACATTGCTGATCCTTTGAGCTCACCCTTATTATGTTTCCCTTCACTAAGAATCCATGAATAAATAATGACATTAAAGGATATACTAAATAAAATAAAATTATTATCATAAAATTTGTTTATAAATAAGAAAAAAAATAATTTTTTAATTTTTTAATTTATTTATAATACAAGAAAAATTTATCCGGTTTACCAATAATACAAAACCGATCAGTTCTTCTCTATTTTATTACCTGTAATAATGCCAATGAAATTAATATTAAACACTGGTTATGAGATCTCTAAAGTTGGGTCGTTATAGTTTGTATCCAAGGAAGTTTATTATAATCTTTGGGAACAAGATTTAAGAATATATGAAGTAGAAAACATAGTAACATGGACAAATTTAAGGATAAGTATAGAATAGAATTTTTAAGATTCAGTTAGATAGGGATTATGATCTTTTCCTAGAAATACATCTCTATCTGGAAACTAAAAGTGGACGTTGTTCTGGTCTATATGTACCTATGTTTAACAACTCCAACAGGTGTGTCTGGCCTAACTCTGCATAACATGGTATATGACAACATTTCTTACTATACACTTAGTTTAAAATTCCCAAGGGATATGCTTTAGATAATTCAAATTTTCTTATAGAAACCATTATAAATGATTTGAAAAGATAATGACAATGAATGATCTAGGATAAACCCTAGACCATGGAATGAAGTTTTTATAAATAAAATTTATAATGTATTAATGAATTGAGGTTGTATTAAAACCCATAGTTTAATTTCTATTTCGGGATTCACCTTATTTCATGGATGACCATCATATTAATTTTGAAAATTATATTAATTGGGTTTTATTAAAGGGAAACATGTATCTTGGGTGATGACCAATCATTTCTGGAAAGTTAAGGGATCTTGATCCCATGATCTAAGGATAATTACAGTTTCAAAAAAACCACTGACCAATGCAACGTCCTAGTTAATGTGTCATTTTTTTGTAAAAAAATGTAGGGAATAAATTTTATGATGAAGTAGTAGTGTACAATTTTATGTTTATAGATTAATGTATTATCCATATTGACTTTGGAGAAATGTTTGATATGAAAAGTGTAACGCCCTGACCCCAGTTACCTAGATTCGGTGCATTATTACATAACATTGGCATGATCACAAGAAAGATCAAATCTCGAAAGACCGGTTGGTTTAGTAGCCTTAGAAACACTAGATATACTCATGAAGTTTTACATTACATCATAAAGTGAAAAAACTACAACAACAAGATAGTCTCCTTATCCCACACTCATATCCCCACATACTATCCCTGTAGGTCATTCATAAATTACTTCCTCACATCCTGGGAAAAATAAAACATAGAAAAGGGGTGAGCTCAAATGCCCAGTAAGGATAACAATATAGAGGAAACTTTCATAAATAAGAATAAACATTTAAGGTAATGTATAACTTAAAACAAAAGCCTTTTAAACTTGAACTTCAACATAGTATGGCAAAAATAAAATGAAATAATGCCATTTACTTATTCACATGGATATTCTACTAATCGAATAATCACATGCAATATCAATTACCACTTTCATAATGATGGAATGCATAATGCCAGACTATCATAACCACATAGCCAAGGCCTCGTGCCAAGACTACAAATAATATTTTGTCAATGACTTGTGCCAAGACACTAGTTTGTCTCATGAGACCTACCGATGCATCGAGGAGCTATATCGGGCCCCACCCGTCACATATTAAGTCCAATTCATTCCCATATGAAAAGGTTTAAACATAACAAACACATTCGTATTAAAACTAGCATACGAAATATCAATACTTTCACCATAAACCATGAATGGTATAAAAATAGCACATCTACAGTCAAACATATCACAAAACCTTCAATACAATATAGAAGTTTTGTATCATAATAAATCAACTTCAAATAAGCGTAAAATCCATCAAAGGATATTGACATAGATGAAATCAAAACTCTTTTTATAGAAATATCTCTTTCTATTTTGAAATCATTTAAGAGTCATATATTTATAAAATAAAACATTTTCTTTGAAAATATTATCATAATATTGTAAGGGAAGCTTCGACGATTTTATAACGGCAAAAAATAACCGCACCCACCGTATAAGTTTAAAAAACATTCTTACCTTAATTCTATCAAAAGGTTAAAAAGCACCTTGTTTGGAAAACGACGGAAAGATTCCTTTATAAACCACTTATAAAAAGTCAAACAAGGGTATAAATGACTTTAACCCATATTCTTGTAAATAGTAAAAATGTTTTGAAATACATTTTTAAGAAACATGGATGTGGATGATAAAGAGATCCTAGTAGATTATTATGTATAAACAACCTCGGATAATGAAGAGATTGTGAAATAAACCCTTACCTTGTAATTTTACTTGGTTGGGGTAGGTTAACCTCCTGTATAATGGTGAAATAATTGTTATTAAATTATACAAGAATCATATACATTAATATGATATCATATATGATCTTTTAACATTGATTTGTTAATAATATCTTAGTATTATCGTTGTTTCCGGTGTTAACTTACTCGTTTCCTTTTATATGTTTTATTACGTAAGCCATGTTTGTAATGGATAGGTTGTATCTTAATCATATCCAGAATGATATCAAGTCCTTATATACTATTATTAATCATAAAATGATAATTATACTTCAATGGATACGATAGAGAATGAATCTCATCGCGTTCGTGGAGACGGTAGTCCGTACGTACGCACGAGTGACAATATCATTCTTTTGATATTAAAATAATATATAATTGGATAGTATATAATATATATAGAATCATTATCATGTTATATTTATTATTTAAATGAGTTACACATCATTATTATACCCATCCAAATAATAATATATTGAATAACAATTACACCACGACGTGGAGACGGTAAGCCGTACGTACGCACATATGGTGAAATGTTATTCAAAGGGTGGATAGAATACTGAATATGGTTGAACCATATTTATAATAACATCACAGTATATATAAGATACTGGAGTTATTATTTTAGAATGGTAATAACAAGAAATAATAAGTGGAAGAAGAAATGAATTTGAAAAAGGGTGGTGAAAACATTACCTCTTCTCCGGGTTCTTCCTTTTGATTTGATCAAAAGGGCTCCTTAGGTTGTCTTTCTAATCAAACTAAGGCCTCTAGGTTGTAGTGAGAGAAGTTTAGAGAGTATTTGGGTAGAGTTTGTCTGAACCAAAAGGCTTTTAAGGTGTGAAGCAATGAGAAGGGGGAGTGCCCTTTTATAAGAGGGGTGAGGGGCACCTTTGGAAAAGCTAGAAATATTAATTTATAATAAATTCATATTCGGTTTCTAATGGCTCCAAAGTTGATTATTCAAAGGTTAAGGTGGGGATAGGTCGAAAACCATTCAACCAATAGAATTTATATAACGACTCGGCCTTTTCTTACTTTACTATTACATAATTTCAAAGATAAACAACATAATAGTATTACACATGGAGGATCCAGAGGCTTAGTGTTTTGGGAAAACTAGGACAATGCATAACAAATACAACATCAAGCATAAACATTTATTTAATTTCTTCTTCACTAGCTTCTTAGTGGCACTTGTACTCTCCTTAGTACATTTAGCCACCTGAGGATATAAATCAAAAAGTGGTGAGATAAAATCCCATTAAGAGGATAGATAAGAATAATACATCATGGGGTGAGCATAATCATAACATAGGCAAAAGATCATGATCATGAGAGGAGCATAACTAAAAGACTTGAAATGTGGAAATGCATAAAAATGAAACATCATGTCTTAGTGGTTAACTACCACACATACTTTTGAACAAATCTAGCATCATGTTCACACATCATTTCACATTTACTCATGAGATTCATCACTTTACCCAATGCATTGGAGCGCTATATAATTTCGGGCGCACCCGTCACATTTAAACATTCATATTGCGCTATATAATTCCGGGCGCACCCGTCACATCATAACATTATCATTATCATGATTTCCACATAGAACACATATCAAACATGTACATAAATAACCCATGGAAAGTAAAGGGTTTCATCTCATAATAACACATTCATAATATTTGGGTTTCCAAAAGAAAGAGGGAACAACATACTTGATACAAGAACCATCAACCTTGAATGAGAGGTAAAATGTGAGATCTTGAAAGAAGAGTTCTTTTGGAAAACATTTTGATGGACATAAAAACCAGTGAAAAACATGTATATCCTAGAAAAGTAAAGGAAATGATGAAAAAATGATATTTGAGGAGTAACCATATCAAAAATGGAGTGAGAGAGGGAGAACCTGAAGGAAGAAAATTGGGTTCGAGATTTCCCCTTACCTTGTACTCGAAAGATTCCTTCTCTTTAATGTCCTGTATAATGACATTATATTCATTAATTAGAAATTCCAGAACCTTTTATACATTAATAGGGTTCATTATGGTTTCATTATTTCATATTATGTTCCTTTGGATGACTTACAGAGTTTAAAAACATTGATCGGGGATGTTCATTTTCATGGTTTTCTTGAGCGGTCCACTTGTATTCTTAAATTGATGTTTGGGTAGATCATGGGTAAATATCCAGAAATGATATTACATGTTATTAATGATATTACAGAAGTTTTAATGACTTTATAATGAGTTACATTAGATCCTTGTGGACGAATCATTAGATAATAATTAAATAAAGATTATTTGGGTTAATTTGAGCGATTTTTTTAGATCACAACGAACTCGTTTTAACTTTTACTTAGTAATTTGGCCATAGGTTATTTCCATAACTTAAAATAGAACATAATATATATAAAATATTCTGGTTCAACCATAAAAATGGTTTCATTACCAGATCTTAAGGTATAAATGGAAGAAGAGATCATGTTGTTTTTGAAGGTGATAAATTAACACCACATGAACAACGTTCTCTTTAATAAAATAACATGGAGAGGAAAAGGGTGTGGGGTGATAAAATATACCCTTAGAATCATAAAATTACATTATATGTATAATACTGGAGTTACAAAACAATTTGGATGAAGATAGGTAGGGAGATATCAAGAAAGGAACTTGGACTTGAAAGGAAATTAAAGGAGAATAAGGAGAGAAATTACCTTTAGAATCTTCATCTTGAGAACCTCCTTAAGGAATCTAGGCTTGGTATTTTGATGATACCAGAAGCTTTTGGACGTGGGGTAGGGTCTAGGGAAGGTTTTTGGGCAGAGTTTAGAGAATTCTTGGAGCTTGAGAGGTTTGAGGAAAAGAGGGAGTGAAGGGTGGCTTTTATAGTGGAGGGGAGAGGGGTTTCCTTAATATAAAATTGATTAGTTTATTAATTTCACCTAAGACAATGAATAGTGAGTCTTGGATGACCAAGAATAGTAAAAAATTCATGTGAGTTCGGGATTTGGGTGCTTACATCACTTGTGATTTTAGGAATAGTGGGTTTTAATTAAAATGTATTTATATGGTAAATGAATGTATTCTACTATTCACCAAAAATTCAAGTATCTCAGAAAAATCCCAAAACATTACCCCAACCATTTTTCGACGTGAAGAATCCAAAAATGAAGTCCATTTTTCAAAAATAATTTTCTAAATATTATTAATTTAATATTTAATTAAAATCATAATTTACTTTAAAAAACAGTTTTTAAAATTAAAACTGATTTTTTAGTTCTTTCAAAAATTACGTAGGGTCTTATAAAATTATCTAAAAACTATTAGACATTGATTAAATAATTTATGAGTACATTACAGGAATATAAATATTCTTTTAAATTAATTAATTAATTATAATTAATTATTTATGACTTATAAAATACCCAAAACGTTTACTAAGGTCAAATTGTCACTAATATGTCTAAATTTTATTTTATTATTCATAGGAAATGTTACACTTATTTACTATTCATAAGGGTCATATTATTATTCATAAGGGTAGTTTACTATTCATAAGGGTAGGTTACTATTCACTAAAAATTATTTTTGTTTCATTAGACTCCAAAAACTATCTTGAACACAACCGTGTATGTCAGATTTTTAAAATTCCAAACATAGGGGTGACAAAATTATGTTTAAAGGTTACTTATTACTTAGTAGTTCATTATTTTGTGTTTTTATCACATAGATATAATAAGGGAATTTTCCATTGAAAAACTTTGGGTCATTATATTCTTCCCCCCTTAAGAAATTTTGCCCCCGAAATTTCACTTTACACAAACAGGTGAGGGTACTTCTTCTTCATTGCCTCTTCCGGTTCACAAGTTGCTTCCTCAAACTTTTGGTTCCTCCACAACACCTTGACAAGGCGGGTTGTCTTGTTGCGTAGAACCTTTTCACTTCGGTCCAAAATTTTTACCGTCTGCTCCTCATAGGAGAGATCATCCTCCAGCTGTACCACCTCTGAGTTTAGTACATGTGAGGGGTCTGGTATGTACTTCCTCAGTAGTGATACATGAAACACATCATGAACTTGAGCCATATTCGGTGGAAGTGCCAGACGATAGGCCACGGCTCCTATACGATCAAGGATCTCAAAGGGGCCAATGTACCTTGGGCTTAGCTTCCCTTTCTTCCCAAATCTCATGACTCTCTTCCATGGAGATATTCAAAAGAAGACATTATCTCCAACGTCGAACTCCAAGTCCCTTCGACGGTTGTCAACATAGCTCTTTTGCCGACTTTGAGCAGCTTTGATGTGTTTCTGGATGACTTGAACCTTCTCTGTCATCTCTTGAACAATATCGGTACCAAGTAGCTTTCGTTCTCCAACTTCATCCCAACAGGTTGGAGTTCTACATCGCTTCCCATAAAGAGCTTCATACGGAGCCATCTGAATACTCAAGTGGAAGCTACTGTTATATGAGAACTCAACCAATGGAAGGTGCTGATCCCAACCACCTTTGAATTCAAGAGAGCAGGCTCTTAGCATATCTTCAAGCATCTGAATAGTCCTTTCAGACTGGCCATCAGTTTGGGGGTGATAGGTCGTGCTGAAATTTAATTCAGTACTCAAAGCATGTTGAAGGCTCCTCCAGAATTTAGATGTGAACCTTGGATCACGGTCAGAGACAATCGAGAGTGGAACACCATTCAATCTCACTACTTCCTTCACATATATCCTTGCAAGTTGTTCAAGTGAGAGGTCTTCCCGAATAGCGATAAAATGGGAAGTCTTGGTGAGTCGATCAACAACAACCCATATCGCATTATTTCCTCTTGACGTTTTTGGGAGACCCGTGACAAAGTCCATAGTAACATTTTCCCATTTCCACATGGGTATAGGAAATGGATGCATCATACCTTTGGACTTTTTCCGCTCAGCTTTAACTTGCTGACATACCAAGCACCTTGATATATATTCTGTAATCTTCTTCTTCATGTTATCCCACCAGAAGTGTTCTCATAGATCACAATACATCTTTGTACTTCCAGGATGAATAGAGAAAGTTGAGTTATGTGCATTATCTAATAGCTCCTTCTTTATCCCGGGTGATGAAGGAACACAAAGTCGCATTCCAAACCGAATCACACCATCATCATCGATATGGAACTCTTGCAGCTTACCTTCCTTTACTGCATTCACCCTCTTTTGTATCTCCATATCATCCCTTTGTGCTTCCTTAATCTTCTGTTGGATGGATGGTTGCGCAATCATTTGGGCAAAGTAGGATGTATCCCCTGCCCTTACGATTTCCAAATCCATCCTTCGCATATCCAAGAAGATAGGGTCTTTCTCAATCCTCAACATGGATAGAGTAGTAGGTTCTTTCCTGCTTAGAGCATCAGCTACCTTGTTCGCCTTTCCAGGATGATAGTGAATAGAGCAATTGTAATCCTTGATTAGCTCTAACCATATCCTTTGACGCATGTTGAACTCCTTTTGTGTGAATATATACTTTAGGCTCTTGTGGTCGGTGTATATGTCACACTTCTCACCATAAAGGTAGTGCCGCCAGATTTTCAATGCAAAAATCATGGATGCCAGCTCTAGATCATGCGTCGGGTAGTTCTGCTCATGGATCTTCAACTGTCGTGAGGCGTAGGCTATCACATTATCATTTTGCATGAGTACACAACCCAAGCCTTTCTTTGAAGCATCACTGTATATCACAAAACTTTCTCCACTTTTCGGTAGTGTGAGTACAAGTGCAGTGATCAGCCTTCTCTTTAGCTCCTTGAAGCTTCCCTCACATTCTTCCATCCAGACATACTTTACCCCTTTCCTTGTTAACTTAGTTAGCGGGCTTGACAATCATGAGAAGTTTCTCACAAAACATCGATAGTACCCAGCTAATCCAAGAAAACTATGGATTTATGTGACACTAGAGGGCCTGGGCCATTCTTCAATCGCCTTTGTCTTTGAAGGGTCCACAGAAATTTCCTCGCTTGTGATCACATGTCCCAAGAACGTGACTTGATTCATCCAAAAGTCGCACTTGCTGAACTTGGCGTATAACTTCTCCTTTCTCAATGTCGCCAACACAAGTCTTAGATGTTCTTCATGTTCCTCCTTGCTCTTAGAGTAGATGAGAATATCATCAATAAACACTACCACAAATTTGTCGAGGTAATGTCTAAATACTCTATTCATCAAATCCATGAAGATTGTAGGGGAATTAGTAAGTCCTAAGGGAATTACCAAAAACCCATAGTGCCCATACCTTGTACGGAAGGCAGTCTTCTGAATATCTTCCTTCTTCACCTTTACTTGATGATATCTAGAACGAAGATCCACCTTTAAGAAGTATTGAGCTCCTCTTAACTGGTCGAACAAGTCATCAATCCTTGGGAGAGGATACTTGTTCTTTATGGTGATCTTGTTGAGTTTTCGATAATCGATACAAAGCTGCATGGTTCCATTCTTCTTCTTTACAAAGAGTACTGGCGCACCCCAAGGTGATGCACTAGGGCGTATGAACCCTTTGTCTAGATTCTCTTGCAGCTGCTTCTTTAACTCCTCCAGTTCGATAGGAGCCATCCTATAGGGGAACTTCGAGATAGGAGTAGCTTCGGGTATGAGTTCAATTGAGAACTCTGCCTCACGATCCGGGGGAATTCCAGGTAACTCTTCGGGAAATACATCGTCGTATTCCCTTACGATGGGCATTTCCTCAAGGTTTTAACTTTCCTTTGACTCAAACATTTGGGAGAGGTATGCTTCTTCATAAGGAATCATCACCCACACCATTGAAGGATTTTTCAAAGGATATCCATGATCTTCCTCGCATTTGTAGAGGAGCATGGGATGGTTCAGAATATGAAAATATATTTCCTTTTCCCGACAGTTGATATGTGCTCTATATAACAAGAGCCAATCCATTCCCATTATAGTGTCTAATTCCACCAATGGAAGTATTACGAGATTTGCCAGAAGAATCTTCCCACATACGTCAACATGAGAAGAGTCAAACACTTGGGTTTCAATGATTTCACCACTTGGTGTTTTTACAGATATCTCTACTTCAAGGTTTCGAGGCTTCGATTCTATAGTTCTAGAAAACATGCAAGATATAAAGGAATGCATAGAACCAGAATCAAATAAGTCTTTTTCCATTCCTGAGTGAATAGGAAGTGTACCTTGTATGAATTCATTATCATGTTCCACCTTCGCAGTAGTGATGGCATAAGCCTTCCCTTGTTCCTTTGGCTTTGGTGGTTGTTGTCACTGATTACCCTCGAGAGCTCGAGGTTTAGTGCACTGGTTTGAATAGTTCCCTAGCTCCCTACAGTTGTAGCATTGAACCACGAGTGGTTCTCTCCTATCATTAGCTACATTATCCTTCCTTTTCATGTCTTTTAGACACTCGTGAGCTTGGTGTCCTTCCTTCCCACACTTAAAGAATTTCACCGTACCTTTGAGGCATTTCCCAGGGTGCAACTTCCCACATTTTTGGCATGTGGGTCGTTGTGTTTTCTTCCCATCTTTATCACTAGATCAACCATCTTGAAACTCTATCTTTCTTTTCTTATCACCATATCCATGGGACCATTCTCCAAACTCCATCTCCACTTTGAGAGCACACCGAACAACTTCTTCATAATTCCCAAAGTCTCAAATTGCAAGAGCCTTTCGAAGATGTGGTTTTAATCCACTAAAGAATCTATCAATTTTTCTATCATTGTTGGTAACAAAACTCGAAGCATACCATGCAAGCCTTGTGAAATTTTCTTCATAGGTTGTGACAGATTCTCCTTCTTTTTGATTTAGCTCTATGAATTCTCTCTCCATCTTCGTGCGAAGAGTTATTGGGAAGTACTTATTAAGAAACATTATCTTAAAGTCTTCCCATTTCATCTCTTCAATTTCCTCCCTTGGCATGGTGTTCTTAATCAAATCCCACCATTGATCGGCTTCTCCATATAGAAAATAAACGGCTAGAGTCACCTTCTCTGTCTCGGAATAGTGGAGAACAAAAAAGATCTTCTCCATGGAGTTGACCCACTGTTCCGTAACTAGTGGATCAGAAGATCCACAAAACGTCGGTGGTCGTTGCCGCATAAAACATTCGATAGCTAGTTGCTCCCTCTTTGGTGAAGGAGGACGTTCCCCATTATTATGGTTATTATTCATAACCCGAGATAATTGGGTAAGAATCACCATGAAGTTTTGAACTCCAACTCCAAAATCATTGGGGATGTCGTTCGGGCAATCGTTGCATTGGCCCTCGCAAGAGTTGTTGGCCTGATTTCTCCTGGTTCCCACCATTTTCTAAAATAGAAAAGGTTAGAACAAAACATAAGTAAAAAAGTCATGCATAACTTATTCATTTAAACAATTATACCAAAAACATAACATATGGGATCCCTAGGTAAATATTCTTGTGTACATATTTTTACTTATTCTCATGCTAGAGGTTTTCTCTAGGGTTTACTAATCCTAATTCCCAAATTAACTAAAACTTTCCTCTGATACAAACTATAACGACCCGGCCTTTTCTTACTTTACTATTACATAATTTCAAAGATAAACAACATAATAGTATTACACATGGAAGATCCAGAGGCTTAGTGTCTTGGGAAAACTAGGACAATACATAACAAATACGACATCAAGCATAAACATTTATTTAATTTCTTATTCACTAGCTTCTTAGTGGCACTTGTACTCTCCTTAGTACATATAGCCACCTGAGGATATACATCAAAAAGGGGTGATCTAAAATCCCATTAAGAGGATAGATAAGAATGATACATCATGGGGTGAGCATAATCATAACATAGGCAAAAGATCATGATCATGAGAGGAGTATAAGTAAAAGACTTGAAATGTGGCAATGCATAAAAATGAAACATCATGTCTTAGTGGTTAACTACCACACATACTTGTGAACAAATCTAGCATCATGTTCACACATAATTTCACATTTAATCATGAGATTCATCACTTTACCCAATGCACTGGAGCGCTATATAATTCCGGGCACACCCGTCACATTTAAACATTCATATTGCACTATATAATTCCGGGCGCACCCGTCACATCATAACATTATCATTATCATGATTGCCACATAGAACACATATAAAACATGTACATAAATAACCCATGGAAAGGAATGGGTTTCATCTCATAATAACACATTCATAAGCTTTGGGTTTCCAAAAGAAATAGGGAACAACATACTTGATACAAGAACCATCAACCTTGAATGAGAGGTAAAATCTGAGATCTTGAAAGAAGAGTTCTTTTGGAAAACATTTTGATGGACATAAAAACCAGTGACAAACATGTATATCCTAGAAAAGTAAAGGAAATGATGAAAAAATGATCTTTTAGGATTAACCATATCAAAAATGGAGTGAGAGAGGGAGAACCCAAAGGAAGAAAATTGGGTTCGAGATTTCCCCTTACCTTGTACTCGAAAGCTTCCTTCTCTTTAATGTCCTGTATAATGACATTATATTCATTAATTAGAAATTCCAGAACCTTTTATACATTAATAGGGTTAATTATGGTTTCATTATTTCATATTATGTTCCTTTGGATGACTTATAGTGTTTAAAAACATTGATCGGGGATGTTCATTTTCATGGTTTTCTTGAGCGGTCCACTTGTATTCTTAAATTGATGTTTGGGTAGATCATGGGTAAATATCCATAACTGATATTACATGTTATTAATTATATAACAGAAGCTTGAATGAGTTTATAATGAGTTTTATTAGATCCATGTGGATGAATCATTAGATAAGAATTAAATGAAGATTATTTGGGTTATTTTGAGCGGTTTTTTTGGATCACAACGAACTCATTTTAACTTTTACTTAGTAATTTGGCCATAGGTTATTTCCAGAACTTAAAATAGAACATAATATATATAAAATATTCTGGTTCAACCATAAAAATGGTTTCATGACCAGATCTGAAGGTATAAATGGAAGAAGAGAGCATGTTGTTTTTGAAGGTGATAAATTAACACCACATGAACAACGTTCTCTTTAATAAAATAAAAGGGAGATGGAAAGGGTGTGGGGTGATAAAATATACCCTTAGAATCATAAAATTACATTATATGTATAATACTGGAGTTACAAAACAATTTGGATGAAGATAGGTAGGGAGAGATCAAGAAAGGAACTTGGACTTGAAAAGAAATTAAAGGAGAATAAGGAGAGAAATTACCTTTAGAATCTTCCTCTTGAGAACCTCCTTAAGGAATCTAGGCTTGGTCTTTTGATGATACCAGAATCTTTTGGACGTGGTGGAGGGGCTAGGGAAGGTTTTTGGGGAGAGTTTAGAGAAGTCTTGGAGCTTGAGAGGTGTGAGGAAAAGAGGGAGTGAAGGGTGGCTTTTATAGTGGAGGGGAGAGGGGTTTCCTTAATATAAAATTGATTAGTTTATTAATTTCACCTAAGACAAGGAATAGTGAGTCTTGGATGACCATGAATAGTAAAAAAGGCATGTGAGTTCGGGATTTGGGTGCTTACATCACTTGTGATGTCAGGAATAGTGGGTTTTAATTAAAATGTATTTATATGGTAAATTAATGTATTCTACTATTCACCAAAAATTCAAGTATCTCAGAAAAATCCCAAAACTTTACCCCAACCATTTTTCGACGTGTAGAATCCAAAAATGAATTCCATTTTTCAAAAATATTTTTCTAAATATTATTAATTTAATATTAAATTATAATCATAATTTACTTAAAAAACAGTTTTTAAAATTAAAACTGATTTTGTAGTTCTTTCAAAAATTACGTAGGGTCTTATAAAATTATCTAAAAACTATTATACATTGATTCAAAAATTTATGAGTACATTACAGGAAAATAAATATTATTTTAAATTAATTAATTAATTATAATTATTTATTTATGACTTATAAAATACCAAAAACGTTTACTAAGGTCAAATTGTCACTAAGATGTCTAAATTTTATTTTATTATTCATAGGAAATGTTACACTTATTTAATATTCATAAGGGTCATATTACTATTCATAAGGGTAGGTTAATATTCACCAACAAATATTTTTGTTTCATTAGACTCCAAAACTTGTCTTGAACACAACCGTGTATGTCAGATTTTTAAAATTCCAAACATAGGGGTGACAAAATTATGTTTAAAGGTCACTTATCACTTAGTAGTTCATTATTTTGTGTTTTTATGACATAGATATAAGAAGGGAATTTTCCATTGAAAAACTTTTGGTCGTTACAATTTATACAGGTTTGGGTTACTATATTAACCTTATCTTTTAGTTTTAACTCTTAGTTAATTAGTTTGACATTTACCATGTCACTTTGTATTTTTATATTATATAGTAAATAAACTTACTATATACATCCAAGATACCCCTAAGTGGTACATTAATGATACACCTATCATTATATAAGTCTCTTGGCTGAACCTTAGATTTTTGTAAATTTAATATCAATTAATAATATAATATTTGTTTTAAAAACTCTTTTATGTCACTTTTGACACTATTCAAAAGTTGATTTTTGTGAAACTTATAACAGAATGATTACTTCGAACAAAGTCAATTAAATAAATTCTAATATGTCCTATTATCCTAGAAAATTAGTGTAATTCATTAAAAGTCTCAAATTATATTTATTTGGGTATTTACAATATCACTTATTTTAATGTTTCACTATTATGGTAATTACTGCATCATCATTGTGTCATAAATAAATTAAATTATTTAATGTCTAAAATTTGTACATAAAATATCATTATGTAGAAAATATTTTTATATTTATAATTAATATTTATAGTCGAAAATCCAACATATATAACCCTATGTAAAAATTGTTTTTCTAAAAGATATATGCTTGTGTCATTTTTGTATTCATTTTAACTTAATTAAAATAAAGTGTCCATATCACTTACAAGTGGCTCCATGGGGTCCCAAAATCGACCCAAAGATTCCTATGGTCGAACATGTATCAACCAATAAGGCTAGGACACATTTTAGGCTAATTTAGTATTATTATAACATTATTTTTTAACCCTTATTTACCAGATTTACCCTTAACCATGGTAAATAAAATATTTACCGAAGTAATTATTCAAAATGTCTAAAAATAAAAGTTACCTATTTACACAATTTGAAAATCCTGATTCCAAATATGGAATCCATTTTTCCAAATTCAAAACACATAAGTGGCAGAAATTAATTTAAAATTAATTCTCGTTGTTAAAACAAGAAGCGTATTTTTAAGAGATAATAATTATCAAAAGATTGACACTTTTTTATGTCCGGTTTAATTATAAAATTATGTCCAATGACCAAAATTTTATTAAATGGTAAAAATATATTCTAAATATACTTTAAAACTACTCAAATTCATAATTTATCACTATTAATTATTTTGATTAAAAAAGTTGTTTTTAATTAAAATTTAGTAATTTTCACTATTCATCAAAATATTAAAGTTATCTGAAAAGTACCAAAATTTCACCTTAGGATAAATTTGATATTCCGAATCCAAAAATGAAGTCCATTTTGAAATATAAAATATATATAATTTCAAAAGGTAGGTATTACTATTCATAACTGCTAGTTTGATTGGTTATGGTGTGTTAGAACTCGGTGTTGCGTACAACACACGCTATCACATTATTCAAAGAGAAGCGTACCATAGAAGCTTGGGGTGTTACAAAAAGTTTTACTTTTTCCTCTTTTATGGGCCTTATGATCCACTAAAAGATCATTTTAGTGCTTGAGGAGTCAAAGTTAATATTGGTTAATTTTTCAAATAATGTTCTCCAACTTATATTTCAATATACATGCCAGTACAATGGTCCTTTTTAATTTCCAATTTCTCTTTTATAGATGATTTTTGTGAACCTTTATCATGATTTCATATTTCTATATATGAAATATAAAACAATATATCACCAATATTAATTTTAAATTAATAGGATGTAATTCAATTAAGTTGGGGAGAATGAAACTCCCTGAAATCTAAAGTAGGAACATTGTATTCCATGGAGCACATAACAAGCTACACCAAGAACATAGGGGAATATAATAACCCGAGACTTTAAAATATATTTAAAAATTTAAATAAATTCAATATATATTATAAGTTCTAGTGCACGTGACACAAAGTGAGTGTCTTTCACAAACAACAATAAATTTCTTTGATGGATTTCGATACAATAAAGAACATGTTTTACAAAATAATAATATATAATGATATTATTATTATTTATTATAAAAATATATATGCTACAAATTATGTATAATATTAACAAAAATTTGATAATATATGGTTTACAAAAATATAAAAATTAATAATTGGATAAAAATTTATTATAAATGAAAATGATAACCAATTGAATAAAAATTGAATGTTTTAATTGAAATTTTTTTTATTCCCACAAATATATTCTACCCTGATAAATTAAATTAATTATAATTAGTGATTGAAATTGATTTAATATATATATTATACATTAAATCAAATATTTTATATATTTATACAATTTATTTTTTTGGAATAATATGATAAAAACCCAATGTTTCACATAATGTTCTATATTTTTTTAATTCACTTTTACCTCATTTTAATAGAGAACCTATTTAAAATCCAATTTTTGGAACTATTATATATCTTATATGTCAAAATAAACTTAATATTTGAAATCAAAACATAAAAATTAGTTTAGGATGGATTTAATGTTTATTAGAAATATTTTTAATCATTAAATCCAATTTAGGTCATTGAAATCAATTACAATTTGAAATTGAATATTAAATCATATCAAACTTTTGGATGATTTAACTTTAAAACCCTCTATGGTCGTCCCATCTTTAAAATTTAAGTTAGTTTAATTTTTCAACTTCTATGATTGGAACTTTCAAAATTGACTCTATTTTTGGAATCAGTGTAATAAATAATGTATAATAAGTTCAACTTTTTTTTTGACCAAAAAATATAGTGACTGTATGTAGAATTAATTACAACTATTAATGTAAAATTAATCATAATAAGGGTGTAAACATTAGTATTAAAGAACCAAATAAACTATAAAGTTTTACAAGATCCATTGGTTGGCCATATTTCAACCCTATACTATATTGGATTGAATGCCTTCTATTATTGTATCCACATAAAAAGGGTAAAACTTGGGTGGAGTTTCCTTTCGTAAAATTTATAAGAGTGCCTCTCCTCCTCCACTGTAAAAAGGAACTAACTCCACCCACTTACCCACACCTCTCTAGGCTCTATTGATTGACCATAATCTACATAAATATCTCCTAAACATACCACCCCTCATCGTAAATCCTATCTTTTGTAATAAATCCATCCATGGAAGCCATCGGGTTAAAACCAAATGAAGTTACCCGATTAATAGGAAACATCATTCCTTAAACTCTTTAGTTTTCTTTACATTAACCTCCGCATAATCTCTTATTACTAAATTATTATATAAAAAACAATATCCAAAATATTATATGATGTTTTTATTCTGTGGGTTATACCTACACTCACACACACATCTATCTAATGGGTAATGAACATAATTTTTATGTGAGTGACAAACTACAACCTCGTGAAATGATGATTGTTTGTTATCACATTACCTCCTCTCATGGTTGTAATTATGATGGAAAATATATTTATTTATGATATATATCATAGTTATAATATAATTATTATTCATTAATTATTTTATAATATATACCTTTATACTTTCAATATTTAGTAAATATGATCATTTCATTTGTGAATGTTTTGACTTCCTCCCCCAAAAAGCAATGTGATTCATTTAGAAAATACAAGGAATGTATAATGTATGGTTTTAATTAACCATGTGTTACTTAAATATCATCTACATGATATTCATTACATAATTACCTTTCGGGAAATATAATATCTAAATTTATATATATCATTTCTTTATTACCCTTTCACACACTAAAAAGCAATAGTGTCATTCATGAACGTGTGGAATACCCCCTTCTCAACACTATTTCATTCCTTTTACATAAAAATAATTATATATATATATATGTATATATTATTATATGACATTTTATTTATTATAATTTTATCATTCTGGAATGATATAATGTTACTTACCGTCATTCCATAACAAACATTGAAAAATAGAATCGTTACTCATGTGTATCTACAACATATCATCTCCATAACTATAACATTGGTTGTTTTTTCATAGAAATATTTATTGATTGGTAACTTATGTATCAATATAATTATTATTTCATTATTATTATTTTTAAATTCTTATATAATGACTCCTTTGTCTATAGTAGACTAATTAACGGTGTTTTGAAAAATAAATTGAATTTGGTCAAAACACCCTACATAAACATAATTGTTTGGTAGTTGTATAAATAGTAGTATTACTTTAAATAAATTATAATATAAAAATTAAAACTTTTCTTAATAAATAATATAATTAACATAATTTTTTAATTCGGGAATATAAAGACACACATGTCAAGTCAAACAGAGTGTAAAGGATTTCGTCCCAATTTAAATTCTATTGATACTTGTTTGATATTATGCCCATAGATTATTTCATATGGTTTATATAAAACTTTTGACAAGGTAAATAATGAATCTCTTTATTCTCATAATATTATAAGTCTCATTTATTATTATTCATTCATGTGGCTTATGATATCAAATTTTTTAAAGTGGTATGGGAAACTTTGGAATGTTTAAATACAGTTTTCCGAAAAAGTAATTTTAAGGATCCTTTATTTACTTTTGGGGAAGTTATATTAAAAATGTTAAATAAAACATTAATTTTAATCTAATTTTGTTATTCCTTACTTTTATAAAGTATTAGTATGATTCTTCCACTCTTTTGTAATCAAAATTTTTTAAAATATTTTTCTAGAGAACCCAACATTTTTTCACTCATTATTTAGAGAACCTATTTTCTTCAAAATATAATGTTTTAAAAAATGTTTTAAAAAATTGTTTAAAAATTATTTTGTGAATAAATTTTTACCCTTTACCCTTTTATAAATTATTTCAAAGGAATCTTATTTTATGTCTCTGAAAATATCATTTTTCAAACCATTTACAGTGTAAAAGTAATGATCTCTTAACCTCATATTGAATGTGCAGATTTACACACCAATAATTCTATGAAGCTTCCTTTGCATGTTTTAAAAATATACTTTAAGTGAAAATTTATTTGGAAGGTGATTTTAAAATATTTTGAAAATGATTATTCCCAAATGAAAGGATATTTTCCTCGAGAACTTTTAAAATTATATTTTATAGTGTTTATATTCATCAATGAAAATAACCCTTGAATTTAATCTGCATGTGATATGTTTTATTGATAAAATAATTTTTCCCCATATTCATAGTTTATGATTTATTTGACCCATGATGATATTCAATTTATCTTATTTAATTCCTTTTATTCCACTTGAAATATTTAATTCTATATGATTATATAACATTTTATTTACCCAAAATATCCATATCATTTTACATGGATATAATTATTGATTGAAAAATATACCAATTTTCTTACGGTTTTTAATTTTGATGTTTTTTTATTAGAATGGTTCATATTGATAAATCGGTATTCTTTCCTTAATAAAAATACTTTATAAGTAAAATTTATTATTTAAATGTATTTCTCATGAAATATACAAGTCGGGTAACATTTAAGGAATTCCCTATGGATTAGGGACCAGTTAATATAAGCACCTTGATCAATAGGAAGTATCATGAGATAAGATTATTTAGTGAAAAACCCATCGAGTTTGTTTCCAAGAAATATAGATTGTTTTCCATCCATGGTTTTAAACTGTTCTGAGGATAGATCTTGACAGTATAGTTTTTCATGTTCCTTAGACATGGCTTTTGATAATTAAGAATTTCCCTCATTTAGTTTTATTTATTTTATTCCCTAATATTTTTCACCTATCTATCTATGGATTCATTTCATTTTCCTTTCTATAATTAAATGGAATGTTTCTCTATTTAGTACCTTTCCATATTAATTTTTCATTATTTGTTTATTTGAATGTCATGTTTTTTCAGTTATTTCCTTGCAAGATTTTTTTATACATTTCCTTCTTGTTTTTTTATTACATGATTTGTGTGTTTGTTTATTTACCATTCCATAATTATTATTCTCATTGATTCATTATTTCTTCCACTATATATTTCTGTCACATAGAATTTTAGCTCAACCTTATTATGTTTCCATTCCCTAGGAATCCATGATGTAAGAATGGTATTGAAGTATATTTTTGATGAAATGATTTTATTATCCTAGATGTTATTTATAAATATGGAAAAAAATATCTTGTAATTGTTGAATTAATTTTTAATATGAGACACATGTATGTATCTATTTTACCAAAACTACTAAACTGACCGGTCCATTGGGATTGGATTCCTTGTAATCATGTTAATGTAATTGACAACAGACACCAAATCTGGGATATCTAGGGTAGGGTAACAACAGTTGGTATCAAAGGAATTTTAATATAAAGCTTCATAAGTAAATTTTGGAAAACATATATTAGAGAACACTATCGTAAGTTAAAATTTTAGGATATGTATATAAAAACATCCTAAAGTTTTAGTTAGATAAAATTTTTCTTGTTTTCATAAAAACACACCCCTATCCAGACACTGAAACTAGACATGGTTTTGGCATAGATGTACCTAGGATTAACAACTATAACAAGTTTAGTCAGGCCTAGCACGGTGTAACCTGGTACATGACAACATGCCTTACTATGCACCTAGTGTGACACTCCAAGGGAATATTTAAAGTATAATTTAAATGTTATTTACCAAAAATTAAAGTATATATGATTATTTATTCATAATTAATGATCTAGTATAAACCATAGAAAAAGGATGGACCTATGTATAAAAACAACTGATAAAGTATTTATGTATTGAGGATTTATTGAAAACCGTAGTTAGAATCCTATTTAGTGATTCTCTTTATTTTATGGATGCCCATCATATTTATTTTAGAAATTATATTGATTTGGTTTTATAAAAGGATAAATTATATGCTAGGTAAAACCCAACCAATTATGGAAAGTCCGTGAATCTTGAGCCCATGATCCAAGGATTATAAGAGTTTCTCACCAACCATAGACCTAGAAAACATTTTGGTTAACATGTCATTGTTTATAGTAAAATAATTTGACTAATAAATGCTAATTATGAACCAGTACTATAAATTTCTTGGTTTAGAGATTATTTTATCAACCATATTGACTTTAGAGTATATTTGGAGACAAATAGTTGGATTTTCACTCTTTTATAGGCCTTACGATCCATTAAATGTATTTTTTGTTGCTTCAAGAATCAAAGTTAATTTTGGATATCAATTTAATGAAGTATATTTTGAATTAGAATTTTATCAAAGCACAACAAAAGGATTAAATTTTTTTTATATACATATATAATGTAAGTATATTTACACACACACTTATGTTGTAAAATAATTTATCAACATTAAGAAAATAATGTTAATTTTTGTTTTCATAATGAATTAATTTTTATTAAACTAATTGTTTTCTAAATCATCGTAGAATTATGGATTTGAGGCCCTTAACATTTTATTGATCATTACTATTTTTGTGATTGGTGACCTTAATCACTCCCTGTTAATATTTATAATTTTTCTCTATGTATGTACCTCTACGTTACACTAATGTTCTTCTACTTAGTGACATTATTACATATCAGTCCATATGAACATTGATAATCCCCATTCTCTATTTTTTAGAGGATGTTTTATGAACTCCTATACCATTGTTGGATTACAATATAATAAATATCAAACAATTTATTACCAATATCGAGTTCAAATTAAGATGATGAAATTTAATTATGGTGTGGAGAATGTATGGCCCTAAAATCTGAAGTATGAACACTGTATTAAATAGGGTTTCTGATACATAACACTAAGTGTATAAGGGAATATAAAAAAACTATGCCTTTATAATATTTTCCCTATTTTAAATAAATTTGTTATATTTTATATCTTGTAGTGCATATGACACATACCATATGTCACACGCAACAACGAGTTTCTCCGATGGCTTGTATTACACCTGAGACATAGTTTTACTGAATAATAATATTTTATTAAAATATTATTATTTAATATAATAATATATAAACTGGCCATTATGTATAGTATTAACTAAATTTTAAAAATCTATTGTTTTGAAAAATATAAAACTATTTCATTGGTTATACCATAATTATTAATGAATATAAGAACTAATTAATTATAAATGAAATGTTTTTATAGAAAACTATTTAATTCTCACCAAGATATTCTTCCCTGATAAATTAAATTAGTTAGATATATTAATGATATATATATATATATATTATACAATCAATTAGATATTTTTTATATTAATCTAATTTATTTTATATTAATAACATGAGAACAAACATAATATTACACCCAATATATTAAATTTGTATTGAGGAAATTTAATCACTTTTATTGGGGATCCTATTTTAAATCCAATTTTTCTCACATTTAAAAATGTTATATGTCAAAATAATCTTAATAATTGAAAGAAAGAAAGTTATTTTAGGGTGTTTTTAAGGTTTAATTAGATCATTTTTTTCTATTAATCCAAATCTAGGTCAGTTGAATAAATTTCCCATTGAAAATAAATATAACAACATGGCAATCTTTTGGATGATTTTACTTTAAAACACAAAATTATTGTTTCATATGAGGTATTAAATTTATGTTAATTTCTTCCACTTCTATGACATGAATTTTGAAAAATGGATTTCATATTTTTAATTAGTATATTTTGTAACATATAATAAGGTCAAAATATTTTTGACCACAATATTTTGTGAATGTATTTAAAATTAACTATAATGATTAAGGTAATATTCAGCTTAATAAGGGACTAAATCTTAATCTTAGGGTCCACAAAGACCAATAATCATTTTTAATATCCCTTATATAGACATATTTAGACCCTATACTCTCTTGTATCTAATATTTTTCTTTATTGGATCAACATTAAAAGGGAAAACATGGGTGGAAGTCCCTTTACAAATATTTTCAAGGGTTCTGGTCCCCGTCATATATGAAATGGTTGTCTTCCCTCCCACTTCCTCAAAACCTTCAAAAAACATTTTCTTGATTAAAATATAATGAATTATCTCCTAAACATCCCTCCTATAATCCATGATTCATCTCATGGGATATAAATCCATCCATGGAATCCCTTTGGTCAAAATCAAAGGGAGTTACCCGTTTAAGAGGTAACATCTTTCCTTAAGATATTTTGTTTTATTTCCATTATCAACACACTAAAATATTTTTATTCAAATATTGCATAACAAAAGTTTACTCAATATATAAGTATTTTTATGCTATGTTTTCGACCTACACTCACTCAAACGTCCATCTGATGGGTAAAAAGAATACTCTTTATGTGAATGGTGAACTACAACCTCCAAAAACGATGGTTTTTTATTTCATTACCGCCTCTCACGATGGTAATTTTGATGTAAAATATTTCAATATATAAAATATATGATAATTATTATGTATTTTTTATTATTAAGTTCTTTTTTAAAACATACATTTTTACTTTACATTTTGTGTAATTTTGGTAACGTTATTCGGGGAAGTGTGGAATATCGCCTCTTAAAGGCGATGTGATTCATTCACAGAATACATGGATTGTATGAATTATGGTTTTAATTAAACATACATGACAAATAAAATATCTATATTATATTCAAGACATAATTAATGTTCTAGAAATATAATATATATTTATATATATCATTTTCATTATTACCCATTAAGACATTAAAATGTGATAATGTCAGTCGAGGACGTGTGGACTACCACCTCCTCAACATGATGTGAATTCATTTACACAACAATAATTCTATATATAAGTATATATGAATATTTAAAATTTTATTTATGATATAATTACCATTCAATAAATATATATTTTTACATACCATATTCCTATAATGATTATTGAAAAACTGGTATGTTACTCATGTGTACGTATGGACAACCTTCTCCATGATTGTAACATTGTTTCATTTTACATAACCATATTTAAGGATTGGTTTTAAAATTATAAATGATGTATAAATATAATAATTATTTCATTATTATTATTTTTAATTTGTTACACAATTACCCATTTTACCATAGTTGACATACAAATGTTTTTTAAACATAAATCAAATTTGGTCAAAACACATAATGTAAACATAATTATTTAAGTAGTTTTATATTACATGGTAATATTTAAAGTAAATTTTATGATAAAAATGAAAAATATCTCAATAATGGAAATAATTAGAATATTTTTTTTATTTAGGAATATAATGACACACTGGACAAGTCAAACTGAAGGTAAGGGATTTCCTCTCAATTTCTATTCCATTAATACAAGTTTTTTTTTACATACATAGATTATTTTATATTGAGTATATAATGACCTTTGAAATTTTGAATCATGAATATATTTATTTTAATTATATTATATTTTTCATTAAATGTTATCGTTCATGAGGATTATCACTTAGAATGTTTCGAAGTGTAATGGGACACTTTAGAATGTTTAATGATTAATTTTATAAAAATTAATTTTATTTAACCTTAATTTCCATTCTAAGATATTATATGACCATTTTTTAATTACTTTTTAATTTTAATCTGATATGTTGATTCATGGCCTATTTCAATTACTAGTACCATTTTCCACTCATTGATAGACAAAAATGTTTTTGAAAATGTTTTCTAGAATACTCAACTTTATTTATCTCTTTTTTTGTGGAAACTATATTCTTCTAAAAACCATGTTTCATTAAAATGTTTCTAAAAACTTTTTTCTAATTATTTAGTAGTGAATGTTTTTCCATACTTTTATTTTACCAATGATTTCAAAGGAAACCTTTTGTCACATTCTGATACAAGTGTTTTTTTATCCTTTTACCATGCAATAGAAGTTTTCTTTTAATATCATACAAAATGTATGAACTTACTCACCATTATTTCTACAAATATTAAATTGAATGTTTTCAATGGTTCTTTTTAATGAAAATGTTTTTAAAAATGGGGTTTTAATGATTTTTTTAATGTTTTCATCAAAATAAAAGTATATTTTCCTCAAGAACATTTTTTAAATAAATTTTTCATAGTATTTATTATCATCAACAACAACACCTTTTTATTTTAATATACTTAAGATATGAGGTATTCACTTAATAATTTTTTCTCATATGGATGGTTTGTGATTGATTTGTTTAAGGATAATATTCACATCTACTTACGTAACCCATTTTAGTCCCCTTGAAATATTTGATTTCCTATGATCATTTGAAATTGAATTTCCCATAAATATCCATCTCATTTTTAATGAATGTGATTATTTCCTGAACCATATACCATTTTTTATACGATTTTTACTCTGGAAGTTGTTTTATTGAATTGGGGATTATTGATAAATTTGTATCCCTTACTCCATATGAATATTAGTTGATCCACTTTGTTTATTTAAATACTATGGGCATATAATATATTTTTTGGGGACTATTTAAAGAATTCACTATGGGTTGGGACCAGATAATGTAAGACCCTAAATGCATTAATAGTCTCATAAGATTTAATTAGTTTGAGAAAAACCCTTAGATTCTCTTTCTAATAAGTATATATGGGTTTCTAACCATGCTTTTAAACTGTCCAAAGGATAGATATTTTCAGTAGTGGTTCTCATGTGCCTTAGAAATGACATCCAATAATTATAAATTCACCACATTTACATTCAGTTATTATTTATCCTTGTGATTTTCATCGACATACTATAAATACATTTCATTTTTAGTTCATTGATTAAATGTAATTTTCCTCAGTTTTATACCCTTCCATATTGATTTTTTCTTTTGTAGTTATTTGGATGCAATTTTTTTTAGTTATTACCTTTCAATATTGTTTGTGAAATTCCTTATGAGTTTTTTATTACATGGTATGTGTTTATAGTTATTTTCTATTCCATTATTATTATTCTAACTGGTTAATTATTTCTTACACTATACTTTTCCCTTAATAAGACTTTGATCTCACTCATATTTTGTTTCATTTCCCTAAGAATCCATGAAATAAGACTGATATTCGTTGATATGCTAAATTTAAAAAAATTATTATCCTAAATGTTATTTAAAAAGAATAACAATTGTGTTATAATTAGTGTATTCATTTTTAATACGAAACATATGTTTGTACCTAGTTTACCAATACTTCTAAACTGATCAGTCCTTTGAGATATGATTACTTGTAATCATGCCAATGTAATTGCTAGAATAGAAAATCTCCAAGCACTTTGGGGTTGGTTCACTACAATTGGTGTCAAATAATGTTTAGAAGCAACCTTGCGAACTATATTTAGGGTAGCATATATTATAGAACTTAACACTAAGGTAGAAATCGGGGATAAGTATAGAATAACATCCTGAAGTTTTTGTTAGTTTGAGATCATTTAGATTTCCTAGAAATATATCCCTATTTGGATATTACAATTGGGAATGGTTCTAGAAAAGATGTATCTTTGAGTAACAACTCTGACAAGGTCTGTCAGTCTGGACTCGGTGTAACCCAGTATATAACAACGGGATTTACTACACACCTCATTTAACACTCCTAGGGGATATTCTTAGGATAATTTAAATTTCTTTTATATTCCATTAGGAAATATTTGAATATATAATTACAATGAATGTTCTAGGATAAAATGTAGACCATATAAGAACCTATGTAGAAATAAAACGAATGATATATTTATGTATTAAGGTTGTTTTCAAAGCCTTAGTTACAAGGATATATTGTGATTCACTGTATTTCATAGATCCCAGTCATATTTACATTGGAAATTATATTAATTTGGTTTTCAAAATGAAAAAGTTTATTCTATGTGACAACCAATTATTTTAGATAACATAGTAGGTCTTGAGTCGATGACCAATGGTGATAAGGGTTTAATGCCAACCAGTTACCAACACTATTTCCTGGTTAATATAACATTGATTTTAGATAAAACAATTTGTTTAATAAATGTTAATTATGAACCATTAATGTAAATTTTTTAGGTTTAGATATAAATTGATTTAACATATTGACATTGGAGAATACATAGAGAAAAATGTTTGGATTTCCACTATTTTATGGGCCTTATGATCTGTTAGTATATTATTTTAGTTCTTTAGGAATTAAAGTTAATTTTTGGATATCCATTTCATGAATTAAGGAATATAATAGAATATTATCAAACCAAAACTAGAGGATGATTTTTTTTATAGAAATATATAATTTAAGTATATTCCATTATAGACTTAGGTAGAAAAATAATTTCTCAACATTAGGAAAAAAATCATAAAATTTGTTTCCTAATGCCTTGATTTTTTTGAACCTACAGTATTCTAAATCATTGTAGATTTATGGTTTTGAGGAACTCAAATTAATATTTATCATTCAATTTTCTTTGATTGATGTCCTAAATCACTCCCTATAAATATTTATGATTTTCTTCTAATTATGTATCTCTACTTTCCACTAATTATTTCTAACATAAATACCAAGTAACATGTCAATCCATAAATCCTTTGTAATTCGAATTCTCTATTTTCTAGTTAATTTTTTATGAACCCTTATCATGATGTGGGATTTCAACATATGGAATATAAAACAATTCTTGAATAAGATCGAGTTTAAATTATGAGGACACAATTAAATTAAGGTGGGGAGAATGTAGTTCCCTGAAAATTTAAAGCATTAATATTGTGTTCAATAGTGTGTATGACATGAAACACCAATAAATTAATGTAATATAATATAAAAATACCTTATAATATATTTACTATTCCAAATAAATTCAATATATTTTATAGCATTAAATTCATGTGACACTAACATAGTGTTTGCCACATGGAATAAAGAGTTTCTTTGATGTCTTATGTTATACATAAGATCAATTTTTACTGAACAATAATTTAAATTAAAAATATTTTTATTTTATATAATAAGATATAATCTATCCATTAATAATATTATTAGATAACCAATGAAAATATATGGTTTAGACAAATATAAAACTAATTAATTGGTTGTAAATTAATTATAAATGAATATAAGAGCAAATTTAATATAAATGTAATTTTTTTAATAGAAAACTAATTTTATGCCCATAAATCTATTTTACCCTAAAAAATTAAATTTATTACAATTAGTTGTAGATAATAATGTAATATATATATATATATATTATACAATCAGTCAAATACATTCCATATTCACAGAATTTATTTTATATGTATAATATTACATCAAACCCAATATTAAACATAAAAATCAATATATTTATTATGTCATTTTTATTTCCTTTTAATGGATATCATATTATAAATCTAACTTTTGGCTATTTTATAAATCTTATATGTAAAAATAATCTTAATATTTGAAAGAGAAACATATAAATTAGTTTATGGTGGGTTAAATGTTTAATTATATAAATTTTTAATCAATTAATTCAATTTTGGTTATTTGAATCAATTAGACTTTCAAATTGAATATAACAACACAACAATATTTTGGACATTTTTACTTTAAAAACCCGCATTTTCGATCCCTCCACGAGATTAAATTTAAATTAATTATTGATATCTATGTGATTAAAATTGGGAAAAATGGTATTCATATTTGGAATTTGAATAATTTATAACGTATAATAAAGTAAAAAAAAATTGAACAAAAAAAACAGTGAATGTAATTAAAATTATTTACTCTAATTTCTGTAAAAATAAGCTTACTATGGGACTAAATGTTAATCCTAAGGGCCCAAATGGCATAGAAATATTTCAAATTTTTATTATATGAAAATATTTAGAAACTATAATCTCTTGGAAATAATTTTTTTCACTATTGTATCAACTTAAAAAAACCTGGGTGGAATTCCCTTTCCGAAAATTTACAATGGTGCCACTCCTCCTCTATTATAAAATGGCCCTCACCCCTCCCAATTACTCACACCTCTCAATCCACATTGTCTCAACTAAGATCTACTGAAAAATCCTAACTAATCCTAGAATTCTCCCATTGTTAATAAATCCTTCCAAGGAATCCCTTTGGTTCAAATCAAAATGAGTTCCCTGATTATGTTGTAACATATTTCATTATTCTCATTATTTTTATTTCCATTCTCCGCCCACTAAATATTTATAATTCCATTATTATATAATAAACTAGTATCACATATATATTTTGATATTTTTTCCACCTACACAAACACTAATTTCTATCTAATGTGTAGAAAAAATAATATTTATGTGAATGTTAAACTACAGCCTCACGAAAAAATGATAGTTTTTTCTTCCTTTACCACCACTCT
This sequence comes from Viscum album, assembly GCA_963277665.1. Taxonomy (NCBI): domain Eukaryota; kingdom Viridiplantae; phylum Streptophyta; class Magnoliopsida; order Santalales; family Viscaceae; genus Viscum; species Viscum album. The sequence continues at coordinate 2,001,764,564 of OY728143.1, read as the reverse complement.
TGGTTTTGATTTTGATATAAATTATATTTTTATATGATATATACGATACTTGTTATTTATTTATGATTCAATAATGGTTTTATAACACATATCCATATATATAAAAAAAATTTGTAAATATGATAAATTCATTTGTGGATGTGTAGATGGCCACCTCATAAAAGCGATGTGATTCAATCACCAGATACATAGAATGTAAAAAAGGATAGTTTTAATTAAAAATATATGACATAAAATAGATATATTATATCAATTAAATAATTAAAATTCTAGAAATATAACACACACACATATATATATATCATTTTCTTTATTAATCTTTAATAAAACAGAAAGTGATAACATCAGTTATACATGTAGGGACTACCTCCTCCTCAACACGATGTGATTTTTTTTACATAAAATTAATAATAAATATTTTTATACATTATTATATGAAATTTTATTTATTATATTATTATCACTATGTAATGATATATTGTTAATTATAATCATTCCATAATGATCTTTGAAAAATCGGAACGTTACTTATACATACGAACATCCAACAATATCCATAACCTTAATGTTTGTTCATTTATCATAAAAATATTTAATTATTTGTTTTAAAAGTATACTTTATTTATAAATATGATATTTATGTCATTATTATAATTCTTATGATGTTATATAATGACCCCTTTCACCATAGATGACCTACAAAAGTTGTTTTTGACATGTAAATCGAATTTGTTCTAAACACCCAACATAAAAATAATTGTTTATATTGTAGTATAATAAATCATAAAAATTGAAATAAATTTTCTAATAAACATGTAAAAATATTATCAATCTTATAAATATCTAACCTAAGTTTGTTATTCAGTAATATAAGGACACACGAGACATATCAGACTCAAGGTAAAGGATTTTATCTTAATTTAAATTCCTTTTTGATTTGTTTGTTGTTATGCCCCTAGTTTATTTTATATGATGTATATACTGGCCTATGTAATTTTAAATCATGACTCTATTTATTATAATAATATTAAATGTTTCATTTAATGTTATTCTTTTATGAGGTTTATGATTTAAAATGTTTCAAAGTGTTATGGTACAATTTCGAATGATTAAAGATTACTTTACTCAAAAAAATTATTAAAATACTTTATACCCATTAGAAGAAATTATATGAATTTTTTTCAACAAACCTTTAATTTTTATATCCCATGATTATTCATTACCCTTTTCAATAATTAGTAACATTTCTTCGCTCTTTGGTACTCAAATTTGTTTTGAAATTTATTTTCAAAAAACACAACATTAATTTTCTATTTAGTCAAATAATCTAATTTATTCTAAAATCCATGTTTTATTAAAAAAAATTAAAAAATTTTTATAAATTTATTTGGTAAATAAATTTTACCCATTTTTTTCTTTTAACATTATTTTCAATTGAATCTTCACATCCATTTCTGAATAATTCATTTGTGTTGCCTTTTACCATTAAAAAGTAATGTTCTTTTTTACCTCTTATAGATTGTATGGATTTTCCTATTGTAATTTCTATAAAAATTAATTATCATGTTTTAAAAGATTCAATTTAATGGAAATATTTTTAAAAAGTTATTTCCAAAATTATATTTTCCCAAATAATGAGTTTTTTTTACCAAGATTTCTTTCAAAAGATCTTTTATAGAATTTCTATTCATCAATGGCGATAACCCATTATTTTACTCCACATGGAATATATTTTATTTATACTATCCATATTGCTCATATGTATGGTTTATGATTACTTTGGACAAGAATAATATTCACATTCACTTCCTTGATTCTATTTATTCTACTTGAAACATTCAATTTCCTATGATCAATTGAAATTGAATTTTCCCAAAATACCCATATCATTTTCCATGGAGATGATTATTTCATGAACCATATTTCATTTTCATATAGTAATTAGTTTTTTAGTTATTTTATTTAATGGGTAAATATTGATAAATCTATATCCTATACTCAATATGGGTATGTGATAAGGAACTTTTATTATTTAACTACTTTGAACTAGCAATATATGGGATGGGGAGTATTTAAGGAATTACCTAGTGGTTGTGGATTGATTAATGTAATCCCCTCAATTCATCGGTAGTCTCATGAGACAAAATTAGATGGTGAAAACAACTTAGATATTGGTTCCTAGAAATATATATGTGTTTATATCCAAAGTTTAACACTTTCTAGTGGATAGATATTAATAGTGGATGTTTTCGTGTGCCTTATACATGACATGAAATAATTATGCATATTCTATATTTAGTTTTAGTTATTATTTATCCATGAGATTTTTTATCGCCATATCTATGGATTTATTTAATTTTAAATTCATTGATTAAATTTCATGTTTATCAAATTCTTGCCAATCTATATTGATTTTGATATATCTTTTTATTTTAGTATATATCTTTTCTATTATTTTTTTACCATAATGATTATATACTTATTTATTAGTTTTTTTATTATAGGGTATATGTGTTCTATTATTTACCATACCATAATTATTATTCTAATTGATTAATTATTTCTTCCACAATACTTTTCCCTTAAATAGCATTTGATTTATCCAATATTATGTTTCATTTACACAAGAATCTAAGAATTGAGAATGATATTCAAGGACATGAAAGATGAAATATAATTATTATCCTATAATTTGTTTAGAATGAAAAAAAAATTATTTTATAATCAATTCATTCATTTTTAATACAAGACATATGTATATAAATATTTTTCTGTGTCTACTAAACTAATCAGTTCTTCAGGATTTGATTCCTTATGATCATGTAAATATAATTGATAGCATACACTGTTTATGGTCTCTCTATGGTCAGGTTGCTACACTTTTTGTGGATCTACAACTATCATGGGGGATATTCTATAATTTTAACATTATTTGTGTGTATACAACCCCAGCATATTTTTTTTAATTACAATATATCAAAAAAACATGTAAAATTTATGGTAGTGTAAATATAGGGACAATTATTAGAATATTCTTCTTCATCATAAATCATTCCTCACATTATCCCATCTATGAATACCTTACCCCTTTACATGTAAAGATATATAGTAAGATACACAATTATGATAAATGTTTAACTAAAATTTAAGCAATACTCTGGTATGCTATGAGAACTATAGATTTAAAAAGACACTAGAGGGTCTGGTTCATTCCTCAATTTCCAATATATTTTAAGAAAATATAAAAATTCTCTCAATTTTGATCTCTTTCTCTAATAATGTGACTTTCTACAGCCTAAATTCACATATTCTAAAATTATAATACATTTTATCTTTTGTCAATGTCTCAAGAAAAATCCTTATATTCTCCTCATTTTTAATCAAACTCCAAGATGAAATTATAATATCACCAATAAAAGAAACTAAATAATTTCCAACATAGTATCTATTAATTCTTTTCATAAAATCCATGAAAATCACGGGGGAATTTTTAAGTCAAAAGGGAATTACTATGAACTCATAGTGTATATACCTTTTACACAAGGTTTTATTCAAAATATATTTCATCTTGAAAATTAGTTGTTGACATATAGAATAGAGATCCACCATTGAGATTTTCATGGATCCTCATAGTTGATCAAACAAGTCATAAGTCCTTTCTTTGGTATACTTTTTCACTATGGTGATCTTATTGATATCCTGATAGTCGATCAAAAAACTCTTTAATCCACCATTTTTATTATCATAGTTCAAAAAACAACCCCCTTAAAATGCGCTAGGTAATATGAAATATTCATAAAAATTTACTTGAAACTACTTCTTTTACTCTCATAGTTTGATCAAGGAAATACTAATTGGGTATCTAGATATATGAGTACCTTTGGGAATAACCTATACTGATAAATATACCTCATGATCTGGGATGAATTTGGGTAACTATTCAGAGAATTAAACTATATATTACATTAAAATATTCATTTACACAAGTAATGCACTTTAATTCAACTCTGTAATTTGTTCAAGATAGGCTTCTTCACTGATTATCAACACCCAAACAACTGAGGGATTTTCCCATGGAGATGCATGAACTTTCTTGAATTATTATAGGATTTTTTGGATGGTTATAAATGTTGAATGATATTTAATTTTCTAAATATTGGATTTTAAATATATATAATGCTATATAATTTAGTCCTATTATAACAAAAATTTATCAAAGGGATGGATTATGAGTTTCTCTAGAAGAATCAGCACATAGACACTAACCAGAAAAGAATCCAACACATTGGTTGTAGTGATTACACCACTATGTGTTTTTATGAATATTTCTATATCAATATTCCAGAATTTTTATTCAATAATTTTTGAAATAATTTTTCATATAACAAATATGTAGTAGTAGAATCAAATCCAATGTTTTTCGTTATGAAGTTTGTTGAAATTATTCCTTGTTTAACTTCAATTTCATGTTCCACCTTGATAGCAGTGAAAAAATAATATTTCATTTCTCCATTGTATTTTTTTTATTAATGATGTTGATTACCATCCAATTCCTATAGTTTAGTGAACTATATCGAATAGTTATCTTACTCCTTGTATATGAATAACTAAATGATTGATGGTTCCTTGGGAGGTTCATTTTTTTATACCTTTTTTACTAGATTCTTCATTTCACTCTATCATTCATGAGCGTAGTTGCCTTCCCACCCACACTTGAATCATTTATCATTCCCTTTGATATAATTCCCATGATTATTCATTCCAAATATTTCACTATTTGGTGGTTGGATCTTCTTTCCTCCTTTAATATTTGATAAACCATATTCAAATTACATTACTCTCTTATTATCTTCATGTCCATGGGACTATTCTCCAAAATCAATCTCTAATTTTAGGTCATATCAAATTGCTTTTTAATAACTCCCAATGTATTATGTTTCTACATACATTCAAATGATTCCCTTAAAATTACTAAAGAATATATATATTTTTTAGCATTGTAGATAACAATAAATTATATTTATCTTGAAATCATTGTTTAAATTTCCATGTATATCTTGAAATAATCCCCAACATATTTCCTAAGCTCTATAAATTCCCATTCCATACTTTATCAAATACTTTGAGGGAAATACTTATTAACGAGTAACATCCTATTATTTTTCCACTATATTTTTCTACTTTATCCTATGGGTTGGTATTAATAATCAATTCCCACCATTGATATTCCTATCAATCTTAATAATATACATATATCATAAATTTATCTTTATAATAATAGTGGATCATTGAAATGAAATTTTACACTAATTTATCCAATTTCTCTATAAAATATTTATCAAAAGATTAGTAAATAGTGTTGTTCATTAACAAATAAAAGACTTTATGGATAGTTGTTCTCTCATGGGTTTATGAGGACATTACACATTGTTAAAGCTATTTTTAATAGCCTGACATAGTTGTGTAAGCATCCTCATGATATTTCTAACCCCATATCACATCCCTTTGGTAATTTCATTTGGATAATTATTACATTGTACCTTAAATGGTTTGTTGGTCTATTTTCTCATGGTTCCCTATATTATATAAAGTATAAATTTTTTATAAAAACCATTATTTCACAAATAATGAATAAATAATTTATCATTATTCTTAGAGTAATTCTAAAGTCATTTATAATAAGATCCCAGTGGCTATATTTTTCTTAAAATGACGCATATGGGATCATATAATACAATATTTATGAATTTAATAGAAATAAATTTATTAGATACATATCCTTTATAATTTATTTTATAGAGTTTTGTAATAATTTATGTATATCCCTTAGGATTGTTAGAACTGGTGTGCTGAGATGCTTATTCATAATAAACTAAATAATGATGAAGATAATAACCAATTATCATGTTTTGGGGTTATTAATTAAAGATAAAAAAATCTATATCAACATAAAATTTTAGTATCTATACAGTTATTTCATTTTATAAAATACATGTTTTTTGATAAGTTATATAAACTTGTAAAGTAAACCAACACATAGACATAGCCTTATGGTTTTAAAAAATTATTTCTAATTCTAAATCACTATTTAACTAAACCATCTATAAAGAAAAATAATAGAGATGAATATTTTTCTTATGAGCATTAATAAATTGATAATGAACATAATAATAATACAATAAAGGATCAAAATGTTAGGTACCAGTGGAAAAGTATTCAAATACATAAATTATACATAATAAAACAGAAACATTATTTGAAACTGTTTTCTTTGTCCACATATAATATGTCATGATATCCTTATAGCATGTAATCACTTGAAGATAAATGTTAAATAATTGGGTGATATAAAATCTATATAAATAGAGAGATAACATATAATGAATAAGAGAAATTAGTAAGTAGTACGTGGTGTAAAATATTAACATCATCAAATCATATGTATTAGATCATCATTACAATAATTAATGAAACATTTGATTAGGTTAGGAAATGTGTCATATGCATAGTAATAAAATATCATAACATATGTTAAAATACCACACATAGTTGTTGATAAAGAAAACATCATGTTCATACATAAAATATATTCATAAATCAAAACATCAAAATTATGATAAAATAGAAAATCATGTTCAAATATTATACACATAATATCATTTTATATAACACAATACCCAATGTATTTGAGGGATATAAAATTTCATGTCTACTAAACATGTATAATATTCTAATGATCAATCATGCCACATAGATCATATATCAATCACAATCATGAAATAAACCCCTTGAAAGGAATGTTTTTCATGAAGGTTTAATCACGAATAAATTAATGGATAAAAATTTGGGTTCCCAACTGAATAAGATAAACCATGTTTTTTTGTTTAAAATATCATTAGTCTTGAGTGAATAAGAAATGACTTAAGAGGATTTGATCAGATGTTTTTGGAAACTAATGTATTATCCAAAAAGTTTTTTAATGGATCGGAAAAAATTTAAAAGGTTATGAAAATGTATATCCCCAAAAAAGAAAATTTAAATAATATATGAAGGAAATTTTATGGATATTTGAAGAACATACCATAGAAAATAATGTTAATTAGTAGGTAACCCATAAGGAAAGAGTTCGGTTCATGATTTCCCTTACCATAAATCATGTTTTATTTCATCTCTTTTATACGTCTTGAATAAAAAACATAGTCTTAATAAATTGATTATAGAGATTTAAATTTTTTAAATTTTTCACAATATTTCAATTATATTCATTGGATTATATTTATCAATTTCCATCATTAATGTTGAAGTATTTTAATTTTATATTTTAAATTAAATATCTTATTGTTTATCTATTTAATGATATTGGTTTAATGATACATTTATATTATCAATATTAACTACAAATACATAAACATAAATTTATTTTTAATATTATATATTTTAAATAATTTCATATAATCATCCATAAGGTTGTTGATAAGAAAATAATTAGCAACATCCAAATTGGTGGTTAACTGTTAATTAACAGGACATTGACAATAGAATATGGAAGATAAGTATAAAGTATAAATATAATGTAAGTATATTAATTATAGTATGTTGACATATTTTATATAATTTCAACATAACACTAAATTAATATTATAATATTTTTGTAACGACTTGAACTTTTATAATTCTAAATACCTCTTATTTAAAAAATTAATTCATTATTAATTAATAATGTTATTTAAAATACATGATGTACTTTAATTGTGTTGAGAAGTTATAACCAGTTTGAATTAATCAACTATTAGGAATCATAACTATTTATAATTTATACATTTAATAGTGAACATATGACTAGTATTTGTATAGGGTTGTGATAATGTTAAAATTAACGCCTATAAAATAAGTGATAACCATGACTAATGGATATTACCCAATAAATCACATTTATCAAATCATAATAAGGAGATATTATCACTCTGATTTCACCATGACCACTCTTGTGATGATATTCAATAACAAAGTCCTAATCATAACCACTTATGGGATATGTTCAAACTCATCAACTTCACAATCTAAATCATGTTTTTTGAACCACCCCTTGAAACTCTCACCATTTTACACCTTAACCTCAGGGAAGTTTATAGTATAATAAAGGGATATATAATGATACCCTAATAGTATGAATTTTTATATTATTATATTTAATAAAAATGATTATTTATATCCTTTATTATTATTATTAGTTTTATCATTATTAGTTAATACGTTTGAAAAAAAAGATGATTTTGATATGATGAAACAAAAACTATTTTTTCAGAAATGTATAGGTTCATTCAAGACAATATTTTTAATTAATTCACTAATTTTTAAAATAAATGATATTTTAGTAAAATATTCTTATTATATAATTTTTTTAAATAAAAATAATCATATAATTTTATAAAGTCAAAAATAATTTTTATAATTGCTAGAAGAATGTAATTGTCAAAACACTCAATATTTTTTAATTAGTTTGGGTTTTTGATTCAAATGTGTAAATTATCATTCATATAAAATTATTTGGATCAAATTATTTATGATAAAATAATTTTAATATTATCCATAGGTTATTTTTTCAATAATTTTTTAGGATCATAGAAATTTATAGTTTAAAATTTAAAATGTCATAAATTTAGAATTTCTATTATGACACCATAGTTACCCAAAAGAGATATAATATATGACATAAATGGTATCCCTGAAAAAAAATATATTTTCAACTAAAATTAAATTTTTTATATTTATTATGTTAATTTTTTAAACAAATAATGGGTCCTTTAAAACCAATATTATATTTTATGGTTTAAAAATCAATTCGTTGTAAACATAACTCACTTCCACATCACTAAGGGAAATATTCTAAAGAGACCGGTTATTAAACATTTTTAATAATTAAAACAGCATAAATTTGTTGAAAAAATAGGTAATCCCATGGTATGGTTTGTGGTTTTTATACCTTTATCATATCAATTATAAAAAAATAAAAAAAACATTACTAATTTTCTATATCAACCCACCCAAACTCCATTTACACTTCACCAAAAACCCATTATAACATAGCATTACACTATCCATTACTATCAATAGTCCTCATAAGGGTCCCCAATCTATCAAGAATATCCTACCAATATTTTTAGAAGCACCCTCTCAAGATAAGAAATCATAACATTCTCAACTTTCTTAAGTAGCTTACAATATAATGTGTCATTTTGATCAACATATTTATGCTTTTCTTACTATAATTATGATTCAAAAGTAATTAGAGGACCATTTGGATCACATTAATACCTTAAATAAACTTTTATGTACACCTTTTATAGTACTAAAATGATCCTATGATTTTTCTGGCCAAACATTTGGTTTATAATACCATCCTCTATTTCTACTCAAGTGTATTCACATATTTTTGCATACCCTTCATTTATTGGGTACTTATATTAATTTAATTTCTACTCTTTAATCATGTGACTAAATATGATGGAAATATTTATATGTTTAATGATATATGTATCACACTTATGAATTTACATGATATGAAAGTGATGGGTGGACCCCAAATTATATATCCCTCTAAGAAATTGGGTAATATTGTAATCACATGAGATTAAATGTATGATTCGGTGTAATTTATCTTAATTACACTATGTTATATTTTCATGGTGTTTTACCATTATTTATGTTTACAATTCCTTGTTTAATGTTTTTTTCACATTCTTAAGTTTATATTATGTTATAATGTTGTACTAGGCCTCATTAATAATGATTACAATTATCAACCCCTTATGTTTTCATGATATGAATCTTAACTCACATGTACTACTTCATATTTTTATATGATTATTGATTTCCTTAGGGTATTTTATATCTCAACCTTTTCTTATCTACATACCTTGTTTATCACCTATAATTTTAAAAATATTTTATAATTCTAGATTCATGTTAAGGAATTTTTAAATAGTTTCATTTCATTCATATTACACATATTTATTCTATATAACAAATTTCCCAAAGACACTATAATTAATGGTCTCTGGGATTGTATCATTTATTACATTATGTAATAAATCATGAATTAATTGTATTAAAATGTGGGTTTTCATAGTTGGTATTAGAGAAAATACCAATTAGTTTTTGGGATTATGATTAGGAACTATAATGTACACCTTAATGATAAGACTAAACATGATAAAACATTCCCTAATTTTTGGTAAGGTATAGAGTATGTGGTTTCCAATAAAATACATCTCTATATAGATACTACAATTGTATGTGGCTCTATTAATATTTTAAATAGTTGTAATTTCCATGAAAAGGCACATTAATATAGACTCAATTATTACTTTTTGAATGACAATATTCTTTATTACAAACCTAGTTTGACACTCCTAGGGTATATGATTTGGTAATTTCACATGATCCTTTAAAACCATTATTTTGGGAAAAAATCCCATTACATTTTTTGTATAAGAATATGTCATGTATAATAATGACTGAAACCTATAAAATCCAAAAGTTTATGACTATATGTCTTTTTAAAGTTTTCCCTTTAATGTTCATGGTTTCCCATTTATTTTATTACTAATATTTAAATTTGCATCCCTAACACTATTCTGAATAAAGTAAATGACTTGAACAAGAAATAAATATTGAAAGGGAGTCTTTTCATCTATAGTTATGTGAATTTATTCAGATAACATAAGTATTTTATAATCAATAAAATACCACCACCAAACATAGAAGTTAAGATGTTGATAAAGATGATAAATGGTGAAATATTAGATCCCATGTATAAATCTTCCCCCATGTCTATATATATGGAATTAACATCCTTATAAACTATTTTTATTCTCCCTTTAGTGTAATTTAATTAAATCTAGGATACGGATGAGATATCATTATATATATCCTACATAAATTATCATGATAATTTAGTCTTCCTTTGTATCAAGAATATCCCATTGATTCAATATTAGTGAATATGGTAGGCTGAAGCTTCTTTGGTACCAACATCTCAAACATAGATATTATTTCTTTGAGATAATTAATGTATTTTTATAGTAATTAATACTAAATATTATATCATCATCAATGGCATCCCCATTATAAGGGAATTCACTACTGTGTTTCTCCAATAATTTCCTGAGGAATTTTCTATTCATTCTCCTAGGTATTTTGTTTTTTATCAATTGATATCATTAGTTGATATTTTCCAAAATCCAAGACTTCATATAAAATATCAATTGGTTAAAATGAGGAGAAAAATGAACAATTATAGGATAATAAGGATAATTGATTTATATGTACAATTTCTTTAAAATTGGGTGCACCGGTTCTCTTCATCATGAAGACTGATGGTTTAGTGTTCCTCTACATTAACTATCAAGAGCTTAAAAATATCATGATGAAGAACATTTATCCTATACCATGGATTTATGAATTATTAAATCAACTACATATACCATAATATTTCACAATTATGGGTCCTTCTTCACGATATTATCATGTAAAGGTGATGAAATAGGTTTCCTATATGACTATTTTTTTAACAAGGTATATGACCTATTAGTTAATAGTAGTCTTATCTAAAATATATAATTCTATATAAAGCATCTTTTACTAAATTAATAGTCATTAGGGATCATGTGGAAAAACGTTTTGTACTTTTAATATAAGATATTCTTATCTGCACCAAAATAAAGGAGAAACATAAGTATCCTTTGAATTCAATAATGAAGAATTTATGGAAAAATGTCTTTGTGATAATAATTAATTGTTTATTTTTGTAGAGTGAGTAACATTCTAGGTACATTATATCACAATAAATATATAGTTCCTTTAAAAAATTAGGAAATATAAGGATATAAAAGACCAACATATATGAATAACATTTGATTTTTAAATTGATTAGTTAATAACTTTTATCATTTTGTGAGACATTTCTCATTATTTTAAAGCCTGTAAACCATGATAACTCGGAATAGAGTCATGATTGTCTTGTTTTATGAATATGAATAATGATTTCATGATCTGAAGAAAAGGGTAATCAATGTACAAGTGTTCAGATTACTAACCAATGGTGAAATAAATTTGATAATCAATAACACATCCAAAAAGGGCTTGGGTTGTGCACTCATTATTTATGATAATCTAATTTCATATGACTATTTTAAAATAAAGATACATGAGAAAAACTAAAAAATTAATGATCTTGAATTGGAAACTATAATCATTATTTTGAATATTTATAGATATTATCAATATGGGGAGAAGTGTGATATATATATTTATCAAAAAACCTCAAATATATATTCCCGCAAATGAGGCTCAATATGAACCAAAAAAATGAGGTTAATATTGATCAAGGACTATTATTTTTTAATCCATTACCATCTTGGGAAGGAAAATAAAGGGGAAGATTCTCTATATAGAATGGATATTGCTAACCAGTCCATGATAAGAATTGTAAGGAATCGAATTTGTATGGACCTAAAATAGATGGAAATGTGAATAATAAAAGGATATTCATATTATATCACTAAACTAACTTCTCAACCATCTATCCATGTGAGTATCAAGGGGGTATATAATGATGATGAGTGGGATCAAAATAAGGTAGTGATTATTCTAGATTTCCATATTATTGATGATGGAGATATAACATTTGAAAACCATATATAGCTCCCATAAAAATCAGATTTATACATGGAACTTATATATGATACACCTATATCGTCATTCTCTATTCATCTAGGAAGCACTAAAACGTATAAAGACTTGAAGAAAAAAATTTGGTTGGATAACATGAATAAAGAGAATACATAGTGTTTAACTTGGTGCTTGGTATGAATACCAGTCAATGAATAATAACAGAATACTAAGGGTATGATGTTACAATTTCTCATTCCATAATATAAGTGAGAATAATTAAACCTCCATTCACTATAGGGCTCCATAGGAATCATAATGGAAATAAATCTTTCTTTATAGTAGTTAATCATATTTCAAATTCGGCACATTTCATTGATATTAATTATTATTTTTTACTTTGTCAAATCACTAGGATTTATATAAGGGAAGTGGTAAGCTTGTATGGATTTACACCCTTTATTATATCTAATCTAGATATTAGGTTTACATATTTATTTTGGAAAATCCTTTAGTAGGTGTTGTATATAGAAATGAGCTTCGTCACTATTTATCACCCTCAGAAATATGGTTATTCTAAATGGACCTTTCAAACTCTAGAGGATATGTTGAAATCATGTTCAGTGGATTTAGAAGGATTTTGGGAGCATCACTTACCCTTAATGGAGTTATCTTGTAACAAAAAAAATATATTATAGTATTCAAATGGTACATTATGTGGCTATGTATGAGAATCTGTGTTAGCCTCTATCATGGTAGGATGATGTTGGAGATATGATGATTTTGGTAACTGATATTTTATGAGAGATAGTGCAGGAGGTTCATACCATTAAACATCATATCAAATCCACCATAATTCAAAAAAAATGCATATAATCATAAACGGCACCTAGAGTTAGAAGATTGAGATTAAATGTTTTCTTCATATATCATTATGGGGGAATTTCATGAGGTTTAGGGAAAATGGAAAACTTATACAGTGATACATTATCCCCATTGAGATACTAGATCACATCATAGTGGTGGACTACCTACTAGAACTCTCACCAAACAAATATTACATGAATGTTGTGAGCCATGTAACACACGTGAGAAAGTTAATAATAAACCCCTCACATGTACAAAATATAGAGGTTATATCATTGTAGAATGATCCTTCATATGTGGAGTAGTGGGTGATAATCTTATATTATAGAGGCAAGGTTCAATGAAATAAGACAACTCACTAGGTCAATGTTTTGGGGCAGAACACTATGTTCACGGAATTGATATGGAAACTAGAATAGGTGATGAAACATAAGTACCCTCATATGTTTTAGTGTATGAAATAAACAATTTATGGGTGAAATATTGCAATAGAGGAATATTGTGAGAACCCTAACATTTATAAATCAAATTCCTTCTTTTTGAAAAAATAAATGCATTATTAATTAAGAATGTTAGAGAAAACATCTTCTCTACTTTGGTTAGTTTGGAAAATTATATCATGCCATATTAAATAGACTATTACACATTATAAAATATAATAATATATATATTGAACAATGATCATATAAAGTGTGTATATAATGTTTTATGATAAAGTTCAATTGACAAGATGATAGAAGAGATAACCTCGACTCATTGGATCATGCCTTATGATGCCTGTTTAAGAGTGATTCTGAGGGATATATCATCACTTTCCTTTTCCCTTGACTAATACAAGGGCATGATTGAGTAATTTAGTGGTGATTAAATACCTCATTTGGAGAGGATCAATCTCTTCGATATCACATCACAAACCATGTTCATCAAACAACCCAATAAAAAATCACTCTCACAAACCTTACCCACAAATCCTTTTATGGTGTAATAAATTGATATATATATATGGACTATACATCATGAACATTTAGAATTTTATTTTTCATAAAATAAAAATTATATTTATCATTTATTGTTATTTTTTTAAAAATTATTAGATAGAGTGCTTGATAAAATTAGAATTTTATATGATGAAACACAAACTGTATTATGAGGAAATTTTAGTTTTAATCAAGACACAATATTTTAATGATTTCGAGAATTTTTTAAATTATTTAATGGTTAATAAAATATTTTAATTAAATAATATTTATTATATATAAATGATAATATATTTTTATGAATTCAAAAATAATTTTTGAAAGGGTTCGAAAAATGCTATTGTCAAAAACCCATTATTTTTTAATATATGAAGACTTTTTATTTACACATGTAATTTAAGATACATAAAGATTTTTTTATAATATAAATATTTTTTTCAAAATAATCATGTTAAAATTATCCAACCATGATTTTTTCAAAATTTCATGAGACAATTAAATTTTAGGATCATGATTAAAGAAATTATAAATATAAATTGTATATTATGACATCATAATAACCCCAAAGTGATGTAAAATTTACTATAAATGTTATCACAAAAAAATATAAACTTTTACCCTTTAAAATAGTGTGTTTTAAAAATTTTATTAGTTATACATTCATTAAATAAAACCTACAAATCATATATTATATTTTAATGTTTTCAAATAATTTTTTTGTATATATGACCCACTTTTACATCACCATTGGTATTACCTAAATGATATAACTTCTAAAACATGTAAAATAATAAAAACCACATAAATTTGGAAGAAACCAGGGTAAAAACCATGTTATGGTAATTATTTCTAATTACGTTATCATATACGGTTCCATATTTATGTTTGAAAATTAATAAATAATTCTCATATATTATTCTTTATAAACCCACTAAATCTCCATTTAATCTTTACTCAGAAATATTTTAGAATTAAATTACTCTTCCCATCCCTCAATAAAGTCTTTAAATTGTTCCCCCATGCTCTTAAAAATCTCCCCCCACCCCTAATAGTTTAGAAGAACACTCTCTAGGTAAGGGATCCACTCATTTCCTCTTTATTCAAGAGCCTCCTTAATATTATGCAACTTTTTTCTACATATTTATATTGGAATACATTTTTTATATATCCCAATTATAGTATGTGTTATTCCCAAGTAATTAGAGACCCCTTTACCTACCATTCACCCCTTTTATTAACCTCTATGTACACCCATTATTCCACCATAATAATTCTCCTCTTTTCCATTCCCAATAATTTTTTTATGAATACTCATTTCCATTTACACTCAACTATAGTCATATTATTATACCTATACATTATTAATTGGGTATTTATATGAATTTAACCCTTTATGCATAATAATGGGGTTAAAATTGGTTAAATACATCATAATATTGTGTGATCTATATGTTAATCTTGTCTATTTACATGATATTAGTGTGATGTATTATCCAATAATTATAAATTCCTCCAATACATTGGGTGATATTTTTATCTCAAAATATTACTTTCATTGTGAATTGGATGTTATCCTAAGAACACTATGTTATGTTTACTTTGTGTGTAGCTTTAAACTATGTTTGTAGTTCCAGGATTTAAGATATTTCCACCTTGTCATAATTTTTTTTTGTTATCATGTTCTATCATGTATAATTATTTTAAATTATGATTCCACCCCTCAAATGTTACCTTGAAATGAATCTTTTAACACTTGTAATACATTACATTATGATATTATTTGTTTATTCCCATACTAGTCATTAAAATTCACCCCTTTGTAATGTAAATACATAAGTTATCCTGTGTAGTTTGATAATAATAATGTAATTTTATTAGAATGTTAAAGAGGTTTTCAATAATGTTATTAAATTCATGTAAGAAATTATATTTATATGTTCATGATTTCCCATACACATGTATTGATGATCAATTGGGATATTATAATTTGTTCATTTATATAATAAATCATTAATTAATGGGTATGAAATATGTGTTATCATTATTTTTGTTCGAAATTAATAGAGAAATATAGGAAAATAAGAGGAAATGATATGAGAAATTGATGAAAACTTACCCTCTTCTAGTTGTTTATTCTTTTCTAAATCACTAATCTCTATAATAACATGTAATTGAGTGGGTCCATAACATATATAAGGATTCAAAGGGTATTAAGAGATGGTATTTTAGTTTACTGCAAGATTTTTTTCAGAGTGATTAATGTTATTTTTCAAGGGAGGGTGAGGGTAATTTATAATTTATGAAAGTGGTATATTTGATATATAATAATGAGTAAAATATTATATTCAATTTAAACATGTCAAAAATAATATTTTGGAAATTATAAATCATACAAAAGTAAAACAAAATAGATATAGGATATTAAAACCTTATATAATCTGAATTCATTAGTTTTTTTAAAAGTTAAAATAGTGAAGATGAGTTGTATTAATGAAATGTATTTGAATTAAGATGTTAGAGAACAAATTTTAGGTCTAAAAATAAGTTTAATTTTTTTTAAATGAACCATTTCTCATACTAATTTGTTTTTGGGAAAATAGGACTAATTTTAAATTTATTAATTCATTATTGCATCATAATTATGTTATAAAACATTTTGTCTTTTAAAAATAATAAGTTGAATAATAATTTAAAAATTAATTTTCCTTATAAATTTATCAAAAAATCACCAATGAAACTTTTTTCATACTTATTCTAAACATATTTTTAATTTTATAAATTTAATTTTATAATATAGTTAATATTAATTTATAGCATATTAAACATTTTTTAAGAAATATAATAAAATTAATGTTATTCAAAAATGTTTCATTTAATTTCATTGAATTTTTTATCTTGATATTTTTATGGCATTAAAATATTTATATATTTTAAAATTTATAAGGATAAACATTATCTACATTAAATTTTTTTATTTTTATGTAAATTTATTATTTAAACAGTTTGGTTTCCATTCCCAATGTTTGGGATACTTTTCCAATGTCCACATTAACACCTATAAATAAAACATAATACCTTTATTCAATATTCAAATCATTTTCAGTAATTGTTCTAAGTAACCATTTCCAAAAATGATGACTGGTTAAATAAAATTATGGTTCTTTTCAATAGATTTTTTGTGGGAGTGATTATTTTAGCCGTTCAATGTGATCAAAATCTTCCCATTATAATTTTATCATGTTATTTTTTTGTCCCATTGTAATATTTACAAACATTATGGGTTTAGGTGTTGAATAATGTTATCACTTTCAATAATTAAATAATGAGTTTTTGGTTTATCTATGTGTTGTATGTGTATTATATAATATAACATAACTTACATTCATTCAGGAAACAAGTGTTTATAAAAATGTCTAGTTTGTCTCATACTATAATTTTTGGAATATTGAAGCATATATGATTTCCAACATATTTTTTATCTATTCCCCCTACCTATCCCAACTACACGGTATAATCCACATATTTCCTCAAGGGAAATACATTTCTAACCGATCACATGTTCTAATTGGGGATCAAGATTAGTTGGAGTCTAATGTTTCTGATAATGATTATATGGTTCTAATTTTTGATATAAGAGTGAAAGATAATTGATATAAAACAATGTGATCATTTAATTATCATTAGAGGAATCACCAAATAGAAGTAGAAACATGGGATCCTGACGATGAAATAATGAATGATTATATAAATTTGTTCATTGATAGATTTAAAAATCTAAGTGGAAGACATTAAAAGGAGGGAGTATAATACCTAAGAAAATTGTAATATTGAAAAAAACATATTTCCATATAATGTAATGTATTACAAATAAAGGATAGTGTTTTATTAATATATTTATTCTTAATAATTCATTAAATGGAAAAATAATATTTCATGGATAATGTAGAAGTAACCTCAATAATATTCTTAAGTAAATGTCATCATTTCAAAAACAATAGTAATATATAAAAATAATAAAGCTATTGAATCACTATATTAAAAATACTAAAAATGGGAAATGTTGTTTAAGGTATTTTTATGAAGGAATTTAATTGATTATTGAAGATAGTCATCATTTCATGAAAAATATCATTAGTGTCATAGAGAATTTTGGTCATTGTTCACTATGACCATTGGTCATTTTGAATATTTGAATTATATTATTTATAAAGTGAATGTAAGAATTAGTATATTTAAGGGTAATAAAGTTATCTAATTGATTTTCAAGGGAGAATCCACCGAAATAATCATTGGTAATTTCCATTATGAATCTCATTTATTATATCTTTGAAAGGTGGTTAAACCATTAGGGTTCTCCCATTAATATGACAAAGTATAACATTAATTATTGAGTATAATGGGGGATGGTCAATCAGAGAAAATCAAGATATTGTAAATCATTATGCGATTAATGTTCTTAAAACACCCTATAGAAGTGCCACCATTTCACAGCATAGCCTTAGGGATTATGTTTTTATGATATGGGATTATGTGTGTGTTTTTGTGTGTGTGTGTGTGTTTTAGGTAGTACACAAGTATAAATTATTTTACAAAATAGATGGTGTTTACTTAGATGGATCTTTTTAACAAATGTATCAACCTTATATATTAGTTAAATACTGATAGTTTGAGGGTAAATTTTATAAAACGGATTGAATATCTTGAATCATGATATTGAAACTATATTATGATGAATTTTGTTAATTTATTATAAGGAATTGAAATTTATATAAAATTGTGAAATGTGGTGAAATAAACAATACGGAACCATATATGCATAATTCTAATTCAACAAGATTTTCATGGTGTGTTTTGTTTTTTAATTATATTTATTTAAATGAATCTTATTGAAATATAGTTTTTATAGGTGTTTGAGGTGGGTTTTTGGTGGTTTTTGGAGAATTGAACTTTGCCTATAATTAAAATTATATAACATTAAAGTAATATGGCATGATTCGTGGTTTTTATGACATGATTACTAGAGAATTGGATAATTGATTCATTAGGATGGAGAGTCAATTCATAACAGTCTATATATTTGGAAAATCCATCTTTCTAGTATTATTCACAAAACAACCCTACAAATCCATACCATGATGGTGGTTGGACCAGCTTTATGACTCTATATGTGAGTGATCATGTCATGACCCTTAGGTGAAATTCCTTGATAAGGCCTAGAGGGGTTTTCATCGAATAATGACCATGAGGTATTTTTTTACCTTGTCATGTGATAACTATCCTAAATAGCTATATCTATAAATTGACCCTGATTCCCTTTATTTACATGCCCACGATCTCTGAACCAAACATCCTATTTTGAAAAAGGTTGGGTCTAACCCATGGATATTTTAGTTCATCTTTTTCCATTTCATTCCTATTTAAGAAACATCCTATAGTAGAGAGCCTCTTCTACTGAGTATAAGGCCATGTGTCTCATTAATCCTTTATTTCATGGTATTAATTATCAATGAACTAAACATGGGGTTTGGGAATTATTTTATTTTTTATATATTTGGGATTAGTTTGATACATTAATCATGGAGAGTATACTCTATTAAACTCAAGTTATGATCCCCTTAACAATCTCTATCATTTATATGGAGTTGTATTCAATGTTTTTTGTAACAAGTCTGACCCTTAGTAGCTGAGAGTCAATGCTCATTTTATTTCAATGCCATAGAAACAATAGATCAGATCGCCATGGATCAATCAGTATTGTAGTCCCTAATACCTAGATACATACATTGTTCCCTTATTATAATGTTAATTAAACATAGAACATAAGAAGTGTAATATAAATAGCTTACATGTTATGTATTCTATGATTTCATCTTCATACCCATAGTAAGGGAAAAAAGTGTCACATTAAATTATCAGTAAGGGTTTTAGGAATCAATAATAATTGAAGAAATTTCAATAATTCATAGACATTATGGACAGTTAAGGAAATAAAAATATATTCCATCAATAAAATGATAATTAAAATGCATCAATAGATTTTTTTTCATTTTGAAAATATCATTAAATATAATGACTGAATAATAAAAGAAGAAAAATGATTAATTTCTTGACATCATGCATCTGGAACATGAACCATTATACCATTAAGGATGTTAAAATATTCAGGAATAAACGTATTTGAATATTCTATGAAACATACACAAAGGGTTTGTCTCTAACTATTTCGTCTCATGAGACATGTCACTGCAACAAGGGGCTATCTATAACTAAAATCCACCCATCACTGCAAGTCCAAACCATTCATCATAGATATATTCAATTCAATAATATCATTCAAAAAAATACAATATGTAAAAATAGTATATATCAAAGAAAATCATCATATCCAAGAAACAAGAAATATGGATATTTGATGATATCTTTAATAAATGGTGATCCTAAAAAAGGATGTATACATACAACACACATAAGGAATAAGTGGTGAATAATGCATAACCAAATGGAATATCCTAATGATGTCAATTAATGCACGTTTTTAAATAGTACTTGGACATTAATATTAATATATCATGAAAAATTATTTCTAATTTAATTGAAATTATGTAAAAATATTTCTATATACAATTTAAAAATATATCCCTTTAGTGTAGTTTAAGGGAAATATTAGAGATTATATAAAATGGACCAAAGAATAATTTTTTTTATAAAAAAATTATGAACAAAGATAAATTTCATAATAAAAATTATAATTTCACAAAATTATGGGTGTATTACAATATTGTATGGAGTGTACATTAAAATGGGAATGAAATCTAGATGTTCTATTTAATCAAGATTTATTATCATGAAAATTTCAAAAGGAATCCTTATCAGACATGTATTTTGAAATCAAAGAAGCATGAATTGATCTGGATAAATATTTATGGAACATATAAATATAATTTATATAAATTTCATTAAAATAAATAAAAATTATATTTTGGAAAACAGAGAGAAAACCCCTTATATGAAAATGGGGGTTCGGAAAAAATCTCTTACCAAATATATGAAATTGTTCTTCACCTACACTTAATGTCTAGGATAATGAAATTTGTTACATTAATAATTTAGTTTAAAAACTATTACACATTTATTTTATTTTTTATAATTATATTATATTCAATTATGAACTTTTGGATGTGTTATAAAATTATACTTTATTGTTGGGGAGTGTTTGTTTCCTTGGTTTTAGTGATTATTCCACTTGTATACATGTATGGAAGATCATCTATAATTGGAATAGTTGACCAAATTTTAAATAATATGTCACTAATTAACATATAGAAGATTAATATTTTTATTTATATCATTATATTTCTATATATGAGTATAATTCATTAGATAAAATGTTAATGAAGATGTTTAGATTATTTTGGCTATTTTTCGATCATCATGATCTAGTATTATTTTATTAGTTAATATTATATATTCATACTATTTTCATACCAATATATAACTTATAATATGTATAACATAATCTCAATTAACCATAGTAATTTATATATTATCATCCTTGAAGGCATTAATGAAAAATGAAAATGTATCGTCCATGATGGCCGTAAATCGACACATCACGGAATATGATTTCATTTTTAGAATTAAAGTGATGAGAGAAGGGGTTTGATTGTTGATATTAAATTTTCATAATACAATTATTGTATATACAATATAATGGAGTTATAATTCATATCTATAAAGATATTATAAAGATAGTATAAGGAAATAATATAAATTAAAAGAAATCAAAAGAGAATGAAAGAGGATTTTACCTCTTGAAGTATTCTTTTTGAGAACTTATTTATGGGGCTTGGGATTGGTAATTTGGGGAAACCAAAGGATCCTTGACATGGGGAAATAATTGTTAATTTTATTGGTTAGATAGTTAAAAATATTCAAGGTATATAATGTGTTAAGAGAATGGGTTGTGAGGGGTTCTGTTTATTATGGAGGAGAGGGGTGTTTTTGGAATAATTTATTCATTAATTTATTATTTTACTCAATAATATGAATATATTTGATTCTTGGGACTAATTATGGTATAAATTTAAGTATTTATCGATATAATGGTGCTTATATCAGTCAAAAATTATTAATGAATCAATAATTCATTTATTTATCTAAATTATATATTACTGTATTACACTATTCACCAAAAAATCAAATATCTTAGAAAAAATCCAACAATTCACCCAAACCATTTATTGATTTTTAGAATTCAATAATGGACTCCATTTTTAAAAATAGTTTTCTAAATATGTGGAAGTTAAATTTTTATTAAAACCATCATTTCTGGTAAAATATAAATTTTAAAATAATATCTAATTTTATAACACTTTGAAAATTTATTTAAGGACTTGTTGATGCTCCTTTCCATCATAGAGTCTAATGACTGAAAAGGGGAGTACCTTAGCCCAAAGTGATTTATCCTTTGAAGAAACATAAAAATTTGACAAAGGCATGAACAAGGATTTTTTTACACTTGGGTCGCACAAGTTTCATCATGGTCGTGCAAGTATACTTGCGTGCCACATATTGGTCGCATAGGTGACTTGTGCACCCTATTTGATTTTCTCCCAAGGTCTTCAAAAACCTATAAATACCCCCTGTGGGCCCCCCATTTTGAGGACGAAAAATTCCAAAATCCATATTTAAGCTATGGTCTCCCTAGTCTCTTCTTGAAGTCTTCCGGTCACTTCTAAGGTAATTTCTTACCTAGAAAGGGAGATATAAAGAGTAAGAATAAGGCCTAAGTTTTGAAACTCATCAATACTTGTGCGCCTAAGTGGCCAGCCCTTAAGGGAAATGGCCACACTTGGGCGCCGCCTTATCCCTTCAATAAAACTTTCACACCACTCTTTTGGAAGCCTTTAGGGATAATACTAAGGGCTTGAGCTAAGTCTCTCCCAAATATTACCCTAAGGGTTGACCTTCGCGCAAGTACCCATGTGTCATGAAAGTATACTTACGTGACCAGGACTTGCACGCCCACATAGGACTTGCACGCCTCTCTCTTTTTGAGTGCCCCTCCTGTCTATTCACTTGATTTCTTCAAATCCACCTCTCCTCTTCAAGATTTAGCCTTCAAAACCCTATTCAAAGCCATTTTTGGCATGGTTCCATTGTTGTATTCCTTATCTGAAATGAATTCTGTGGAACATCTCTCAAAACCTAGTGATTTACATATCTTTATGTCACTAAGGTTAAATATTTCATTCATTCAACCTCATCCTTTAAAATGATAAGTTCCCTAACCTGGGCCTCTTTTTTCAAGAGTAAACCCCAGTCCAAGTTCCCTAATCTGGGCATCCTCCTTAGGAGTAAGCCCCACTCATAATTTCCTTTAAATTAGGCCTCCTTTTCAGGAATAATCCCTAATTATCATGTCTCCTTAACCTAGGCCTCCTTTTCAGGAGTAATTCCCAGTCATAATTTTTCTAAATATGGGCATCCTCTTTAGGAGTAAGCCCCAAGTTCCTAAAATTATAAATTCCTTTAACCTGGGCCTCCTTCTCAAAAGTAAGCCCCAGTCTTAATTTCTTTTGATATGGGATTCCATCTCAAGAATAAAACCCAATCATAAGTCCCCTTTAATTTGGGAATCCTTCTCTGGAGTAAGCCCTAAGTTAAGTATCCAAATTTCCATAAATCACATATACCTTTATGGACTTTGTTCCTAGGATTCTTCCCGGAAGTAAAGACCAATCATCATTTATCTGGGTAGTCATACATACATAAGCCCCACATTATTTCATATGATTGCATCTTTCGTGGCACAATCATCAGGTTTTACTAATACCTCTTGGTTCTCACACCAAGCATGACTTAAGTGAGATTAGAGCATAAAATTAAATATGACATCTTTCATTGGGCCATCAATCAAGCATAATCTCCATACTTCTTTACTCGAACTACGTGGGTTCTGATTCCTTTTCTAAACAAGGATACATAGGTAGCCCATCTGTGGGTATGATCCCAACTCTGAAATAATCCATGTCCTTCTGAACGACAATAAACTTCAAGTTCCCCACTGAGTGGATTTAAAACCAGTATGGTTATCATAATGACTAAGATAATTTTATATAATGTATAGAAGGATATCATTGAATAAGAATATCTAAAAAATACAAATGATTCTCTATCGATGAAGAACCTCAAATGCATATAAAAATATTCTCTAAATTTCCTACATATCAATCATTGATTGTAACCTCTAAAGGAAATCTCATTTTCATACTTGGTAATTTAATAAGGATTCCCAAACATAACTCAAATCTATAAAGAGATTCCCGGAGTAGACAATAATTCCCCCCAAAAAAGGTGTGATGAGTCCGACCTCCCATCCTCTCTACCAATGAAAATTCTTAAGCCTCATCGGTCCACAACTAATGATCACCTACCTTTGGAAATTTGGTCCAAATGGATATAGAATCATTGGATGTTTCTAGTTCTACGAATAAACCCGTTATAAATCGATTGGAATGTTTTAACCTTAAAGCAAACAAGGTCATCCCCATTTCCAGAAGAAACAAAAAATGGTAAACCTGACATGAATCCTTAATCAAGTTAAAATGATGTCTTACTTATTTGTTAGGCCCCAATTTTAATTCAATGTGAGGGCCAACAAAGTAATCAATAACATATGTGCTCTTCCAAAAGGTGTAGTATCCAAATTTATCTTGATTATGTCTGTTATATCAAACAGGCACTCGTTTCCAATATCTCTCTGCGTTACAGAAATGGCTTCTCTAAAGCTCACACCTGTGAATGAATCTGTTGTTGCTGCTACTGCTGGATCCTCGTCCGCTCTGAGGACGACATCACCTACTCAGCATCTTCAACGCTGGGTATCAAATGCACTGATTAAGGAGTACCGTCAACATGGTACCATTCCGACTCTGGAGGATGCTCGACAATCCCTAAAAGTCAATAATTCACCCAGGTCGTTCGGACAGCGACGACCAATGATCAAGATGCAGGTGGTTCCAACCACTGTTTCCAACCATTTCGGGTCATTATCCCCGAAA